>JBBCBC010000005.1:40208169-40808169 GCA_037126765.1 Stenogyne calaminthoides
TAGAGTTGTAAAGAGTTAATAAACTTCGCAGGTAGTCGAGAAAACTCTAGAAGAAGTTAAGTAAGCTCTGAGGGTAGTCTGAAAGCTTGTGTGTGTGATTGATAAATAAACTATATGGGTAGTCGAGAAAACTCAGATAAATTGGTATCGTGAGCATAAGGGGGGTTCAACTGACTAAATCTAAGGGCCCATTCCATACGGTGTTGACCAAAGTTTTATTTTCAAAATACTTGTGGTCTATCCGGGATCACTTCGATCTTATTCTTTCAAAATCGTTTCTTTTCAAAAAAAAGATCGGAAAATGTCTTCTAAAAACTTCCCATGTTCTCCAAAGAGAGAACTATGATCTATGGAGACCGAGAATGCGGTACATCATCGTATTCCAAACATGAGCGTATGTGGAGAGTGGTCTCTCAAGGACCATTCAAATTTTCTTGTGGTGAATCGAGAATTACGTAAGAGGAGGAGAGAATTGACCTAGAGAAGAATTTCCTAAGTCGATGACCAACTAACTCTGAGGAGAGGAAGTTAGTCAATCTAGACTACATGGCAAAAGACACACACTATATAGTACAATTGATGATGGTGTGATGGGAATGATCTCTCAATTTAATCTTTGCTAAAGAGATATGGGATACACTAGTTTTATGTGCCAAGGCACGCATCATATAAAAGAAAACAAACTTTTCAAGGGCAATTGGAAAGTTTGACAGTTTTTGAAATGGATGATGGTGAATCAATAGACAAATTGGAAGTCGATTCACTAAAGATCATGAATGATCTAAATGCACTTGGAAAGAAATATCCACAAAGAGAAGTGGCATTAAAAAATTCTTAGAGGTCTTTTCTAAGAAATGGGATATTAAATGCGATTGGTGATTGAAACCACCAAGAACATTAGCTCAATGCCATACCAACAAGTCTTCTCTGGAACTGAAAGCCTATGAATTTGTAATTGATAAGAAATCCAAAAGGTCGACAAAGAAAGATGATTCTTCATCAAGTAAAAATGTGGCTTTAAAAAGCAAAAAGATAAAACCTAAAACTAAAGAGTTCGAGAACCCCCGCCAAACATCGGGATGAGCTTGAGGAAAAGCTAAGAATCGATGGCAAGGAGGTTTGACAGACTTAATAATTTGGAAAATACAAAAAGCTTTTACAGAACAACAGTACCGAAGAAACCCGAGGACGGATCAACCGAGAAGAAGAAGGACTCGAAGTTCGGGCGATCTTCATCCGTAAAGAAGAAGGACTCCAAGTCCAAAGAAGAAAATGATCGATGATGATGATGCCAACAGATGTTATAATTGTCGGGAAGAAAGGTCACTTCCAAAGATGATTGTCCGAGTTGAGTCTTTAAGGAGAGAAGAAAGACAAGCCAAAAGAGACCGGAAGTTCTCAAAGGCCATGGTTGCGGAAAAAAGAACATTCTCGAGGAGGAATCTAGCTCTTGGATAGAGATATTCTCGACAAAGGATAGTGATGACATCTGGCTCGATGGCCATTGAGGAGGTAAACTCTTTTGTCTCTCGTTATTGCTCCTACACTAGCACAAGAGTTTTCAAGTTCCAATCGAAAAAATTATTTTGACTGATGGATTCTTTTTGAGAATCGATGAAGGACTATCTTTGTTTTGCAAGGACTACTAAATAAAACTCAAGAGCGTATTAAGGAACCTAATCTTTGAAAATCTAAAATGGAAAGACTCTAGCAAAACTGAAATCACTTCTCAATTTATGGAGACTCTTGATGAACTAGATGTTACGAAAGTACAACTCTCGAGAAAGAGAAGTTGATAGAGACCCTAATCGAAAAGCTAGAGAAATCCATTGAAGAAACTCACTAATCGTAACTAAGTTCAATGACCTCTCGAGAAACATGAAACTCTACAGAATGTGAGGATAGTGCATGCGAAGAAATTAACTCTATTGAATAATGCATCTAAAGTAATAGATGAAATTCAGAGTTAATAGAGATCTGTGACTATAAAATCTGGATTGGGATACATTCCGGGGAACCTCACAAGGTCATCCGAATCTTGATCATGTAGCAAAAGACAATCTTTGTAAAACCGAATGCACCTACACTTCAAATCAAGTAATGCCCAAGGTTGTAGATAAGGGAAAAGGACCTATGGTTTTGGTAAAAATCAATGATCGGGTTAGAAAGCCCAAACCTCGGTGAAGGCTAGAAAACCCGAAAGCGACCCGATTAGAAAATTTCGTGTGGTACTTCAAAGCCTCAAATTTAAGAATGCAAACTTGAAAGGATCTACATTTGAACCATCAGAGGAATCTTCGAAGAGAAACACTTTCGACAAAGATATTCTCAACCGAAGAGACCAAGTCCTCAAGATAATCGAAAGGCCAGATTTCGGTCTGCATAACCTAAACCTTACTTGCCTAAAGGTAAAGGTTATCCAACCCGAATCAACAAAGATTTAGACCGACCGCACAAAAGCCTAAGCATCTGAACGAAGGCCCGAACCGCAGAAGAATTCAAAGGCACATGTTCAAGCTAAAAAGCTAGCACACATATCTGAAAAAGCTAAAGGCACCCAGAGTAGTGGATGTATATGTTGATGTTTACTGGAAGATGATCAACCACTCTAAAGTAATGAGAGTTGTCGTGCAAAATTTGGATTCCTAAGGTACATCTAACCTTGTAGGACCCTACACAAATTGGGTACCTAAGAATTAATTTGTTTTTCGGGGAGGAAAACAAGGGCACTAAATCGACTAAAGATCACATGGCAATCGATGAGCGAGATGAAAAAAACACGATATATGGTATCTTGGCGGTGGATGTTCAAGACATATGACAGGATACAAGAAGTTACTCGACTATGTTGAACATAGAGGCCCACGCATCACTTTTGAAGATAACTCCAAGGACAGATCAAGGATATGGAACTTTGGAAATCGACTTCGATTCATATCCATGGTGTTTCATATGTATCTGATTGAAGCATAACCTCGCTTTCAATTAGCCAATTCTGTGATAAAGGTTTTAATGTTGAGTTCTCTAAGAACTTATGTTTTTGTGAAAGATGATACATCACGTAAAAAGTATTCTTGGTGTACAAGAAAAGGGAATGTGTATCTTCTTTGATTGGAGTTCAACTCTAAATACATATGTTTAGTTGCTAAAAAGTTCCACAGATACCAAATTGGTTATGGCATAAAAGAATGAATCACCTAAATTTCAAAACCCGAACAAGCTTGCAAGATTAGCTCTTGTGAGAGGGTTACCTAACGAAGTGTTCAAGAAGGAACATATTTGTGATCGTGCGGAAAATGCAAATGATAAAAGCATCATTTAAAAGTAAAGTTGAGGTTTCTACCGAAAGAATACTTGATTACTTCATATGGATCTTTTTGGTCCTATAACACCGTGAGCACAAATGGCGGGAAATACACATTGGTAGTAGTTGATGACTACTCGAGATATACTTGGGTCATATTCTTACTTAGTAAGAAAGAGACTCGAGATAAAATCGCCAGAGCTAATTCTTGAAAAGGCTCGAAGATGAGAAGAATCTGAAAGTGTGGTCAAAATCGGATCGACAAAGGAACTGAATTTATAAATCATATTATATCCGACATTAGCGAAATGGAATTTCTCATGAAACATCACCGCAAGGACCCTCAACAAAATGGTGTTCTTTGAAAAAGAAGGAACAGGACTCAAAAGAAGGCTGCAAGGACAATGATAGTTGGGTGATATTCCTAAAAGATTTTGAAATTTGTTACATCACAACCTGCTACTCACATAATAGATCCATGTCACTAAGAGTCAAGGCAAAACACCTTATGAGCTTTGGAATGAAAGGAAGCCTCTTGTTTCTTTTCTTTCGTGTGTTTGGTTGCAAGTGTTTCATACACAATAATGGTAAAGATCGGTTGAAAACTTTTTTGATAGTAAAAGTGATGAAGGAATATTCTTAGGATATTCGAAGTCAAGAAAGCTTCAGAGTTTACAACCCAGTAGGACTCTTATTGTGGAGGAAACACCTCATGTTGTTTTTGATGAAACTATTTGTGTTCGTAAGAAACAGAACATGATGCAGATGAACCGACTAAGAGGATCACCAGATTAAGCCCAAACAAAAAGAAAAAATCATCTATCAACTCCTCGAAAGCGTAAGTCGACCACAATCTATGATTGGAGGACTTCAGACTCGGATAAAGAAGTTCGCATGGAAATCGCGATGGTGAGACTCAGGAAAACCAAAGACTCCAAAGGTAAACAATCCAAGCATACAAGTTCGCACTCGTGTATGTGATGCCAATGAAGATGTGGTCACAAATGAGGCAAATTCTCGAATCTATCAACCAAAGGGGAACAAATGTGTCCCGACAATGTTCGAATAGAATTTCCGAGGAAGATGATTCACTTTCTCCTTTCTCGTTGTTCCCCGAAGTTTCTCGATATAATCGAACCTAACACTTCAAATGTTGAGGATATCTTGTTGAAGGGGAACATCAAGAAGGAAATGGTTAGATAGTCATCCTACAAGTCAGATTGTGGGTGATCTAACTGAAGGTGTTAAGACAAGAAGGTTCCATGGTGAAAGTGCACTATTCTGCTGCTTCCTATCAGAGAAAGAACCTGCAGAGATTGGTGAAGCTCTACAAGATTCGTATTGGATTCTTCTTATGCAAGATGAAATCAATCAATTCTCAAGGAATGAAGTATGGGAGTTGGTAGATAGACACGAAAGGCCACAATGTCATTGGAACCAAGTGGGTTTTCAAGAATAAAAGAGATGAAAACAACAACATTGTAAGAAACAAAGGCAAGGCTTTAGTTGCACAAGGTTATTCCCAAGAAGAAGGCTTGGATTATGATGAAACCTTTGCACCAAATTGCAAGACTAGAAGCCATCAGATTGTTTCTTGCATATCTTCCTACATGAAGTTCACATCTATCAAATGGATGTGAAAAGTGAATTTCCGGAGCGGTGTTAGCTTAAAGAAGAGGTTTATGTGGAACAACCTCCTGGGTTCAAACAGAATGACCAAGTTTACAGGCTCAGAAAAGCCTTGTATGGTCTCAAGCAAGCACCCAGAGCATGGTATGATACTCTTTCTCAGTTTCTTACTGACCATGGTTTTGTCAAAGGAATCATGATAGAACTCTGTTCAGGATAGAGGATGGGAAAGATATCTTACTGGTTCAGATATATGTTGATGACATCATTTTTGGATCTCCAAACCATCAGCTGTGTGAAAAGTTTTCAACACTGATGAAAGGCAAGTTTGAGATGTCAATGATGGGAGAGATGAATTTCTTTCTAGGTCTTCAAGTGAAACAATCAAAGGAAGGAATATTCATCAACCAAGCAAAGGTACACCAGAGATCTGATTGCCAAATATGGTGTACAAAATTGCAATGCAGTTAGGATTCCTATGAATACTAACTACAAGATGGATCCTGATTCAGAATTCAAATCAAGAAATCATCTCCGATTATAGAGGAATCATTGGATCATTGCTTTATCTCATGTTAAAGCGCCGATATAACATTTGTTTTGTTGGGATATGTGCAAGATACCAAGCTAATCCTAAGACTAGTCACTTGGAGGTCGCTAAAAAGATATTGAGATATCTTAAGGGACACGATGAATAGAGGATTATGGTATCCGAGTTGATGATAACCTTGAATTAACGGGTTACTTTCGATGTCGACTATGGAGGTTGCAGAACTGACAGTGAAGTCCACAACAGAACTTGTCAATTTCTAGGAAGTAAAACCGATATCTTGGTTTTCAAAGAAAATGACCTCGATGAGCAACCAAGAATATCAAGTGAATACATGGGCTGCGCAGGAAGTCATTGTGCTTTCGATTCTTTAGCTCAACAACAATTAAGGGATTATAAAGTTGTGGCCAATGAAGTACCAATATTTTGTGACAATAATAGTGCCATTGCTATTTCACAAAATCCAAGATTGCACACCGGATGCAAGCATGTGGATATCGAGACATCACTTCATCGAGATCATGTAGAAGAAAAGGACATAAGGATGGAGAAAATTCATCTTGATAGGCAAAGAGTTATATCTTGACTAAACCTTTTTTGAATCAAGATTTCGTGAACTTTCGGTTGAATTAGGGATGTTAGAACCAGGTGTATAGAGTAAATCTGAAAATTGAAGATTTTCGATACATAAAGCTTTCTCGAATTCTCTTGAAAACTCGGGATAAAATGAAATCTTGAACCGAGTCTCAAAAAACTCAGATTCTTGATAGGTCAGACTCGATAATATCTTTGAACTCTTTCAAGATTTCGATATTATCTTGACATTTTATCAAGGCGATTACTCGATAGAAGACCGATAGAAGGAAATTAGTCCGAAGAAGTAATGACTCATGTGAGCCATTTATTGCTTAAAACTTCAAGAATCATTTGCAATAAATACAAAACACCGAGGAATGTTTTGGGCGGGATCGTTTTAAATTCGAAGACGGTCCATTTAATGCTCGCCACATTATTGACCCACGAGAGGATATTTTGGCTTACTTTTCGGAGATCGTTGTTCATATACCCGATTAATCGTAGATTAATCTCAACCACATTTTTTCACCTAACCTACACGATTCCCCCGATCTCTCGGCTATCTATACCTCTTCAAGCCATTCAAGCCAAAATTTTATCAAACCCTTAGTTCCCAAATACTCAGAATTAAAATCCCTTTTTTGCCCGTAAATCGCAAAAACCCTAAAGCTTCAAATTCTTCAATCACATTCTAAAATGGCTCCAACCATGTAACGAGATTGGTCATAACCAATAAGCCATGGTACGAGTTCATTGTCCCACTTGAGAGCTCAACCAACTCAAAGCCGAAGAGGAGGCTCAATATGATCCGATCGGCCAAACTCACCCATCTAGTCGCAAGTCGACCCACGTGAGTTCGCAAAGGAGGTAATCGAATTCATTTGCAATTTGAAAAACAGATGAAGAAGATTGTATGCACTCTTCGATTACCGTATCTCATCTAGATCACTCATCAAAATACGTCGATTTTGAGAGGGAGGTGTGCATTATTCCAAAAAATCTGAATGATGTGTTTGAGCTATGTGATAGAGGAGAGGATCCCGCAATGTATATGTCGGGAAGAGAGCAGGAGTACCTAGATAGGATTGCTGAGAATCCTGTGAAGTTTGAGGCAACTTTGAACAAGAAGCACCTAAAGCCACAATATCGTGTCTTTGATGGATATTGTGAGCAAGAGCGTGAGTCTTCTGGGGAGTTTTGGCGGTTATTAGTACCCCGGCTCGATCGATGGCGGCGATCGAGGCATCTCCCACCAACCGACTTCAACCGGCTGAAATTCCTAGTCCGGATGGTGTCGAAGCAAGCCAAGATCATAAAAAAGAGTCAATGGGGAAATCACAATGAAAGGCAAGATCCACCATGCCACCAAAATTGCCTATATTTTGGAGATGTGCGAGAGAAGAGGATATCTTTGCCAACTCAACCCCATTCCTAAATCCAAAATTCTCTTCAAACCCATCACTTTGGAAGAAGGTGCTATTCGAGGAAAAGAGAAAAGAAAGGTAGAATCACCTTCCGCGCCTTTGAGAAAGAGATTCAACAAACCAAAAAGGTTCTGAAGGCAAAAATAGAGCAAGGAGCAAAACTGTTGAGGCGTAAGAACCTCGGCCCAAAGCGCAGAAGATTGGTGGTTCTCACCGACGATGGTAGCAGTGATTCTGAGGAGAGACAACCTGAGGGCCAAACTGCTCAAAGTTCACCTTTACAAGTGCTGGCTCAGGTTATCTCAAGGACACAGGATCAGATTGAGGAGCAGGTCTTCTCTGAGGTGCTGGAGACATCACTACCAGATAAAATTTCTCGTGAAATTTTAAAGGAGCTCGGACCTAAATGCCTACCTCGGATGAACAGTTCGGTGAAGAGCTACCAGAGTCAATCAAGATGTGCGTGCTCGCATCGCTAAGCCAACTCAGACTACATCGAGGAAATGCCACCAAAGGTCTCGTAACCCACTCGAGATGTAAACCGAGGACCTCGAATGCACAAGTTTTCGATATCATCGAGGCTCAGAGCAAAATGTAACGATGAGCCCTCGAAAGGACCCACCGCTTGATCCTTAGCGTAAGCCTCCCCAACCGCCGTAGAGCCCGAGATGGAAGAAAGGCGGTACGAAGAAATGGAGGAGCAAGGGGAACGGTTCATCCTGACCGACACCTGAGCTCAAATTTATACCCCGATCCGCGAAGATATATTCTTCGGGATTAAGGACGACAAGTATATCCTCAATCGCACTCTTCCCGAGATGCTTGATATTGTCAAGATTCGAGGTAAGACCGGTGGAACGGTGAGACAAATTTTCCACCGACTTCTCGTGGTTCGTATGACAAAGCTCGATTGAAAATTTCCGATTTTAATGAGCTGGTTCGAGGAAGTTAGTCGAGAAGAAAGCAAATGAGGTTGAGTGCCCCGAAAGCAAATGGAGACAAATCCAAAGATGGAGATGGGGACCAACAGGGAGAAGGCGAGGATCGGTCTCAAACGAAATAGAGACTTCGTTCTTCAATCAACCTTCGGTTAAAGACTCTTCGGTACCTTTTTCGCACTATTGATAATGATGCGAGTTCTTCAAAATACTATCCTTAATTAAAAAATGTCGATAAAACATCGAGGCTCAATTGGAGGATGGAGCTCGGGATGAAAAGAAGCTCAGGGATGATCAAAAGCACGTAAAGGTCGCGAAGGCAGCGAGATTGATCTCACTCCCCGTAATGGAGAAACTTGAGAAGATTGAGCCAATGTCAATCAAAATTGCTCGATGGAAGAAACATTGGCCAATCAAGCTCGCAATGGAAGGACTTAGCCATTCTTGAGGAATCCGCGGATCTGAAACACTCGACCACTCGGATGACCTCCATGGAAGAAAAGCTAAAAGAAAAGTGGGAGGAGTCAATGCAGAGATAAGTGATGAAATGAAACAAAAGCACCAGAGTCGATTGAATTACTAGAGGTGAAACCGACAGAGAAATATGAGGTCGCGGATCAAATCTGCTTGTTGAGGAAATGAGCTCGGTGCTTTCATGACCAAGATGACAGAGATGCTTAAAGATGCACTCTCCGCCGGTTTGCCCACATTTAAAAAAAAGCGTATGCGGGCTAAGAATCACATTAGAAGAATGGAAGATGAGCAAGATCGACTAGCGGAGAGATCCATTGTGTGAGCAAAGAAACGATATCATATGGACACAGACTCTCTCCAGACTTCTTCCAAACTACGGTGCAAGAAGGGGAAAAGGAAGGTCACCTCGAAGTTCATGGCACGTACTTTGGAAAAGAAGGCTCGAAAGATCTTTGAAATGTACAATTTAGCCCAAGCCTTTAAAGAAGTCGATGCTCTTGAGAAGTTAAAATTTGCTCAAGTAGAAGCACATCTACATTCGAAGTTTCTAAGCAAAACCAAGCTTGAGGTTGCAAGAGAGAAATCGAGTGATAGAACTAAGGTTGGAACAAGCCAGCCGGTCTTTGAATCGCTTATGAAGAGGAAAGCCTTGGGCGTTGTTCAACCCGTAAGCAAAGCGTCTGAAAGATTCTAAGCCAACCCAGAGAAAACCGATTCGAAAATGAAGAAGAATCGAGTCTCAACCTCGAAGAAAGTCTTCAACTCGAGAGAGGCTCATGACACTCCAAAAAGAACAATCTAAGAAAGCTACCGCTCATCTCGTGAACTTCACAGCGGATCGAAAAAGAGATGTATCGAAGAGTAGAAACGAAGGAGGACTTCGTAAAGTTTGCGAAGAAGAGGGGAACATCGAAAAGCGCCAAAGGGCCCCATGTTGATAAATGGATGCCCATTAAACTCAACGACATGTGGGAAGAAGTGAAGAGAACCTTCGGTTCAATTTTGATGTTCTCGGGAATGGAGAAGGAAGGCTCGATCGAACGAAGCTTTCATTGAACATCTTCTCACCTTTTATCCAAAGTATCTACAAAGATGGATTAACCTTGCGGATGAAGGTGGAGTCTGATAGTAGCCCCGTCCATATTCCTATCCTCCTCCGAAATTTGGTAATGGCTTGGTAAATGAAAAGGCCATTACGCAAGAAATTGCTTTCAAGATCTATTTGGTCGATGGGACTAAATGAAACAAATCCGGACATCATCGAGAAAAAAATGAGTGAAGAAGAGATACTTCGAATGTTTGATCTGGAAGTACCCAATTTGATGAAATCGAAAATGAAGCAAACAGAAAGGGTAAGACCAAGAGCCAACTCAAGACTAAAAACAAGACTCGAAAGATTTTGTGTTTCTTCAAATGTTTGTCTTTTTGATTTTGTTTGATAAATTCATTGTAATCAGAAAGCAACACTTATCATCAATGAAGATTTATCATTATGCTCAAAAGATAATACCTCATTATCTTATTTTACATGTCTTTTGATATGCCCGATTCTTGATTGTTTGGTGATGAAATGCTTGGGAGACTCTCTCGAATTTTTTTTTTGGAGATTCTTCCGATTCAGAAATGTTGGGACATAACCAATCTTGTAATAGATAAAAAGCTGAAACCCGAGAATAGGTTATATACTTGTAACAAGATAGGTTTGGCATCATCAAAAAGGGGAAATTGTTGGGAGATGAATTTAATAAAAGATTATATGATTTTGATTAAGATCCCAAAACCCCCAGAATATGACATGTTCAAGAATGATCTTGATAGTTGAGTCGATTCGGTTTTTAGAGTATTCGTGGATGTTATCTCGCAAAATGTATAAATCAACAGATATAGTTTGAATAGTCTCAAAGACTCGATATGAAACCGAGAGATCAAGAAGACTCGAAGATGAAGACTCGGAAAAAAGACGGTCAAGATAAATCAAGACTCGTAAGACTCAAGACACAAGATCAAGACCGAGTATCTCAAGATCAAGAATACTAAAAAGACAAGAATTATCAAGACTCGGAAATATATTCAATGCTTTCGATATGAACTGAATGTTCCGAGGCAATATATATATCTATCCGGAGGATACAATCTTGAGAGAAACGCGATGCCTTAAAAAAGTTAGATATTGCCAAGACATTCAAATGCGCATAAAAGGAACTAAGTCGAAATTATTGTTAAGGTTATATCAAACTCGAGTTTGTGATCAAAAGAGCTGTTAAATGTGTCTACCCTTAATCAAGACAAAAGTCAAAAAGAGGAAAATAACACTGTACCATCTTGTGATGACAAAGGACAAGTCAAAAAAAGATGTCGGATGTCACGAAAGTTCCAGATCGCAAAAAAGTGAAGACCGGCTACATGAAAGGCTATTGCCTAAAACGTGTTAGGGAGTTTCAAACTCTAAATATAGCCGTTTCTCACACACCATAAGAGGGAACTCACGAAGCTATCTCTCCAACGGATAGTTCTCAAGAGTGACCTTAGTGTATGCCTATAAATACTGGTGACCCTCTACATAGTAAGGTTACGGGAAATTTATACGCAACAAGAGCTCAAACTTATTCTTATGAAAGTTAAAAGCACTTTCGAAATACCTTGAATTTCCCAAGTGCTTTTATATTGAAGAGAGCTCACTTTACTAAGCCTAGCGTGATAAGTTTTATCCAAAGCTTAGTCGAGATATCCTAACCCTTTGCATTGTGCTTTATTGTAAAGGATATCTCATCCTAGTTGGAAACCAACCAAGAAACCCCAAACCCTTGAGAAGGTAGTTGGAGTGTGTTTGTTGGTAAGAGTTAGTAAACTACGTGGAGTAGTCAGAAAACTCTAGAGAAGAAGTTAGTAAGCTACAGGGGTAGTCTGAAAGCTTGTGTGTGATTGAGTAAGTAAACTACGGAGGTAGTCGAAAAACTCAAGGTCGGGTTGAGTAAGTAAACTCGTGGAGTAGTCGAAAACTCAGGCCGAAGTTGAGTAAGTAAACTACGAGGTAGTCGGAAAGCTCAGTTTGATAGTGAATTTCTCTGAAGAGTCAGGGAGAGTGGATGTAGGAGCTTGAGTCTCTGAACCACTATAACTGCTGTGTTCTTTATCGCTTTCCTTATCTGTGCTTAATTGTTGCATCAACTTGATTTTGAAAGCATACTTTTCATTGATATTCAGTTGGAATCAATCCACTGAAAGTTGCATAAGTAATTCACAGCCTAATCACTATTTCATAAGGGAAGGTTTTTGAAGAAAGCTTAAAACGAGTATAATCTAAGGGCCAACCATTCCAAGACGACCGAAAGTAGCTAGAACAGATAGTTACCAAATCAACTCTCATCCGAGGATTCAGTGAAGTTAGTTATCCATTCAAGCAACTTCGGGATCTCGACACTCGGGACTCGGTTGGGATTATCTGAGGTATCTGAAAGCGACGGGATCAACTGTCTTAGTAGACTTTGACTCGGAAGCGATCGTGCTTCTCGAACCTAATCTTCGAGATTTTCGACCCCAAGTGACCTCGAAGAAAAAAGTTTTAAAATCATCAACACGTGTATTCCCCCATACACGTGTAAGACTCGTTCTCACCGGGACAAACACACCACCTAGCCAATCTTATTATTTTAATGCACAGACGAAAGGACAAAATGAACCCTTCTTCTACCCATCAGATTTTGAACGCATACACAACCCCAAGAATTGAAAAATCTTGCTCATTTAGAACAAAAAAGAAAAGGACTATCAATAGAAAAATCTTGCTCATGAAGAAAACAAAAAAAACATAGTATCAATTCATTTTGACCAAGATATAATTGATACAACGGATTTGTTTTCCAAATCATTAAAAAATCCAACTAAACCAAATATTTTGGAATTTAATTACGAAATAAGAAAAATGAAAATTAATTATTTTGGATAGGTACAAAAAAAAAATTAAAAAACCCAAAAAGAATTGAGAGAAAGAAAGGAAACCAAAAATATCCGAAAAACTTTTTTACAGGAATATAAAAAAAGAAGAACAAAAAACCCGCAAAAAGGAAGTGCATCCACATGAAGGCGTCGGCGTCAAGATTGGGCCAGGCGGTGCCGAGAGTTGGGGGCTGGGGTGGATCTCGATTGGGGGGATCTGTCTGAACGCTCAAATCCGCCCACATTCGCCTCTCACATATCTCGCCGCCCCGGCATCAAGCGGATCCGCCAAAAGTCGTGGCGAACTCACCACCGCCCGTCCGCAGGGCGGCGGGCAACCTCTTCTCCGCCATCGCTAATCATTTTTTTTGGGCGTCGTTACGCGATTCGTGGAGGCATGCGCTTCGCAGGGTGGCAAAGTGCGAGAATTTGTGGAGAGAAATGAATAAATGAATTTTTAAGGTGGGAGCGGTGGGTGGCATAAGCAAGAGAGAAATGGGTTTGATTGGTGTCACTAATACACATTCGGGCTTGGACAATCTGCGGAAAAATGACCTTGGAGAGCGGTTATAATCGCTTCCAAGCATCATTGTCTAAGACTTGGGCGGTGATAAAAAACCGTTGTCCAAGAAAAAGCACTTGGACAGATTTTTTAACCGCTTTTCAAGTTTAAGATTGATAACTTGTCCCAAGCCGATACATATTTTTTTAATTCGCTTTTATTTTTTACATAGACATCGGTTGAAAACCGCTGTCCAATATCTTTTTTTTTTTTGAATTATTAATTTACATTTTAAAAATCCTATAATAAAACTATAAACCAAAAACTTATATATCGTCGAATACCATATAACATAAACCAAAAAATCCTATAATAAAACCATAAACCACATATATATACCAAAACATCGAAATATATAAACATACAATCATAAACATACGTCCCAATACACCAAAAACATGAAATATATATCATCACAAATATATAATTTAATTACATGCTACCAATATTTCAAACAACATTCTCTCAATATTGATCGTATGAATATAAGAAAACGATTGTAAAAAGTACCCATTCAATCGTTTTTCCATTTCTCCAGTCTTTTCTTAGAGTAAAACTTGAGCTCATCAATATAGTATTAATTTTTATTCAATCAATAATAATTTAAATAAATCAATAATTGACTTACATTGGGAGGAATGTTCGTTATAGAAGCGCGGATTATATCTTCTATAAAGCAACAAACAAAATGTCCACAATGGTTATTATCTCGTTGCCTCGGACACGTTGATTAACAATATAATCACGTGACAATTATGATTTCTTTCTATTAATTAGGTTGATAATTTAGTAAATTAAATTTACCTTAATGTTAATCCAATTCACTTTATTTAACCTCGATCTTGAGCCTCTTTGGCCGATAATTACATCGTCATCACACTATTATTATTATAATTAAAAAAATAGATTAAATATGCATAATTTTAAAGTAAAACAAATCATTGTATAGAATATTAAAAATGAACTTACGCCCCATATATGAAACGAGATCGGGGCCCGATTAGAATAAACTCCATCATGAAATTTGGGTCCATAAAATACACACTTAATGTATTCATGTGTATGGCGACCAACACCCAATGGTTCCTATATTATATTGAGAGTATTAAAATTAACTGCAAATTTAGCATATATATGTGCAAATATTATAAACATGAATACAAATTTTAACGAAATGTTTATCACTCACCCCACATTTGTTGGCCAAAAATGAGATGATCTCTCCGGTTAGATTCAAAGATGTGATTAATCTAACCCATCCATGGTCATGCCCTATCACCCATTATGCAAAGACACTTGGGGGAGAAAGGAGTACATTCCACTTGCTCGGTTATCTCCGAGAGATATAGCTCACCCAAATATCTTAAACCAACATATATACGCTAATTAATATTTAAAAAGAAAATTAAACTATACAGAAAGTGAATATTGAGAATTAGTAAACACATACCTGAGGTAAAGGGTTATGGTGGTTGCACTCAACCACTCGTTATTCAAGACTTCGCGCACATGTTCCTCACTGACGAATTCTTGGAAAGTATTCTCGATGAAAGTGAGCAAGCATAGAACTGTGGATTTATATCGAAAAGCATTAGACGATACCATCCGGTGCACCCTAGACTAAATGATCATCGTGATCTAAGTCTCCAAATCATGGGATAACCAAGTCTTAAGCCAAGTGGAGTCCTCGATTTAGCCTCATGTGGGGTCGACAGATTCTACAATTAATTTGCAATATTATTTAGAACCACAAATAAGATAATGAACTTTAATAACAAATATTTTACCCTCATGGTGCTAGAGACCAAGTTGCTTGGCCATTCGATGAAGTGCCCGACCGGTGTTCCGACTGTGACGACTTCATCGATTGGTTTTGGCACCGCTGAATCCTCCTCTCCGATTACGGTACATCGAGTGTGACCCTCACGAAACCGGGAGTGACGGATGACCATGAATCATTCCATGGGAGCTGTGCAATGAGCTGTGGCCTGCCGTCGGGATCCTCCGATACAGTAGCAAAAGGTCGTTGGTCGTTTGGAATAAGATATTTAGTTAGAAAATTTTAATACACGAGTCTTTAATTAAAACAAATGTGAGACATGCATATCTGATACCTGTGAGACGTTTTGAAGTGCCTCAATAAAGCCGTCCCTAGGGTTAGCTGAAAACATAGCATTAGCGACACTATGTTCACAAACCCACTCGATGATATTCCGTGGCTCGATCTTTTCTCGGACCTCAAAGCGTTCCACATCTTTTGCCAACTTGGCAACCCGTTCCGTTAGTATACCCACCATATTCATGGCTTGAAGACCGGTGCCATTGCTAAAGATGTCTTAAATCACGCCATATCCGACACTCGTGGCGGCGGGATGCTCTGGCGACCCATAGCCGGCCCAAAAAAGGATCATCGGGGTCGATCATGCGAATGTCTTGAAGGCGTCATGGTCTCGAGATAGACGCTCCTGAATCACAAAAACAAAAGATTATTATTTTATTATTTGTTTATAAATAATAGTTTGCAATTGAAAGATAAATTAATGGATAGATTACCACTTCTTCGACGATGCGTTGTGCACTGGGATCGTGAATATTCCCGTCTCGACCCTTTCTGGTAGTCTGAAATAAGTCGAAACGGGTAACAATAAACTCACTCTCTCCGGTTTTCTTCTTTCCTCTTTCTGATAGTGATGAACGTGTCCCTTTATTAGATATATTAAAAGTGAATATATATAAAAAAAAATTAAAAGTTAGGATTTAGATCTCACCATACTTTCTCTTATTCGTGCATAATCTTTGTTCGATCCACGATATCGCACCTCCATCGACTTGTCTTGATGGCGATTTTTATTACTTCGATCCTATAGTATAATAGAAATATGATAAACACTGAAAAACTTAGGGCATTAGAAATTGAGAAATGACATTGATCAATTTTACAAAATCATCCTCCATAGCTCGCTCACAAACTCCTCCCAAAATGGAGCCACCATAGGGTTATTATGATCTGCAGAGGCGACTAGCCGAGTAAAGATCGGGTTTAGGATCTCGTGTGTTACTTCTCAACCAAGTCCGGAAATTCTTGCCATTACTCCAAATTATGACAATATTTGCTTATTCTTTGTGAGGTCAAGACCTCAAGGTAGTCTATCTGGCGATATAACATAACAATTTAGTAAATTTAAGGGTCATACTACAACTTTCAATAAATATATAATTAACATACCGTAAGCTCGTCCCCATAATCTTTCCTTCAAAGGAGTCGGTTTGAAATACGCTTGATCCTTGGTCAAAAGACGATAGGGATCACGTTCTCGATCGCAACTCCAATGTAGAAGGACAACGACTCACTCTCTTTTCCTATTGCTGTCCAAACTCATTGAACGATAAGCGCAATAACATAGTATTTAATTAGGTTCAACGATCAATCAATATATTTATCGATTTCAAACCGCTCAATTGTAATAAAATTACGAAGTGTTTTTCCTTTCTCTGAGCTCTCTTAATAGATGACATTGTGACTATACCGAAAAGCGCTTCTCCCCGGAGTAGTGGTGGTGGGAGCATCGGTGTCACACTCTCTCAAGTCATCATATGCACCATGATCATATCGTCATGATCTCCATCGAATCTCCATCATCTCCGGGATATGGCAAAACGAGACATGATCCTCATAAAAGCGGAAGAAACAACATTTAATAAACAAAAACAAACAATATTCACAACCGGATATTTCATGTATTAACAACATTTCTATGTGGCATAGCCAGATTGGTCAACCGGATGTTTCATCTCTTACAGCCGACTACTGGACCAAAATATCGAACTCTGTTTCTACAAGGTACAATCATACATAGCGTCGGAGGGAGGATAGAATGGTGTGTGATTTTACAACACTTAGGCGTTCTAGGAGAAAGACCTTGTATAGAAACCATAACATGGTCCCGGATAAGAACCTAAATCTGCATTGACATTACATGAATATCCCCACTTTGTTTCTACCAGGGCACAATAATCATGCATCACATGGAAACGAAAAAAGAACCGTGAATTACTTCATAGCATAAAGCATTCTAGGCCATAGACCTAAAGAACATTAACACTTTCCGATAAGAACTATCTATGCATGCATACATGATACATCTACTTATAAGTTACATCTGCATCATCTACTTATAAATTAAAATTTCGGTTGATAAAGATACTCTTATACTATGAAGACATGTTTATTAGGCTTGAATGACAATCGCCTTTTCCGAAGTAGACCAAGAATATAAACAACAAGAGCAACTATGTTATGGAGCAAAAATATAATAATTTAGCTAAAAACAAGAGCAACATATATAATATAAACAAAACTAAGTGTTATAAACAACAAGATTAGTTCAGGTTCAAAAAAAAACAACAAGAGCAACATATATAATATAAATAAATTAAACTAAGATTGAAGCAAAATATATAATTTCAAATATAAAAAGCCAAATTAAAGATCCCACAATCCACCTGTACCAACTAAGTGTTATGGAGAGGCGGCGCGGTGGGAGGATATGGCGGCCGACGGGCGGTAGGGGAGGGGGCGGGCGTGGTAGGAGAGGAGGAGGCGTCACGATGATTTGGGGAGAGGGGAGAAGCCAATTTACGGGCAGCTAAAGCAGTCAATCAACGACGACGGCGATTTGGTTGAAGGAAATCGACGGCGGCGGGGCGATTTGGTCTTCGGTTTTTATGCGATTTTGGGGAGAAAATGGAGAGAAAGAAATTAACGAAGGATTCTGAGAGCTAGGTCTCGGTTCTAATATATATATAAAAAAAAAGACAGCGGTTATTAACCGCTGTCCATGTGTTTACTTAGATAGCGGTTACTAACCGCTGTGCAAGTGGTATTAGACAGCTTTGAAACCGCTGTCTTTGTTTTTTTTTTTTTTTTATAAAACCGCTCTCCAAGTTCTTGGAGAGTTTTGAAAAAAATGGTTTGCCAAGTCTTGTTGTCTGAAGCTCAAATGTGTAGTAGTGTGTGAGAGAGAGAATTGAGAGGGTTGGAGAGAGAGTAAAAACCGGACCAAAATAAAAATTGAGAGAAAGAATTTGTCAAATTTAGATGTTGTGCTGGGCATGTTAAACGGTGGCGTTTGGTTTACTAGGCAATTAAAAAATGTTAATTAGAAAATTGAAACGCAGCAAATTTGTTTAATGGGCAATTAAAAAATTAACATGAATTACAAATATAACAAATAGTATTACTTTTTCTTTAGAAAATTATACAAGTAACATGAATTCATATAAATAAATTATTTATATTAATACGTATAAATAAATAAATTATTTATATTAATACGTATAAATAAACTTTTTTTACTTTGAAAGTTATGTTCCTCCAACCTACTTTTATACAAATTAGCATCATCATGACCAATTTTAAATTTTAAAATTAGTTTCGGTTGTTTTAACTTTTTTTTTTGTCTAGTAAGTTATCAAAAAGATTTAAAATTGGTCATCTAACTTGTTATAGCAGGTCACCAAACAGGTAACTGTCACTTATATAATTATTTTATTTTATTTTTAATTTTGAAGTGTCACCTAGATCTTTTTAGTCTTAATAATTTTGGGTCGGCATTTTTCTGCGTATTTTAGGGAGGAATAGTGATTTTCTGCATATTTAAAAACTAACCGAACCAAAATAAAAAAATCAAAATAATCGGGACCAATTTCAAGACGATGCAAAATTACTAGACTACAAAAAATATAATCCCTTATTTATATTATTTTTCACATTTAATTATATATGTTTAAGAGACAAGGAATTAAAGACGAATTATTATATAAGAGATGAAAATTATTTGTGCATTTAAAATTGCCCAACAAATGCTGTAAATCTTATTTAAATAGCCCAACATACAAAACGCTGTCGTTTAACTTGCCCAGCATAGTATGCTGGTTTATTAGACCAGTAGGGAATACGGACCCATGTGAGAGAGTGGTTGATTGGGACCCGGTCCTATATTGTAAATTTGAAATAAATTAGGGGTAAAAGGGGTATGTTTTGTACCTTAGAATCACTGTCCAAAATTTTTGTACATTAGAGTCACAAGATTCTATTTTTTGAACTTTAGAGTCATTATCTCAAAAATTTACAGCTAAAATAATACCCCTTTATCAATTTAAAGAATTCTACAAAACTTATAATTAAACACATACTTAAAATGATATTAAAATTCAACAAAAATAAAATGATAGACGTGAATTTCATTTTTTCTTTACTAAATGCCTTTTCTAAAAAAAATAATTCCATTTTTTCTACACTATTCAATCGTGAATCCAAACCTTTCCATTTTTCATTTTCTACACTTTCTTTGATTGATAAGTGTTGCCTGTGTTGGGTAGAGATGTTAAACAGGTCGACCCTAATCTATTAGGGCCAGCCCTACGGGCCAAACGGTCCCGGGCCTTAAGCGGTTCATTTTAAACGGGCCTCTAATAGTTGAGACCTAACCATAACCTTAGCGGGTTACGGGCTAAACGGGTCATCTAACGGGCTCCGAAAAAAATTAAAAAAAAAAAGTTCAAACATTAACATTACATAATGACAAAAATTCGATCCAGACTGCCCCATCATCTTTAATAACAAATGTTCAAAATATAAAATTAGTTCCCATCATCTTTAATAACATAATTGAGCAAAGTTCCCATGAAATTAGTTAATATTATAAAATTTGTATCATCACATTTATAAATTAATACCATAATATTAATTTATAATTATAATGATATCAGTTTCATATTATGAACAAATTTCATAATATAATTTATAAAAATATTATATTATTATTTTATATTGAATTAATATTTTACTTATTTATTCAATTCAATAGAAATTCAAAACTGTTAAAAAATATTGAATTGGAGAGGATTAATTATTAATTGACTAAATCAAATAGAAATATTTAATTTGTAATTGATTTTTGCCTTATTTAAATTTGTGAAAAAACTTTTAAAAAAAATTAATTGAAAAATTAGAAAAAATAAAAAAAAATAAATTTGAGTATATATAAATATAAACGGGCTAAACGGGCTGGCCCGGTTAACCCGCGGGCTAGCCCGTTTAGCCCGCGGGCTAATCGGTCCGGGCCAAAAAGGCCCGATTTTAAACGGGCCTCCCATTGCTCGGCCCTAACCCTGCATATAATAGGTTTAAACGGGCCAACCCGTTTAGCCCGGCCCGGATTAACGTCTCTAGTGTTGGGGTGAGATAATTGTTGTACCACTCAAATATAATTAATTAAAAAATATATCAAAAAAATAAATTTGTGCATAAACAAATAAATAAAAATCTCCTTAATATGTGCTTGTGGTATTAATTTTGTTTAACTTTCACAATAATATTGCATTCATTGAATCATTTTGCAAATAATTATTTTTATAATTATTAGGTAATATGATGTGCAACAATAATGGGTGTGTTGGGAAATAAATTTAATAAAGAGGATTTTGATTAGATCCCAAAACCCCTGAGTATGACATATTCAGGATAAATCTTGATAGATGAGTCAGGATTCAGTTTTAAAGTGTTCAGGATAATATCTGCACCGTGTATAGTCGGCAGATATAGAACAAGTTAGATTCTGAAGACTCAGTATGAAACTGACAATCTGAAGACTCAGTATGAGACTGAGAAACCTGAAGGCTCAGAGAAACCTGAAGGCTCAGTATGTCTCTGAAGATAATGAGACTCAGAGAATCCTGAAGGCACAGTAATTACTGTAGACTCAGTAATGTATTGAAAGCTCAGTATATCCTGAAAGTTCCGAGGCACTGAAGCTGAGGAATATAGCCGTTGGAATCCAGCTGACGTGGACCAACGAGAGGAAGACAACCAGCCTGGAAAAGCTTCAGAACTTACAGAGAATAGTATGGATTTGAATGAGATTCTCTCCAACGGTAACATTCAAATCCACACTATAAATACAAGATCTTCCATCAAATTAAGTGTGGAGATTATGCAAAAATGCTACAGAGCGAAGAGCGTTATAGTCAAAGCATTCCCACCCTAGAACACAAGTCTGTAGATATACAAATATATTCAAAGAGTGTTCTAGAACCCAACCTAAGCAACCCACGATGTATCCTAAGCTTAGAGAGATTTTCCCAACCTTAGCATTGAGGCTAAACCATTGTAAGGGAAAATCTCACCATAGTTGGAGACAACACCAAACCCAAACTCATTCTCGTAAGAGATAACCAGTGGTGGAGTGAGGTAGTTGTTAGGCAATCCCGAGTGAGGGTGATAAGTCCCGATTGGAGTGTGAACTCGTTAAACATCTAAGAGGCGAGACCGAGAGGGTGATAAGTCCAGAGGCTTTGAGTTAGTAAACTACAGAGGTTGTCAGAAAGCTCAAAGTAGAAAGGTTAGAAAACTACAGAGGTAGTCAGAAAGCCTTAGGAAGTGTTTGAAGGAATTTCCCTAGAAACAGGGAGAGTGAATGTAGGAGCTTGAGTCTCCGAACCACTATACATTGTTGTGTTCTTTACTGCTTTACGTTCTTATCTTGTCATACGCACTCGATTATAAGCAAGACACAACACATGAGCTTAAAAGGAGAAAAATCTGGAATCACCATTCCTTCACCCCTGTTTTATATGCACCGCAACGAAATGTTTTGCTTCCGCACACGCAAAATGGGTTTTCCCTCCGGGACCAACAGGGTGGATTATATTATAATTCCATCCTTTTGTTTTTTAATATAGATGACGAACATATGGATATATTTCGAAATGATCGAGCGAAACAAGCTAGAGCAATGAGAAAACAAATAATGCATCAAAACTCAGGGGGTGCATTTTTTTATGGTAACGTTACTTTCATATTTAAACATTTTGTCATGGTAATTGTATTGTTTTCCGTAATTAGTTTTCTAATTGTTTATCTAAGTGATTTTGTCTTTATTTTGTTATTATTAATTGCTCAAAATTTTAATATTTTTATTCCTATAATGTTTGGACTTATTATTTAATTCTTTAATTAGATAAAACTAATATATTGAGACAATAACGGCTACCAATATATTATTATTTTAGAGTATCATAGTTATTTTTTTAGATATTTAAATTTAATTTTTTTCAAAAGATCTTTTTTTTTTTTTTGTTCAGTGTAATTACTTTAATTAGGTCCAATCTTTAGTAATCTTTAGTTAATTACTCGGGATGAATAATCTAATGTATTCATCTATAAGTATTTTTGTAAGTTTGAATTTATTAAGTTGTATGTGTGGCGATGGCTATCTAACAACTTTTTTCACTCGCAGACACATGTGATCGAGGGAAACAAGCTAGATCAAGAAGAAAATTAATTATGGATCAAAAGAAACTGTTCGGAACAAAAGGTGTGTCTTTTAACAACTTGATAATCTTTATGTGAGTTAAGCGTATCTTATTAATGTTTCGTATATAGACAAAATTCTAAATGTAAACTCCAAATTGTGTTAAATGTTTAATATTGATTATCTTTTTATATATATTATTCTATTTATTTGTTTTACCTATTTTTATAATATTTTATGTTCGTTCAACTCACATTATACTTTAAAAATTATTATTGACGATTTTTATAATCAAGCATAAAATAATGTATAATTTTTTTTTAAAAGGAAAGAAAATGACCAAACAGGCAATGATCTCAGTCCCAAAGATCAAATTGTGCATAGGACATCTTTGACAACACCTTTAACATGTCCTTTAAGCGACATTACAAATGGTAAATGTTAATTTTTTTTATTAAATTCAATTTGTATAATTCATCTCATTTCTCATTTTATTTTATTTTATTTTTACTTATTTGCAGCTTCCCAAACGCAGAGATTTTTTAAGAAATTTGATTCAACATATTGTGGGGGAAAAAAATGTTATCCACAAAAATAGTAAACACGAGAACAAATGAGCCGGTGATGATTAATTTGACCAATGAGGATGAATATCCTCAACAATCTACACCATTTGTTCGTCAGTGTGAATCTAATCCGATAATTAATATTCGTGAAACACCACCTTATCCAATCCACTATGGTACGAACTAGCTTTGTCAATGATTATTTTTCATGTTGTACAAATGATAACTCAGTGCAATTTATCATTCCATGTTTTATAATGTAGAGGATGAAAATTTGGTTGATGAACCTCTAAAGGTAATAGACACACATTAAACTTTTTATAACATTTAAAAATATTTACTTGTCATGTTAATATACTTTATTTTTTTCTTTTAGATTATTGGGATATCGGCGATCCAACGTGGAAGTGTCAATTTTGCGGAGCATTCTTCTGGTACTATGAAAGGGTAGGTGCTCGATCTAAAACAAAAAGTCCAAGATACTCAGGTTGTTGCATGCACGGTAAAATTCAACTCCCACCAATGAAAAAACCTCCAGAAGTTTTGCTTGGCCTTCAACTCGGAAACTCAGATAAGTGCAAACATTTCCTTCAAAACATAAGGTCATACAATAACATGTTTTCCTTTACACCAATGGGGGGAAAGTTTGATCTGACGCCAAGTCAGTCAAGTGGTCCGCCCGTGTTCAGGTTGCATGGACAAAATTATCATCTTATGGGAAGTCTCTTACCGATACATGGAAATTCTCCAAAGTTTGCTCAATTGTATATTTACGACACTGATAATGAAATTCATAATCGAATTAGGAGTGTCAGGTTAGATAATCTTAGTTATCAATTTAACCATCCACATTTGCTAATCGATACAATATTCTAATAGTATTTTTATATTTTATCATCAACATCGTTCATTCTTCATTTTTTTTTCAGGGCAAAAGAGAATATAAATACCCTACATGCTGAAATTGTGTCTGATCTAAAAGAGAGGTTGGACGAACACAACATTCTGGTCAAAACGTTTAGAACATCAAAGAGTTTTTGGTTGAAGAAGAGCCTTCAAATGTCAGATTGAGGTTGGTTGGTCGAAGCAGGAGAGACGCACGTAGATATAATATGCCAGTTGCTTCTGAAGTTGTTGCTTTGGTAGTAGGTGATTTTGACGAGTGTATGGGTGACAGGGACATTGTTGTAGAGACACACTCTGGATTGCTAAAGCGAATTAATGAACTGAATGCTGCATATCTTGCTTTACAGTATCCACTTCTTTTTTCCGTATGGTGAGGATGGATATAGAGAGGATATTCCATTATCGGTAGAATCTTCGTCAGTTGGATGCGGTAGGAAAAAGGGTCAGTATTAGGGAATGGTTTGCATATCGACTGCACGAGAGAGAGCACGAGCCTCCTTCAATTTTGATATCGGGAAGACTAACACAACAATTTGTGGTCGATGCATATACCATGGTTGAATCTGCAAGACTTACATATGTTAAGACTCATCAAAAGCAATTACGATGCGAGTTGTACAAAGGACTGACTGAAGCATTGCTTCGAGGGGAAAATGATCTGCGTGCTATGGGGACACGTATCATAATACCGCCTACTTTTACTGGGGGTGCCCGTTATATGATTCAGAACTACCAAGATGCAATGGCAATATGTAGATGGGCTGGTTATCCAGATCTATTTATAACTTTCACATGCAACCCGAAGTGGTCTGAGATCGTCAGATTTTTAAAGAAGAGCGGGTGTAAGGCAGAAGATCGTCCTGATATAATATGTCGAGTTTTTAAAATAAAGTTAGACGAGTTGATCAGAGATCTTCGTAAGAATAAAATTTTTGGGACTGTAAGAGCAACGGTGTACACAGTTGAGTTCCAAAAACGCGGACTCCCTCATGCCCACATCCTACTTTTCCTTGCGAGTGGAGATAAGTACCCAACACCTGGTGACATCGATCGTATTATCTCAGCTGAGATTCCAGATCAACAAAGTGATCCAGACTATTATAATGCCGTCAGAGATTTTATGATGCACGTCCCATGTGGTGTTGCAAGACCCAAATCGCCATACATGTCTGAGAATCGATGTACCAAGCATTTTCCAAAGAAATTTATTGAATCAACCAATGTAGATGAAGACGGGTATCCTGTGTATAGACGTCGAAATGATGGTAGAACAGTGGTGAAGAATGAAATTGAATTGGATAATAGGTACGTTGTTCCACACAACCGTTACTTATTATTGAAATTCGGTGCTCATTTGAATGTGGAATGGTGCAATCAATCCAGATTGATAAAATATTTATTAAAGTATGTCAATAAAGGGCATGATCGGGTCACTGCATTGTTTTACAAGAGTGCTAACGAGGATGGGACAATATCGAATATTAGAGATCAACATGTACTAAGATTGCAGATACATATCACCGTGTGAGGCGATGTGGCGTATATTAGGTTATGATATTCAGTATCGGGATCCTCCGGTTGAACGTCTAAGCTTCCACCTTCCAGATGAACAGTCTATCATCTTCTCTGATTCAGACCCAATCGATGTCGTTCTCGAGCGGCCTTCAGTGAATGGAAGCATGTTTGTAGCTTGGTTTGAGGCGAACAGGAGATATAAAGAGGATGGAGATTTGACATATAAAGAGAGTGCAAATTTGACATATGCCGAGTTTCCTCAACAGTTTGTTTGGAAAGCATCAAAGAGAGAGTGGACAAAGAGGCAACGAGGCTTCTCCCTGGGACGCATTTTCTATGTGCCTCCTGGAAGTGGTGAGCTATACTATTTGAGGTGTCTGCTTAATGTCGTGCACGGTGCCACGAGTTTTGACGACATAAAGACTGTGGACGGCGTGTTGCATTCGACTTTTCGTGATGCTTGCTATGCACGTGGTCTTTTGAATGACGATACAGAGTACTCTGATGGTATTATAGAAGCTAGCCAGTGGGCGTCAGCTCATTCTCTAAGGTATCTATTTGCTACACTGTTATGTTCAGATTGCTTGAGTCGTCCTGAAGAGGTATGGGAGAAATGTTGGACGCATCTATCAGACGATATTTTGTACAAACGACGTAAATTATTGAATCACCAAGGTTTGTTTGACACCCCTAATTATAAAAAAAAAGTTATTGAATAATTTTCCAAGTTAGGTTTATATATGTAATTTCGTTTGTACACTAATCTAAATTCGTATGACACAGATCTGTCGTTAACGGAGGATGAGATGAAGAATCTTACTTTGGTTGAGATTGAGAATATGATGCGAAAATTTGGAAAGTCACTTCGAGATTATGAAGCGATGCCATTCCCGGATATGTCAAGCGCATCATCTATGCAGAATAAGTTGATACATAATGAATTAAGTTACGATCGAGTTGCTTTAGTAGAGGAGCACAAACATTTGGTGGCTAATTTAAATAACGAGCAACGCCATGTTTATGATACGGTAATGGGTGCAGTAGATTCATGTTGTGGAGGTGTCTTCTTTGTATATGGCTATGGAGGTACTGGAAAGACGTACCTGTGGAAGACATTGTCTGTGGCAGTTAGGTCGAGGGGGGAAATTGTTCTGAACGTGGCTTCGAGTGGCATAGCTTCACTTTTACTTCCCGGAGGTCGAACTGCTCATTCAAGATTCTCAATCCCTCTAAATCCGAATGAGAGCTCGACGTGTTCCATCAGACAGGGTAGCCAACTAGCAGAGCTTATTGTTAGAGCAAGGCTTATAGTTTGGGATGAAGCTCCAATGATGCATAGGTACTGTTTTGAAGCATTGGATAGAACTCTGAAAGATATCATGCAGCTGAGCAATCCATTGAACAAGAACAAGCCATTTGGAGGCAAAACTATTGTTTTTGGAGGGGATTTTCGATAGATTTTGCCAGTGATTCCTAAGGGAACTCGACAGGATATTATCCACACAACCATTAATTCTTCGAATATATGGAGAGACTGCAAGCTGTTGAAGTTAACTAATAATATGAGGTTGCAAGCATATGGGTCAACAGATGAACACAATGAATTAAAAGAATTCTCCGAATGGATCGCACGTATCTGTGATGGAACATTGGGAATTGAGAGTGATGATCATGCAATTGTTGAAATTCCAGAAGATCTCATAGTAAAATCTTCAAGTGATCCAATTTTATCAATCGTGCAAAGTACGTACCCATCTTATATGGATTCAGGAGACGATATGAGTTTTTTGAAGGATCGTGCTATACTGGCTCCGACACTTGATGTCGTTGACATTGTGAATGAGCATATGTCCTCATTGAATTCTGGTGAGGCAAGGACGTATTTAAGTTCGGATAGTGCATGCAAGTCCGATGCAAATGTCGATGTATTGGTCGATGTACACACCCCATAGTTTCTAAATGGAATAAGGTGTTCAGGTGTTCCCAATCACGAGCTAAAACTGAAGGTCGGTACTCCTGTGATGTTGTTGAGAAATATAGATCATTCACTCGGTTTGTGTAATGGTACTCGATTGGTAATTACCAAGCTTGGATCACATGTTTTAGAAGCAAAAAATATGTGTGGAAGCAACGCAGGCCATAAAGTTCTGATCCCAAGAATGTCATTAACTCCATCAGATCCGAGGTTACCGTTTAGATTTCAAAGTAGACAATTCCCCTTGATCATATCTTATGCTATGACAATAAACAAAAGCAAAGGCCAATCACTCTCTCACGTTGGACTGTTGTTGAAAAAGCCCATTTTTAGTCACGGTCAGTTGTATGTTGCAGTTTCAAGAGTGACTAATCGCAAAGGATTGAAAATTTTAATTTGTGATGAAGGCGGTGAACATAGTCAGTCAACAAAAAATATTGTATATAAGGAAGTCTTTCAAAATTTATAAAATGTATTTGTTTAAGTAGTTCACGTATTTGCTTTGTGTGAGCAAAATATGTTTTAATCAATGTTTATTTGCATTTTTTTGTAATGTAAATTTGTAAACGAACAATTTATCAAGTCATGGGAGAGTTATTAAATATTTATACAATTTTAAATCTGTGCATCGCACGGTGAAAATACTAGTACAAAATAATAGTAAACAATACATGCATACTATAGCATTCTCAAAAAGATTGGGCTAGGCTGGAGCCTAATGCACAATACACATAGATCCGTCCATGCCTCTAAGGGTTGCTCCAATGGTGGGGAAGAAGTTTGAGGTGACACATTCCCCTACTCACAAATTAACATTTCTATCTGTTGAGAAGTTGATGAAATGGACTAGGAAAGAGTTGCGGGGAGGAGTACTCATTCCTAGGAATAAGTAAAGAAAAAGAGAGAAAAAGAGAGTGGGGTTTGCCCACTTTAAAAACCTTTTGCATTTTTTTTCATTTTTTAAAACAAAAATTATGTTTTTTACTACAAAGTAGGAGTATTAGAAGAGAACAAATTAACTCAACTCAGTTTCAATTTTTACAAATTAAGGATGGGTATACTGGAACTTATAACTTCAATGTCACAAAAAATGCAGATATCAAATCAATTTCAAAGGCTAAATTTTGTTGTTGTAAAATAATTTTTATTTTTACTTTTATTATTTTAGTTGAGTTCTATAAATAGAGGATCATAATTATAATTTTGCACATCAATTTTTCTCCATTTTCAACTAAGTTCTTATATTATTATTTTAGAAGTTTGTCAATTATCCACTTCAAAATGGATAATAATCATTGGATGAATTGGAACAATTCTACCAATTTCAGAGAAAATTCATCTTCTCAAATTCCCAATCCTCGTTCAGAAAATTGGAATGCTCGTCCTCAAAATTCCAACACTCTCCCCCACAATTCCGACTTTCTAACCCCAAATTTTATGGGAGCTCCATTTAATCCGTATCCTCCCGAATATTTTCAATCTCCATATGGTGGTCCTCCGCTAAGTTCATCAAGAATGACTAGCACTGACAGAACGAGCACTGAAAAAGAGTGTGGACCACCATCTTCTAAGATGTCGTCTCATTTCTCTCCTCCAGAAGTAGGAAAGATTAACATCGAGTCTGATAGCGATGAGAAGAAATCGACATCATATATTCTAGAAGAAAATGATTGCCTAGCAATGTTTTGGGTCACTATAGGCACTGTTGGGAGATGAATTTAATAAAAGATTATATGATTTTGATTAAGATCCCAAAACCCCTGAGTATGACATGTTCAGAATGATCTTGATAATTGAGTCAGGATTCAGTTTTAGAGTATTCAGGATGTTATCCGCAAAAATGTATAGTCGCAGATATAGTTCGTGATAGGTTCAAGACTCAAGAACTCAAGATGTTTCAAGAAAACCGGGTTTCAAAGATGAAACCGAAGTCTCAAGACTCAAGATGAAACGAGAATCTAAAGACTCAAAGAGAAATCGAGACTCAAGACTCAAGATGAAAAATCGAGATATCAAGACTCAAGATGAAATCGAGAACCAAGACTCAAGATGAAGACTCAAAGATATCACCAAGATAAAACTCAAGACCTCAAGACTCGGGGAAGACTCAAGACGCAAGACCAAGACCGAGAAAATCAAGATCAAGAATACCGAAGTACAAGAATTATCAAGACTCAAAGAATGTAATCAATGCTCAAGATGAACCCGAAATGTTCCGGAGGCAATCGAATATATCTATCTCAAGGATACAATATCGGTAGAAACGATGCCTTAGAAAGTTAGATATTGCCAAGACATTCAAATGCGCATACAAAAGGAACTAAGTCGGAAGTGTTGTTAAGGTTATATCAAACTCGAGTTTGTAACCAAAAGAGCCGTTGAAGGTGTCTACCTTTAATCAAGACAAAAGTCAAAAAAGAGGAAGACGACATCAGACCATCATACCGACATCGATGTGGACAAAGTCAAAAAAAGATGTCGGATGTAAAAAAGTTCCAGATCGCAAAAAGTGAAGACCGGCTACATGAAAGGCTATTGCCTAAAATATGTTAGGGAGTTTCAAACCCTAAATATAGCCGTTTCTCACACACCATAAGAGGGAACTCACGGCTATCTCTCCAACGAATAGTTTTCAAGAGTGACCTTGGTGTATGCCTATAAATCTTTGTGACCCTCTACTTTGTAAGGTTACGGAAATTTATACATAACTCAAGAGCTCAAACTTATTCTTGCAAAAGTTAAAGCACTTTCGAAATACATTGAATTTCCCAAGTGCTTCTATATTGAAGAGAGCTCACTTTACTAAGCCTAGCTTGATAAGATTTATCCAAAGCTTAGTCGAGATATCCTAACCCTTTGCATTGTGCTTCATTGTAAAGGATATCTCATCCTAGTTGAAACCAACCGAGAAACCCCAAACCCTTGAGAAGGTAGTTGGAGTGTGTTTGTTGGTGAGTAGAGTTGTAAAGAGTTAGTAAACTACGCGGAGTAATCGAAAAACTCTAGAGGAGAAGTTAGTAAGCTCACAGGGTAGTCCGAAAGCTTGTGTGTGATTGAGTAAGTAAACTACGGAGGTAGTCGTAAAACTCAAGGTCGGGTTGAGTAAAGTAAACTACGTGGAGTAGTCGAAAAACTCGAGGCCGAGTTGAGTAAGTAAACTACGAGGTAGTCGAAAAAGCTCGAAGTTGATAGTGAATTTCTCCAAGAGTCGGAGAGAGGGATGGATGGGAGCTTGAGTCTCGAACCACTATAATCGCTTCCGTTCTTTATTAACTTTCATTATCATGCTTAACTTCTTGCATTGACTTGATTTTGAAAGCATACTTTTCATCGATATTCCGTTGGAATCAATCCACTTGAAGTTGCATAAGTGAATCACTGACCTAATCACTATTTCATAAAGGGAAGGTCTTTTCGGCAAAGCTTAAAACGAGTATAATCTAAGGGCCAACCATTTCAAGACGGTCGAAAGTAGTTGTAAACGGATAGTTATCAAACCCGAACTCTCTTATGAGGATTCGATAAGCTAGTTATCTGATCCAAGCAACTCGGGATCTCTGACACTCGAGATTCGGGCTGGGATTATCCGAGGTATCTGAAAAGCTTTCGGGATCACTTTATCTCGATGAGACTTTGACTCGGAAGCGATCTGTCTTCTCGAACCTAATCTTCGAGGATTATCTCGACCCAAAAGTGACCTCGATGAAAAAGTTTTAAAAACACCTACCACGTGTATTCCCCCATACACGTGTAAGACTCGTTTACACCGACCAACAAGTTGTATCGAGCGATGGTTCAACTTGACCACTACTTGTGTTGACCAAAGTTTTATTTTCAAAAATACTTGTGGTCTATCCTAACCGATCTTATTTGTTTGAAATTTTTTCTTTTCAAAAGACCGGAAAAATGTCTTCTAAAAACTTCCCATGTTCTCGATGAGAGAACTATGATCTATGGAGATCGAGAATGCAGACTCATCTCAGATTCCAAACATGAGCGTATGTGGAGAGTGGTTTCTCAAGGACCATTCAAATTTACTGTGGTGAATCCTAGAATTACAGAAGAGGAGAGAATTGATCCTAGAGCAGAATTTCCTAAGTCTGATGACCAACTAACACCTGAGGAGAGAAAGTTAGTCAATCTAGACTACATTGCAAAAAGACACACTATACATCTGAATTGATGATGGTGTGATGGGAATGATCTCTCACCGTAATCTTGCTAAAGAGATATGAGATACACTAGGCTTGTTATGTGCCAAGGCACATATCATATAAAAGAAAACAAACTTTCAGTGGCAATTGGAAAGTTTGACAGTTTTGAAATGGATGATGGTGAATCAAGAGACAAATTGGAAGTCAGATTCACTAGCATCATGAATGATCTAAACGCACTTGGAAAGAAATATCCACAAAGAGAAGTGGCATTGAAAATTCTTAGAGGTCTTTCTAAGAAATGGGATATTCATGCAAAGGTGATTGAAAACACCAAGAACATTAGTTCAATGCCATACCAACAAGTCTTCTCTCCGAAATTTGAAAGCCTATGAATTTGTAATTGATAAGAAATCTAAAAAGGCGATGGCAGAAAGATGATTCTTCATCGAAAAGAATGTGGCTTTAAAAGCCAAAGATAAAACCCAGAAAAACTAGAGAGGCTCGAGAACCCCATGCCAAACATCGGGATGAGCTTGAGGAAAAGCTAGCACCGATGGCAAGGAGGTTTGACAAACTTAATAGTAGATTTGGAAAATACAAAAGCTATTACAGAACCACGGTACCGGAAAGAAACTCGAGGACGGATCAACCGAGAAGAAGAAGGACTGAAAAGTCAAGGATTTTCATCCGAAAGAAGGACTCCAAGTCCAAAGAAGAAGATGATCGGGATGATGATGCCAACAGATGCTATAATTGCCGAAGAAAGGTCACTTCCAAAGATGATTGTCCGAGTTGAGTGCTAAGGAGAGAAGAGAAAGACAAGCCAAAAGAGACCCGTAAGTTCTCAAGCAAAAGGCCATGGTTGTAGAAGAAGAACGATACGAGGAGGGATCTAGCTCTTGGATGAGATATTCTCGGACAAAGGAAAGTGATGACATCATCGATGGCCATTGAGGAGGTAAACTCTTCTCATCTCTGTTGTTGCTCCTACACTAGCACAAGAGTTTTCAAGTTCCACCTAAAAATTTTCATTTTGACTTGATGGATTCTTTTGAGAATCGATGAAGGACTATCTTTGTTTTGCAAGGATCGCTAAATAAAACTCAAGAGCGAATAAGGAACTCAATCTTGAAAATCTAAAATGGAAAGACTCTAGCAAAACCGAGATCACTTCTCAATTAATGGGAGCTAATGATGAACTGGATGTTCGAAAGTACAACTCTCGAGAAAGAGAAGTTGATCATGTCCCTAATCGAAAAAGCTAGAGAAATCCAATTGAAGAGATTCAAATTAATCGTAATCGAGTTCAATGACCTCTCTCGAGAAGCATAAAACTCTCTGAATCGTGAGGATAGTGCATGTAAAGAAACTAACTCTATTGAATAAAGCATCTAATGTGATAGATGAAATTGAGTTACCAGAGATCTGCCACTATAAAAACTGGATTGGGATACACTCGAGGAACCTCACAAGGTCATCTGAATCTTTGCATCATGTAGCAAGAAGCTATCTTTGTAAAAACCAATGCACCTACACTTCAAAAATCAAGTAATGCCCAAGGTTGTAGACAAGGGAAAAGGACCTATGGTTTGATAAAAAACTGAATGATCGGGGTTAGAAAGCCCAAACCTCGGTGAAGGCTAGAAAACTGAAAGCATCGATTGGAAAGTTTTAGGCAAGTACTTCAAAAGCCTCGGGCTAAGAATGCAAATATGAAAGGCTCCACATCGAACCATCGGAGGAATCCTCGGATGAGAAACACTTTCGGCGAGACATTCTCATTTGAAGAGACCAAGTCCTCGATCTAACCGAAAGACCCGAGTTTCAAGATGCATAACCTCGAACCTCACTTGCCTAAAGGTAAAGGTTATCTCAACCCGAGTCAACAAAGATTTAGACCGGCAAGCAAAAAAGCCCAAGCATCTCAACAAAAGGCCCGAACCAAAGAAGAATTCAAAAGCCCATGTTCATGCTAAGGCTAGACACATACACGTAAAAGCTAAGGCACCCAGAGTAGTAGATGTGTATGTTGATGTTTATGGAAGACAAATTAGCCACTCTAAAGTGATTAGAGTTGTCTGGTAGATTTGGATTCCGAAAGGTACATCTAACCTTGTAGGACCCTACACAAATTGAGTACCTAAGAATTGATCTGTTTTTCAGGAGGAAAACAAGGGCACTAAACTGACTAATGATCACATGGCACTGATGAGCAGAGATGAAAAAAAGCTCCTGACATTTGGTATCTTGACAGTGGATGTTCAAGACATATGACAGGATACAAGAAGCACTCAATGACTATGTTGAACAAAGAGGCCCACAGATCACTTTTGGAGATAATTCCAAGGGGGACAGATGAAGGATATGGAACTTTGGAAATCGACTCATTTCATATCCATGGTGTTTCATATGTATCTGGATTGAAGCATAATTTGCTTTCAATTAGCCAATTCTGTGATAAGGGTGTCAATGTTGAGTTCTCTAAAAACTTATGTTTTGTAAAAGATGATACATCACAGAAAGTTTTACTGACTGTACAAGAAAAGGGAATGTGTATCTTGCTGATTGGAGTTCTGCTCCTAAAGATACATGTTTAGTTGCTAAAAGTTCCACAGATACCAGTTGGTTATGGCATAAAAGAATGAATCACCTAAATTTCAAAACCCTGAACAAGCTTGCAAGATTAGCTCTTGTGAGAGGGTTGCCTAACGAAGTGTTCAATGAGGAACATATTTGTGATGCGTGCGAAAAGGAAAATGATAAGAGCATCATTTAAAAGTAAAGTTGAGGTTTCTCTTGAAAGAATACTTGATTACTACATATGGATCTTTTTGGTCCTATAACACCAGAAGCACTAATGGCGGAAATACACATTGGTAGTAGTTGATGATTACTCAAGATATACTTGGGTCATATTCTTACTCAAGAAAAAGAGACTCGGATAAAAGTCGCCAGAGTTCTTGAAAAAGGCTCAAGATTGAAAAAAATCTCGAAGTGTGGTCAAAATCGATCCGACAAAGGAACTCAATTCATAAATCATATCATATCCGATTATTGTGCAGAGAAATGGAATTTCACATGAAACATCACCGCAAGGACCCCTCAATGTAATGGTGTTCTTTGAAAGGAGGAATAGACTCTGAAAGAAGTTCGCAAGGACTATGATAGTTGGTTTACATTCCTAAAAGATTTTGGGTGAAGCCACAACACTTTGCGCTACTCTCGGAAACGCATCCATCTTGACCAAGAGTCAAGGCAAAAAACACCCTATGAGCTTTGGAATGAAAGGAAGCCTCTTGTTTCTTTCTTTTCGTGTGTTTATTGCAAGTGTTTCATACACAATAATGGTAAAGATCAGTTGAAAACTTTTGATAGTAAAAGTTATGAAGGAATATTCTTAGGATATTCTCAAGTCAAGAAAAGCTTTCGAGTTTACAACCTGTAGGACTCTTATTGTGGAGGAAACACCTCATGTTGTTTTTGATGAATCTATTTGTGTTCGGAAACAGAACATGATACTGATGAACCCCGACTAAGAGGATCACCAGATTAAGCCCTAAAACAAAGATAAATCATCCATCGAACTCGAAAAAAAAGAAGTCACCACATTCTATGATTGGAGTGACTCGAGACTCGAGATAAGGAAGTTCGTAATGGAACTCGGGATGGTGAGCCTCGGAAAAACCAACACTCAAAAGGTGACCAATCTGAACAGACACCGATTCGGACTTCGGTATGTGATGCCAATGAAGATGTGGTCACAAATGAGGCAAATTCGAATCTATCAACCAAAGGGGGAACAAATGTCTCGGCTAATGTTCTCGGCCAGAATCTCCCCGAGGAAGATGATTCTCTTTCTCCTTTTACATTGTTCCCTCGAGTTTGCCGATTTAATCGAACCTAACATCTCAAATGTTGAGGATATTATTGAAGGGGAACATCAAGAAGGAAATGGTTAGATAGTCATCCTACAAGTCAGTTGTGGGTGATCTAACCCCGAAGGTGTTAAGACAAGAAGGTTCCATGGTGAGAGTGCACTATTCTGGGCTGCTTCCTTTTCGGAGAAAGAACCCTGGCCGAGATTGGTGAAGCTCTACAAGATTCTTATTGGATTCTTTGCTATGCAAGATGAAATTTGAATCAATTCTCAAGGAATGAAGTATGGGAGTTGGTAGATAGACCGAAAGGCATAATGTCATTGGAACCAAGTGGATTTTCAAAAACAAAAGAGATGAAAACAACAACATTGTGAGAAAAAAGGGGGCAAAGGCTAGTTGCACAAGGTTATTCCCAAGAAGAAGGCTTGGATTATGATGAAACCTTTGCACTTTTGTTGCAAGACTAGAAGCCATAAGATTGTTTCTTGCATATCTTTGCCCACATGAAGTTCACGATCTATCGATGGATGTGAAAAGTGCATTTCTCGAATCTGTGCTTAAAGAAGAGGTTTATGTGGAACAACCTCCGGTTTCAAACAGAATGACCAAGTTTACAGGCTAAGAAAAGCTTTGTATGGTCTTAAACAAGAACCCGAGCATGGTATGATACTCTTTCTCGGTTTCTTCGACCATGGTTTTGTCAAAGGAATCGTTGATAGAACTCGCTCAGGATAGAGGATGGGGAAGATATCTTACTAGTTCAGATATATGTTGATGACATCATTTTTGGATCTCAAACCATCACCGTGTGAAAAGTTTTTCAACAATCGATGAAAGGCAAGTTTGAGATGTCAATGATGGGAGAGATGAATTTCTTTCTAGGTCTTCAAGTGAAACAATCAAAGGAAGGAATATTCATCAACCAGTAAAAATACACCGTAGATCCGATTGCAAAATATGGTGTACAAAATTGCAATGCGATTTAGGATTCCTATGAATACTAACTACAAAGATGGATCCCGATTGGAAAGGCAAATCGGTGAATCATCTTTTTGATTATAGAGGAATCATTGGATCATTGCTCTATCTCACAAAAGTAGGCGGATATAACATTTCTTTGTTGGGATATGTGTAAGATACCAAGCTAATCCTAAGACTAGTCACATGGAGGCGCCAAAAAGATACTAAGATATCTTAAGGGCACAAAGTGAATAGAGGATTATGGTATCCAAATGATGATAACCTTGAATTAACGGTTACTCGATGTCGATCGACTACGGAGGTTGTAGAATTGATGGAAGTCCACAACAGAACTTGTCAATTTCTAGGAAGAAGTGATATCTTGGTTTTCTAAGAAATGACCTCGGTAGTGACCAAGTACCCATCGTCAATACATGGGCTGCGGGGAGGTTGTCGTTTCGATTCTTTTCGCTCGCACAACAATTAAGGGATTATAAAGTTGAAGCCAATGAAGTACCAATATTTTGTGACAAAAATAGTGCCATTGCTATTTCACAAAATCCGGTATTGCACACCGGATGCAAGCATGTGGATATCGACATCACTTCATCGTAGATCATGTCGAGAAAAAGGACATAAGGATGGAGAAAATTCATCTTGATAGGCAAAGAGCCGATATCTTGACTAAACCTTTGGTCAATCAAGATTTCGGAACTTTCAAATGAATTAGGGATGTTAGAACCAGTGTATAGAGTAAATCTGAAAAATTGAAGATTTTCAGATGCATGAAGCTTTCTCAGAATTCTACTGAGAAACTCAGGATAAAATGGAAATATTGAATCGAGTGTCGAAACTTCAGATCTTCAAGGTTAGTACTTTCGAGCATGTTGAACCCATTCAAGACTCGATATTATCGACATTTTATCAAGGACAATTTGCTGATAAGACCGATAGAGGGAAATTAGTCCAAGAAGTAAAGACTCATGCGACTCATTTATTGCTCAAGTAAAACTCAGTAATCATTCGCAATAAATATAAAACACCTGAGGAATGTTTTTGAGCGAGATCGTTTTAAATTCCGAAGAAGGTCAACAGTCACTTAATGCTCTGCCACATTATTGACCAATGAGCTATTTTGGCGGCTTACTTTTTAGAGATCGTTTGGTTCAGATACCCGATTAATCGGAGATTAATCTCAACCGCTGTTTTTCACCTAACCAACACGATTCTCCACGATCTCGAAGCTATATATACCCTTTAAGCCATTCAAGCCAAAATTTTATCAAACCCTTCGTTCCCAAATCCTCTGCAAATTAAAAATCCTTTTGCCCAAAAATCTCCAAACCCTAAATCTTCAAATTCTTAAATCAAACTCTAAAATGGCCGAGAAATTAGCCATAACCAACAAGCCGTGAAATGCGAGTTCGTTGTCTCACTTGAAAGCACAACCAACTCAAAGCCGTAAGAGGAGGCTTCGCATATGATTCGACCGGCTAAAATCACCCATCTAGTCGCAGTTTCCACCAGACCAGAGTTCGCAAAAGAAGTCGAATTCATCCAGTAATTTGAGAATAGATGAAGAAAATGGTATGCATTCTTCGATTACCACATCACATTTAGAGCATTCGTCAAAATACGCCGATTTTTGAGAGGGGATTTGTGCATAATTCAAAAAATCTGAATGATGTCTTTGAGCTCGGTGGATAGAGGAGAGGATCTGCGATGTATATGTCGGGTAGAGAGCAGAGTACCTAGATAGGATTGCCGAGAATCTGTTAAATTTGAGGCGACATTGCATAAGAGGCATCTAAAGCCACAATATCGTCGTGCCGATGGATATTGTGAGCAAGTGCATCATGAGTCTTATGGGGTTTTGAGCGATTAGTACCCCGGCTCGATTGATGGCGGCGACGAGGGCATCTCCTACCACCGACTTCAACCGGGTGAAATTTTAATTCAGATGGTGACGGAGCAAGCCAAGGTCATAAAAAAGGGTCAATGGGACAATCACGATGAAAGGCAAGATCCACCATGCCACCAAAATTGCTTATATTTTGGAGATGTGCGAGGAGGAGGATATCTTCACCAATTCAACCCCATTCCCTAAAACCAAAAATTCTCTTCAAGCCCATTCTTTGTGAAAAGTTGCGCCATTCGAGGAAAAAAGAAAAGAAGGTAGAATCACCTTCAAGGGTCTTTGAGAAAGAGACCCAACAAACCAGGGGAAGGTTCCATTGGAGGCAAAATGGAGCAAGGAGCAAAACTAATGAAGCGGAAGGATCTTGCCCAAAGCGCAAAAGATTGGTGGTTCTCACCGAAGGCGTAGCAATGATTCCGAGAGATACAACCCGAGGGCAAAACCAATCGAGTTCGCCATTACAAGTGTTGGCTCGGGGTTATCTCTAGGACACAGATCGATCGAGGAGCGTGTCTTCTCTCGAGGTGCTCGACATCACTCCGATTCAGATAAAATTTCTCGTGAAATTTTTAAAGCGAGCTCGCACCTCGTAGATACTTACCTCGGATGTGCAGCTCGCATGGAAGAGCTAACTCGTAGTCGATCAAGATGTGCGTGCTCGGGACCGACGAGCCAACTCGGACTCAAACCGAGGATATGCCACCAGAGCCTCGGGAACCCACTCGGGATGCAAACCGAGGACTGAATGAACAAACTTCAGACACTAATGGTGGCTCGGAGAAAAAATATTCTTGATGAGCTCCAGAGTGATCTAATGCTTGATCCCTTAGCGTAGTTCTCATCGAACCGTGAGAGCCCGAGATGGAAGAAGGGCGAGGTCAAAAAGGCGAATGGAGGAGCAAGGGGAAACGGTTCATCCTTGATCTGCACTCCCCGAGGCTCATACCGATTCGCAAGATGTTTTTCTTGATTAAGGACGACAAAGTATATCCTCAATCGACTCTTCCCGAGATGCTTGACATTGCTTTGCATTCGTGAGGGGAAGATCGTGGAATGAGGAGACAGCCTTCCCGACCGACTTCTCGGGGTTCGAAGACAAAGCTCGTGATGAAAAAATTCCGATTTTGATGAAATGTTCGTTGAAGCTAGCCGAGAAGAAAAAACAATCAAGTTGGTGCCCCGAAAGCAATGAGACAAATCCAAAGATGGAGATGGGGACCAATGGGGAGATCTTGAGGATCGATCTCAAATGGAAAAAAGACTTCGCTGTCGATCAACCTCGTGATCGGTTAGGACTCTTCAGTACCTTTTTGGCACTATTAACAATTATGCCAAAGTTCTTTGAAAGTACTATCTTTAATTCTCAATTGTTCGATAAACGACCGAGGCTCAATTGAGACCGGAGCTCGGGATGAAGGTTTAAGCTCAGGATGATCAAACAAAGACGAAGGTGCGAAAAAGTTCTCGAGATTGATCTCACTCCCATAATGGAGAAACTTGAGAAGATTGAGCCAATGACGATCAAAATTGCTCGATAGAAGAAAACGTTGGCCAATCAAGCTCGGATAATGGAAGGACTTAGCATTCTTCGAATCGTGCGGATACAAAACACTCGACCACTCGGATGACCTCTATGGAAGAAAAAGTAATGAAAAGTGGAGGAGTCAACCACAGAGTTAAGTCTTCAAATGAAACGTAAGCACCGTGAATCGAATGAATTTCTAGAGGTGAAACTAGCAGAGAAAAAAATGAGGTCTTGACGATTCTGCTTGCTGAGGAAATGAGCTCAATGTTCATGACCAAGATGACAGAGATGCTTAAAGATGCACTCTCTCCGCCGGTTTGCCCACATATCTGAAGAAGAACTTTTACGTGGCTAAGAACCACATCGGGAGAATGGAAGATGAGCAAGATCGGTTAGGGGAGAGATCCGGCTGTGTGAGCAAAGAGCAAGATTCACATGGACACAGCTCTCTCCAGGACTTCTTCCAAATTACGGTGCGGGAAGGGGAAAAGGAAGGTGAAGACCTCGGGAAGTTCATGGCACGTCTTTGGAGAAGAAGGCTCAGAAAAAGGGTCAAATGTACAATCTAGCCAAAGCCTTAAAAGAAGTTGAAGCTCTTGATAAATTGAAATTCGGCCAAGTGGAGAAGCCCATCTACACTCGAAGTTTGAGCAAACCATGCTTGAGGTTGCAAGAGAGAAACCGAGTGCTAGAACTAAGGTTGGAACAAGCCAGGCTGGTGCTGAACTGCCTATGAAGAGGAAAGCCTTGGGCGTTGTTCAACCTGTAAGTAAGCGTGCTAAGACTTCTAAGCCAATCCAGAGAAAGCTGATTCTGGATGATGAAGATGCAAAAGAATCTGAGTCTCAACCTCAGAAGAAAGTCTTCAACACCAGAGATGCTCTGAAGACACTCCAAAAAGAACAAGCCAAGAAAGCTGCTGCTTCGGTCTCAGGAGCGTCTGTGATAAGAAAGAAGATAGACGAAGAGCGTAAGCGAAGGAGTGACCGGGAAGTTTAAGAGCAAGAGGAAGGAACATCGAAAAGCTACTTGAAGTGGCCCCACGTTGATAAATGGATGCCCATTAAACCCAACGACATGTGGGAAGAAGTGAAAAGAACCTTCCGGTTCAATTACGATGTTCTCAGGGAATGGAGAGGGGAAGGCTCAGATCAGAACGAAGCTTTCATTGAATATCTTCTAACCTTCTATTCAAAGTATCTCCAAGGCTGGATTAACCTTGCAGATGAAGGTGGAGTACGGATAGTAGCCCCTGGTCCATATTCCTATTCTCCTCCAAGACTTGGTAATGACTTGGTAAATGAGAAGGCCATTACGCAAGAAATTGCTTTCAAGATCTTTGGTCATTAGGATTAACGAGGAAATAAATCCGGACATCATCAAGGAGAGGAATGAGTCAAGAAAAGATTTTTCGAATGTTCAACCCGGAGGTGCCAAATGATGAAGTCGAAAATGAAGCAATCAAGAGCGAATCAAGACCAAGATCAAGAACTCGTAAGATTCTCGTAATCTTTAAATTTTCTCTTTTGATTTTGTTGATAAAAATCTCATTGTAATCAGAATGGTATACTTATCATCAATGAAGATTTATCATTATGCTCAAAAGATAATACCTTATTATCTTATTTACATGTCTTTTATTTTGATATCTTTGATTGTATGTCTCGAACTAACCGAATGATGATATGGGAAAATTGTTTAAGTATTTAGTAATGAACTACTTAAAGAGATTCATTCTTGAAGAAATTACCAATGTCTTAAGTGTTGGAAAAACTCTATGAAAGTATTGAGAGATTCTCTGTTTTTAAATTGTTGAGAGACAACCAATCTTGTGATAGGATAAACCAAAACCCCGAGTATAGGTTATGTATTTGTAACAAGATAGGTTTTGGCATCATCAAAAAAGGGAAATTGTTGGGAGATGAATTTAATAAAAGATTATATGATTTTGATTAAGATCCCAAAACCCCCGAGTATGACATGTTCGTAATGATCTTGATAATTGAGTCGATTCGGCCAGAGTATTCGTGATGTTATCCGCAAAATGTATAAATGCAGATATAGTTCAGATATAGGTTCAAGACTCGAAGAACTCAAGATGTTTCAAGAAACCGAAGTTTCAAGATGAAACCGAAGTCTCTGAAGACTCATGTGAAATCGAGAATCTAAAGACTCAAAGGAGAAATCGAGACTCAAGACTTAGTATGAAAATCGAGATATCAAGACTCAAGATGAAATCGAGAACCAAGACTCAAGATGAAGACTCAAAGATATCGGTCAAGATAAACCTCAAGACTCGAAGACCAAGACTCAAGACTCAAGACTCGAAGACCTCAAGACTCGGAAGACCTCAAGACTCGTAAGACTCCTCAAGACTCAAGAAGACTCTCACGCAAGATCAAGACTGAGAAATCAAGATCAAGAATATCGAAAAGCACAAGAATTATCAAGACTCAAGAATGTATCAATGCTCGAGATGAACTCAATGTTCCGAGGCAATCAATATATCTATCCAAGGATACACAATCGAGAGAAACGCGATGCCTTAGAAAGTTAGATATTGCCAAGACATTCAAATGCGCATAAAAGGAACTAAGTCAAGTGTTGTTAAGGTTATATCAAACTCGTAGTTTGTAACCAAAAGAGCCGCTGAAGGTGTCTACCTTTAATCAAGACAAAAGTCAAAAAGAGGAAGACGACATCAGACCATAATCGACACCGATCGAGGATGACAAAGCCAAAAAGATGTCGATGTACGAAAAAGTTCCAGATCGCAAAAAGTGAAGACCTATTATATGAAAGGCTATTGCCTAAAACATGTTAGGGAGTTTCAAACCCTAAATATAGCCGTTTCTCACACACCATAAGAGGGAACTCACGAAGCAATCTCTCCAACGGATAGTTTTCAAGAGTGACCTTGGTGTATGCCTATAAATACTGGTGACCCTCTACTTTGTAAGGTTACGGAAATTTATCACAACTCAAGAGCTCAAACTTATTCTTGCAAAAGTTAAAGCACTCGAAATACCTTGAATTTCCCAAGTGCTTCTATATTGAAGAGAGCTCACTTTACTAAGCCTAGCTTGATAAGATTTATCCAAAGCTTACTCGAGATATCCTAACCCTTTGCATTGTGCTTCATTGTAAAGGATATCTCATCCTAGTTGGAAACCAACCGAGAAACCCCAAACCCTTGAGAAGGTAGTTGGAGTGTGTTTGTTGGTGAGTAGAGTTGTAAAGAGTTAGTAAACTACGCGGAGTAGTCAGAAAACTCTAGAGGAGAAGTTAGTAAGTAAGCTGAGGGTAGTCCGAAAGCTTGTGTGTGATTGAGTAAGTAAACTACGGAGGTAGTCAGAAAACTCAAGGTCGGGTTGAGTAAGTAAACTACGTGGAGTAGTCAGAAAACTCAGGGCGAGTTGAGTAAGTAAACTACGAGGTAGTCGAAGCTCGGTTGATAGTGAATTTCTCCTCAAGAGTCGAGAGAGAGTGGATGTAGGAGCTTGAGTCTCTCAACCACTATAATCGCTTCGTTTTTTATTGCTTTCTTATCTCATGCTTAATTGTTGCATTGACTTGATTTTGAAAGCATACTTTTCAATCGATATTCAATTGGAATCAATCCAATCGAAGTTGCATAAGTGAATCACACCTAATCACTATTTCATAAAGGAAGGTCTTTCAAAGAAAGCTTAAAACGAGTATAATCTAAGGGCCAACCATTCCGCGACGATCGAAGTAGCTAGAACGAGATAGTTATCAAAATCAACTCTCTTCTCGAGGATTCAAGATGGCTAGTTATCTCGATCCAAGCAACTCGGGATCTCTCGACACTCGTGGATTCGGTTGGGATTATCTCGAGGTATCTGAAAGACTTCGGGATCACCGTCTCGATGAGACTTTGACTCGGAGCGATCTGTGCTTCTCAGAACCTAATCTTCAGGATTATCTGACCCAAGCTGACCTCAGTAAGAAAATGTTTTAAAAACACTGAACACGTGTATTCCCCCCCCATACACGTGTAAGACTCGTTTACACCGGGACCAACATGCACATATTCAGTCGTAAAAAACGATCAGAAGATGGAGCAAACGTGGAGGAGAATTACTGGTGAATACAACAAGCATTGTCCCGCTAACACCCTAGAGAGGTCCTAAAGTGTGTTAAAAACACATTTCTATTCAATAAAAAAATAAACATCATGGTTTTGTGGAATATTCAATGAGCAAGTTAGAGTGTGGTCAAATGGTTCCAGTGATGTCGATTTAATGGAAAAGGCACAAAATGTATTCAAGCTTGAACATCTTAAGAGAGGTTTCAACATATTGGTTGTTGTAGAATTTTGAAGAGATTTCTGAAGTTTGAAATGAGTGATGCTGATGCTCGTCCCACAAAAAAAATAAAGGCATCTTCCAATCCGGACTCGAGTGCAAGTGAGGATGTTGTCGCAGAGCGTACTCGTCCAATCGGGCAAATAGCGGCAAAGAGAAAACATAAAGGTAAAGTTAATTCCAAAAAAATAGAAGAGTTGATCGAGAAGATTGAAAAAAAAATGAAAGAAACACAGAAGAGTGGGGAGGAAAAAAGGTCAATCTCATGGAACGACTAGTTAAAAGAGGTGAGTACAAGATCATTATGAAAGACACAAAGGCCATGTCACCGGAAAAACTCAGGGCACAGCTTCACGTAGTGGAAGAAATAAGAAAGTCCTGGAAATTTTAGTATTTGTACTCTTTATTTTGTAAGTGTTTTAAAATTTCAAAAATAGTTATTGCAAAAATAGTCGTTGTAAAAGTGTCTGTTACAAAAGTAGTCATTGTAAAAGTGTCTGTTGCAAATTTCATTATATATTCCAAGTGTAGTCTTCATATTTTTCACCAAACAAATTTCATATCCAGCAATTTCATATAATTACAAACTCATCAAACATGTCTTGCTCTGAATATTACTCAACCACTACTGAAAGTGATGCTAATGAGTACATTGAGTTGTTTAATGATGATACGGAAGAACAAATTATGCAAGAGGTATTGAAGCAACAACAGATGTTTGTTGAGATATTGCAAGGTTCTTCCAGTAGTTCCAAAAAGAGAAGTGATCGGGATCGTGAGGGTGCACATACTCATCTTGTGAATGATTATTTTTCCGACCAACCAACTCTCGGGAATCATGTATTCCAGCGACGTTTTGGAATTGGCAGAGACTGGGAATCATGTATTCCAGCGATGTTTTGGAATGGGCAGAGACTTATTCCTTAGAATTGTCAATGGCATGAAATCTCATGATCCATATTTTTAGTGGAGGGCCGATGCAACCGGGAGAAAAGGATTCTCACCGTTACAAAAATGTATGGTCGCTTTCTGACAATTGGCATATGAAGGTCCTGCCTATCATTACGATGAATACCTACAGGGTTGGACGACTTTTAAATTTAATAAAGACTTTACAAAAGAATAACCTTCCTTTTACCTTTGTTTTACGTTTCTACTCGAGGGTTTTTTTTTTTATCATTTTTGGTAACGATGGAGCCACCACCCATGCTACTCATATGCTTGTATTTACTGATGATTTTATGTTACCTTGATGATCAATACACTATTTTGAAATAAGATATTTGATTCTTTGAAAAAAATATGAAAGTAAAGCAGAAGAGTGGGAAGGAAAAAAAGTCAATCTCATGGAACAACTAGTTAAAAAAGGTGAGTACAAGATCATTATGAAAGACGCAGAGGCCATGCAACCGAAAAATCTCAGGGCCTACCTTCACGTGGTGGAAGAAATAAGAAAGTCCTGGGAATTTTAGGGTGTTCTGGGATGTAATTTTTTTTTTCCATTTTTCATTTTCATGAGAATTTTCTTTTTGGATGAATAGTTATAAAAAAATGAGAGTGTGATTGGTTGTGAAAAAAAAAATAATGATTATAGTTGATGTGATATGTTTGTTGAAAATTAGAGTGTGATTGGATGTAAATTTTTTTTTTTGAATGGATAATAAGATGAAATTAAATTTGTATTGTTTTAATTAGATATATTCTAACTAATTTACTAAAATTACGAAAACCAAATTAACCTTGTAAAAACAAAATTATATTTATTATCGTTTTGTTAATTCTTGATATATATGAATTTTGGGAGTACATATTGCGAACTCTATGTAAATTCACATATAATTAAATTTTATGTTGTAACAACGTCATGCCTCTTAAATTATAGTTTTTATAAAAAAAAAATCTAGTTGATTCATGAGGTGTTTGTTAAAAATTGAATATTTTTGTTGTTGTAGGCAATCCTCACTATTTTAAAGACTGAAAAAATTCGAAAGCAAATCGTAGGTAATCCTTACTATTTAAAGAACAATTTTTTTTTTTTGTTGGTAAATTTCGTAGACATTAGAAAATTTTTATAGACAATTCTTTATTTTCTTGTATTATAATTGCTATTTTAAAAAGAAAAATTGATATTTTTGTAGACATATTTTTGAAAATATTAATAACGATTTAAAATAATAAATATAACCCAATATTTATAAGAAGAATTCGAAATCATCAGTATTGAGATAACAAATAATTATGTATAATATAAATATCGAATATATATATAATAAATAATATAATTTAAAAAAAAAATACACATACTCGTCAATGTCACTAAATAGATAAGTAATTAAGTAAAAAAATTAATTATATAAATAAACTAAAAAGATAACTACACGAACAAATAAAATGAAATATTATATTAAAAGTTCACCTACAATAATTAATAATTTGTGTAGACAATATAATACTCTCTCCGTCCTATTTTTTATTATCCGGTTACTGTAGACACGATAATTAAGAAAAAATATGAGATAATAGTATTAAATGATGTAAAGTGGGTAAAGTGAGTTTGATGAAGGGAAATAAAAGTATTAAATGGTGTAACGTGGGTTTGGTAGAGAGAAATAATATTATTAAATTTTATTGAAAGTTGTTTTATTTTCTTTTTAGGAAATAGTCAAACAAAATTAGGACGGCTATTTACGAAAAGTGAACAATCAAAATTAGGACAGAGGGAGTACCAAATACCAAATATATAAATAAACAAGTTTGATTGACAAAATAACAAATATAATTTGGTACAAATATATAAATAAATGAATAAAAATAAAACATGTTTACATACTCCCTCCGTCCCCCACTATTTTGCACCCCCACTTATGCACACATTTTAAGAAAAAATTATTTTTTTATGTTTTGTTGATTTTTCAAAGGGGATGAAAGATGGAAATTGTGAGGGTGGAGATTGTGAGATTATTTTCCATTTTAATGGTGTGCAATATGATAAGGAACAGACCATAATAGAAAATATGCAAAATGATAATGGACGAATGGAGTATCATATATGCATAAATAAAATGAAATTGCTGAATAATAATAAATAAAAGAAAAGTCAATGACGGGTTATAACAATTTTAAAGTAACTTTTGTGTCTCATCAAGCTATCACCCATGTCAGTAAGAAAAAAGGTTTTCGAGTTTAAAAAAAAATAAATTGGAAAAATGCACTTTTGATTTAGAAGCATTATATTGAGATAATATAGTAAGTTTGAGTGAATAGTGTATAAAATTGAGAGTTTTTTTTGGAGGAAACAAATTTTAGAACAAAAATGAAAAAGTTTTCCACATCCAAACACAACCTTAGTATTTGTACTCTTTATTTTGTAAGTGTCTTAAATTATCTAAAATAGTTGTTGCAAAAGTAGTCGTTGTAAAAGTGGTCGTTGTAAAAGTCTCTTGCAAAAGTAGTCGTTGTAAAAGTGTCTGTTGCAAATTTCATTATATATTCCAAGTGTAGTCTTCATATTTTTCACCAAACAAATTTCATATTCAACAATTTCATATAATTACAAACACATCAAACATGTCTTCCTCTGTGAATATTACTCAACCACTAGTGAAAGCGATTATGATGAGTACATTTAGTTGCTTAATGACGATACGAAAGAACAAATTATGCAAGAGGTATTGAAGCAACAACAGATGCTTGTTGAGATATTACAAGGTTATTCCAATAGTTCCAAAAAGAGAAGTGATCGGGATCGTGAGGGTGCACAAACTCGTATTGTGAATGATTATTTTTTTGACCAACCAACTTTCGGGAATCGTGTATTCCAGCGACGTTTTCGAATGGGTAGAGACTTATTCCTTCGAATTATCAATGCCATGGAATCTCATGAACAATATTTTCAGTGGAGGGTCGATGCAACCGGGAGAAAAGGCTTCTAACCATTACAAAAATGCACAGTCGCTTTCTGACAATTGACATATGAAGGTCCTATCTGCCATTATGATGAATACCAATGGGTTGTGTAACACCCTATCCCAGTTTTAATAAGAATAATAAAAGAAATGAGTTTAATAAAATAAATATATGAATTAAGGATTTTATCGAATGATTTTAGAGTGTATGTTTGCAAAGGTTTTGATTTTTCAGGGAACGGAGGGGCACATTGAACCGGGAGCATTCCTAGCATTGTAATGGAATATTTTAATTAAGGTTTGATCATAAAATATTAAAGAAAAATAATTAATTTCAATTTAAAAGAAAGAAAAAATTAATCTTTCAACGAATTAGGATTTTCGATATAAAAATTGAAAATCTGATGAATAATAAATACGACGATGGAAAATCCGCTTCGTCTAACTAAATTAGGATTTTTGGAGAACTTTAAGAAAAATCAAATTTTTAATTAAATAATTAAATAAATAATTTTCGTCTCGGAACGTGACGATTTAATTGCTAAAAGTTCTAAACAATTAATTATAACGAACTCGTGATTTTTAATTAACGAAATTGCACTTTTAGAATACGGATAATACTAAGCGATAACAAATATCGCGATCGAATAAATATCCTATGACATTCGTTTCTAGCCACGACTCGACGCTTGGCCTACGTTTTGCCACCACGTTGGTTACTATTCATCAAAATAAAATTTGCACTAAACTCATTTATTCCCTTCCCCATTTCAAATAGTGTTCTCCCACTCTCCTCCCATTCTATAAATAGAGCAACATTCCTCACCATTTTACAACTTTGCTTCCAACAAAAACATGCCCAAACACTGCCATTTTTTCTCCACAATCCAAGCAAGGAGCTCACTTTCTCCTTTCTCCTCCAAACCCATCGATCACCATCATCAAAGTTCATCATCATCATCATCATCGTCAAGTTCATCATCATCATCGAGCTCATCATCTTCATCAAGCCAAAGCTCTTCCTCAATTAAAGTGTTCCTTTTGAGGTAATCTTGAAACTCATGAGAAATAAGAAGAACGCCTCTCTTATTTCCTCTTATTTTTCCATCTTGCTTACTTTCTATCTCTTTTTCTTTAAATCAAAGCCAAGATCGTCTTCTCCAAGCAACTACGAGACTCCCCGACGTCCTACTTCTCTAAAAACGTCCAAGTTCTAGGCTTAATCAAGAAGAAAGCAACAAGAGGTAATTTAACAAACCCGATATAAAGTTGTGTCCGTTTAGATGTTCGATAAAGTGTTTGGATGCTTAAACGTGTTGGTATTTGCTAGTTTAGGACTTCTACGTGTTGGTTGAAGTGCATACTTCATGCTCGTATTTTTTGTTTTTAAAAATTGTACCGTTATGCTGCCGAAATTTACGCTCAAATATGTCAAGTTATAACGTCAAAACTGTGCTTGACTGATTTTTGGCTATGCCGTCGAGTACTCTGTTGCGTTGAAAAGTTCTGGTTTAAAACATATATGTGCTCCCTTATATGTGTAGTCCATGTCTGTAGTATCGGTGTTTAATTATAGTATCGTTAAGCTACTCGTTTTTACACGCGAACATGGTCAGTCAAACACTGGAAATCTGGAATTTCTTTTCCAACAGAAATTGGTCCAGGTACCCAACTTTCGTGACATTTTTAATCAATTTTCATTCGTGTTTTACCAACAAATTTTCTTACCAGCAAACTTCAGACTACAAGTTCCAAAAGCCCTAAAGTTTCATCTCGATCGGATTAGCGAATCAACGGGAAACAACTCGCAAAAATGGAAGAAAATCACACAGTTTTGGGACACTTTCTTAAAAATGTCAAAACTAAATACTGAAACTTTTAAAAGACTTATTGGATAGTATTATGGTTATTTGGATAATTTTTCTTTCACGAACCTTATGTGCTTTATATTTTCTTTTATGCCTCAAACTTTAAGTCCTTTAAGATTTATTTTCGAGAAATAATTTTAGGACGTTCATTAATAAACTCCAATAGCCGTTTTAATTAGTAAAAGTTCGATAAAAACTCACGAGTAAAGAAATCTAAAGAACGGAGTTTAACGTCTACGAATAATTTACTTCAATCAAAAAGTAATTAATAACGAGAACTTGAAAATATTGTGCTAGGGGAAGTGCTGCTCGAATCAAAGCTCGGACGATCACCACCACGCTCAAACTCTCAAACCGGTTTCAAGTTTGTAACTTTTCTTAAAAGTTAATAAGGTGGGTGACACTATTTATATGCAGTGGTTTATGTTACAAGGATTGTTGGTGTATCTGAACTGGACTAAACAAATACAAATCTATAACTAAAGAACACAAGAATACAAATAAAAGAATATAATATTTCAAGAATAAACTTATGGTACGGTATTATAATATGTTGGTCCCGATGCAAACGAGTCTTACACGTGTATGGGGGGGGAATACACGTGTTCAGTGTTTTTAAAACTTTTTCCCATCGAGGTCACTTAGGTCGGTGGGTCAAGATTTGGTCCCGAGAAGCACAAATCACTCGAGTCAAAGTCTCTCTTGAGACAAAGATCCCGAAATGCTTTCTAAACCTCAAATAATCCAAACCGAGTCCCCGAGTTTTCAGAGATCCCGAGTTGCTTGGATCGATAACTAACTTCATCAACCCTCGTAAGAGTAAGTTCACTTTGGTAACTATCTTGTTCTAGCTACTCGGATGTCTTGAATGGTTGGCCCTTTAGTTTATACTGTTTTAAGCTTTCATTGAAAACCTTCCTTTGAATGGAATAATGATTAGGTCGTGATTCAATTATATGCAACTTCCAAAGGATTGATTCTCTTCAAATCTCAAAGAAAAATATGCTTTCGATTTAAATCAATGCAACAGCTTAAGCCGATGAGGAAAGCAATAAACAACACATCAATTTATAGTGGTTCAAAGACTCAAGCTCCTACGCCCACTCTCTCGATCCTCGGAGAAATTCACTAATCACTTCACGAACTTTTCGACTACCTCGCGTAGTTTACTTACTCAACTCTACCCGAAGCTTTACGACTACTCCAATGTAGTTTACTTACTCAACCCGACCTTGAGCTTTCTAACTACCTCCGTAGTTTACTTACTCAAACACAAACAAGCTTTGGACTACCTTTGTAGCTTACTAACTTCACCTCTAGAGCTTTCTCGACTACTCTCTCGTAGTTTACTAACTCTTTACAACTCTTCTCACCAATAAACACACTCCAACTACCTTCTCAAGGGTTTGGGGTTTCTCGATTGGTTTCAACTAGGATGAGATATCCTTTACAATAAAGTACAATGCAAAGGCTAGGATATCTCGACTAAGCTTTGAATATATCTTATCAAGCTAGGCTTTAGTTTAATGAGCTCTCTTCAATATAAAAGCACTTGGGAAATTCTAAGTTTTTCGAGTGCTTTAACTTTTTGATAATAAGTTTGAGCTTCTTGAGTTGCTTATAAATTTCCGTAACCTTACAATGTAGAGGGTCACAAGTATTTATAGGCATACACCAAGGTCACTCTTGGAAAATTATCCGTTGGAGAGATAGCTTTGTGAGTTTTTCTCTTATGGTGTGTGAGGAACGGCTATATTTAGGTTTGAAACTCCCTAACACGTTTTTAGGCAATAGCCTTTCATGTAGCCGGTCTTCACTTTTTGCGATCTGGAACTTTTGTACATCGACATCTTTTTTAAATGACGCACCGTCGATGTCGGTATGTTCTGATCTTTTGTCTTCCTCTTTTGACTTTTGTCTCCAGTTAAAGGTAGACACCTTCAATGGCTCTTTTGGTTACAAACTCTGAGTTGATATAACCTTAACAACACTTTGTCTTAGTTCATTTTGTCTGCATTTGAATGTCTTGGCAAATATCTATCTTTCTAAGAATCGCGATCTTCTCGATGTTAATCCTTCGGATAGATATATTCATGCCTCGGAACATTCAGGTTTATCTTTGAGCATTCAAAGACATTCTTGACTCTTGAAAGAATTACTTTCGCCTTGATATTCTTGATCTTCGATTCTCCGGTCTTCTATCTTACGTGTCTTGGAATCTTACGAGTCTTGAGGTCTTGAGTCTTGACGTCTTGAGTCTTGAGTCTTGAGTCTTGATGTCTTCGAGTCTTGAGAGTCTTCGAGTCTTGATGTCTTCGAGTCTTGAGTCTTACGATCTTCCACGGATATCTTGGTGATATCTTTGATCTTCATCTGCAGGAGTCTTGATTCCTCGATTTCATACTAAGTCTTGATATCTCGATTTCTGCTTTGAGTCTTCATGCCGAGTCTTGATTCCTCGATTTCATACTAAGTCTTGATGTCTCGGTTTCGCCTTTGAGTCTTGATATCTCGTTTCATCTTGGTCTTGATTCTCGATTTCACCTTGAGTCTTGATATCTCGATTTCTTGAGTCTTGAAGCTTAGTTTTCATCTTTGAAACATCGGTTTCTTGACAACATCTTGAGTTCTTGAATCTTGAGATCTTAACTTTTTGATCTATATCTGCTAACTATACATTTTTTGGATATCATCACAAAATACTATAAAACTGAATCTTACTCAACTATCAAGATTATCTTTGAATATGTCATACTTAGGGGTTTTGGGATCTAATCAAAATCATATATCTTTATTAAATTCATCTCCCAACAATTTCCCCCTTTTGATGATGCCAAAACTTATCTTATTAAACCATATAACCTAAACTCGGTTTCATTTATCCTATTACAAGATTGGTTATGTCTCAAAAATTTCTGAATGTAGAATCTCTCAACAATTTCTGAGAATCTTCCAACAATTAATCATTCACCAATTTCTTCAGTAATGAATCTCTCAAAAGGATTCATCACCAAATACTTATAAACAATTTCCCATAAACAATTAATTGAGAGACATTCATTCAAAGATATCAAAAGTAAAAAGACATGTAAATAAGATAATGAGATATTATCTTTTGAGCATAAATGATAATTTTTCATTGATGATGAGTAGTCATTACGATTCTAAATGAAATTTATCGAACAACAAAAAAGAAAAAGATAGAAAAATTACAAGTGTCTTAAGGTAAGTCTTGATCTTGATCTTGATCTTGATTTGGCTCTTGATCTTACGCTCTTGATTTGCATCTTCTTCAATTTCATCACGTGTGACACCTCCAGTTGAACATTCCAAAATACCTCTTCTTGAAATAATTTCTTTCCTTGATGATATCCCATTGTTCCTGTCGGACCCTAACCGTCCAAAGATATTGAGCAATTTCTTGAGTAATGACTTTTTCATTCACGAGCCATTATCAAGTCTTGGAGGAGGGTAGGTATATGGACCGGGGCTACTATATCGCACCTTTCCTTCATCCGCAAGGTTTATCCAGCTTTGGAGATATTTAGTATAGAAGGTTAGGAGATATTCAATAAATGCTTCATTTGTTTATGAGATTTCCCCTTTCCATTCCCTGAGCACTTCATAATAGAACCCGAAGGTTCTCTTGACCTCTTCCCAACCCCATCATTGAATTGGATGGGCATCCACTTGTCGATTGTGGCCATTTCGGTCTTTTTGAAGTCCCTCTCCGTTTGCTTTCAAAAACTTTTGTAACCACTCATTAGATTTACCTTCTTCTTGACCTTTTTCCCCGATCATTTGCACGCTGACTGGCACCGCTTTCTTAGCTTGTTCTATCTGGAGTGTCTTCAGAGCATTCCTGGTGTTGAAGACTTTCTTCTGAGGTTGACCTGCAGACTCTTCTAATTCAACCATCAACTTTCTTTGGATTGACTTAGAAGCCTTAGCTCGCTTTCTCTCAGGTTCAACAATGCCCAAGGCTTTCCTCTTCATAGGCAATTCAGTAGCAGCCTGGCTTGTTCCAACCTTAGCTCTAACACTCAGTTTCTGTCTTGCTACTTCAAGCATGGTTTCCTCAGAAACCTGAGTGTAGATCGGCTTCTCCACTTGGCTGAACTTCAATTTTTCAGTAGCTTCGACTTCCTTCAAGGCTTTGGATAGGCTATACATTTCAGCTTCTTTTTGTGCCTTTTTCTCCAAAGTACGTGCCAATAACTTCCTAAAGTCTTCTTCTGGTCTTTCCCCCTTCTTGGCACCGTAATTTGAAAGAAGTCTGGAGAGTGCCGTGTCCATGTGATATTGCTCTTTTTGCTTACCGCAGACCTCTCCGCTAATCGATCTTGTTCATCTTCCGGCCTCCCCGAGGTGGTTTTTAGCCACCCAAAATTCTTAGACAGATGATGGGCAAACCGGCGGAGAGAGCATCTTTAAACATCTCTGTCATCTTGGTCATGAGCATTGAGCTCATTTCCTCAACAACAGATTTGATCAGCACTTCATTCTTCTCTGCCAATTTCACCTCTAGAAATTCAGTATTCTCCTGGTGCTTCATTTAAGTTCAAGATCATTTCGGCCTTGACTCCCTCCAGACTTCTCATTGAAATTTTATCTTCCATGGAGGTCATCTTTGAGGTCGAGTGTTTTGGAGTTGCACGGTGTCAAGATGAACTCGATTCTCCATCTTCCGAGTTTGGGTGGCGATGTTTCTTCCATCTGGCGATCTTGTTCATCATTGGCTCAACCTTCTCAAGCTTCTCCGGGATGGGAGTGAGGTCGATCTCAGAACATTACGCACCCTTCAGGCTGATTGATCATCCACGAGGTCCGAACCTAACACGAGGGTCGGTGCTGCGCTGAGCATCGGCTTCATCCTGAGCTCGATCTCCAATCGAGCCTCGATCATTCATCGAGACAATTGAGTTAAAGATAGAAACCCAAAGAACTTTGGCATAATTGTTAATAGTGCGAAAAGGTACCTCGAAGAATGCTAACTTTCCGTCCGAGGTTGAATGATTTCAGTTTGATCGACCTGAAGTTTCCTTCTCCATCCGGATGATCCTCGGCATCTCCCCCCGGCTGGTCCCCATCTTGAAATTTGTCTCTTTGCTAGGGGCACCAACCCGATGTAGCTCTCCTCTCGGCTATCTTCTTTCCGACTCATCAAAATCGGCAATTTTCATCCTGAGCTTTGTCTTCCTGAATCACGAGAACTTCGATCCAGAATCTTTATCTCCTCATTCCACAGTCTTCCCCTTTGAATGCGGCAATGTTAAGCATCTCCTAAGAGTCGATTGAGGATGAAAACCGTCAAATCCTTAATTTGAAGAAGATATCTTGCGGAGATCGGGGATGGTGAGCTCGAATGCTGATCAAGGATGAACCGTTCCCCCTTGCTCCCTCCACTTTCCGTTTCTTCGGCCGCCCTTCTTCCATCTCGGGCTATCCGTTCGGTCGAAGCATCTGGAAGGATCAAAAGTAGATCACTTTCGAGAGCTCATCCAAAATAAAACGCTCCTCGAAGTCTCGAACGCCGTAATGTTGTCTGTCGAGGTCCTCGGTTGCATCGAGTGGGTTATGGGGCTGGTATGCGTCCTCGGTTTGACTACGAGTTGGCTCTTCTGTCTGAGCCCGGCACATCTTTGGTAGGAATCTACGAGGCTGAGTTCCTTTAAAATTTCTGGCAAAATTTTATGCGAGGCGAGCGATGTCTCAAGCACCTCGGAGAAGACACCGCTCCTCGATCTTCTCTGCCTTAGAGATAACCTGAGCCAAGACTTGTAATGGCGAATTCTGAGAGGTTTGGCTCTAAGGTTGAATCTCTTCAGAATCACTACCATCTTCATCGGTGAGAACCACCAGTCTTCTGCGCTTGGGGCCGAAGGTTTTCTGTTTCTTTAACTTCTCACCCTGCTCCATCTTTGCCTCCAACAAAACCTTCCCTAGTTTGTTGGGTTTCTTTTCGAAGATCAAAGACTTGGTGATTCTGCTTTTTTTTTCTTCCCCGATGGCTGTTTCTTCACAGCAATGGGCTTGAAGAGCACCTTGGACTTGGGGAATGGGGTCGAATTGGCGAAGATGTCCTCCTCCTCTCTGCACATCTCCAAAATAAATGCTATTTTGGTGGCATGGTGGATCTTGAATTTGATCGAGATCGCCCCGTCAACCTTTCTTATGACTTTGGCTTGTTCACTCACCATCTGAATCAAGAATCTGAGCCAGTTGAAGTCGGTGGTGGGTGAGGCCTCGATCGCCGCCATTAATCTGAGCTTGAGGTACTAATCGCTCAAAACTCCCCGAATGACTCATGATGCATTTGCTCACAATATCTAACAAAACTCTATATTGTGGCTTCAAATGCCTCTTATCTTGATGTAGCCTCAAATTTTCTGAGATTCTCGGCAATCCTATCTAAATACTCTGCTGCTTCACTGCAGAAACATATACACAGCAGGATCCTCTCCTCTATCACAAAGCTCAAAAACATCGTTTAAATTTTTTGGAATAATGTACAATTCCCTTTCAAAATCGACGTATTTAGACGAATGCTCTAAATGTGATACAGTAATCTTGGAATGCATACCATCCTCTTCATCTATCTTCATATTACAGATGAACTCGATTACCTCTTTCGCATATTCTTGGTTCGGTCGGCTTGCGACGAGATGAGTGAGCTTGGCCAAACGGATCATACGGAGAGCCTCCTCTTCTGGTTTGGAGTTGGTTGTGCTATCGAGCAAGACAACGAACTCGTACCAAGGTTTATTGGTTTCGGCTAATTTATCAAAAATGGTAGGAGCCATTTGAGAGATTGAAGATTTAGGGTTTAGGTTTTCTGGGCAAAGGGGATTTTTCGCAGAGGATTTTGGGAACGAAGGGTTTGATAAAATTTGGCTTGAATGGCTTCTTGGGGTATAAATAGGTTCGAGATTGTGGGAATTCGCGTTGGTTAGGTGAAAAGCAACGGTTGTGATTAATCTTCGATTAATCGGGTATACGAACAGTCGATCTCCGAAAAGTAAGCCGCCAAAATATCCTCACTGGTCATTAATGTAACAGAGCATTAAATGACTGTTGACCTTCTTTGGAATTTCAAACGATCCCGCCCAAAGACATTCCTTAGGTGTTTTGTATTTATTGCAAATGATTACTGAGCTTCATTTAAGCAATAAATGAGTCGCATGAGTCATTACTTCTTCAGACTAATTTCTCTCTATCAGTCTTCTTTTAATCTCCACCTTGATAAAATGTCAAGATAATAAAAAAATCTTGAATGGGTTCAAGATAATCCTGATCTTGACCTTCAAGAAATGAGTTTCCCGAGACTCGATTCGAAAGATTTCCATTTTATCCTGAGCTTCTCAGTAGAATTCTGAGAAAACTTCATGCATCTGAAAACCTTCAATTTTTCAGATTTTACTCTATACACCTGGATCTAACATCCCTAATTCAACTGAAAGTTCCTGAAATCTTGATTCAGCCAAAGGTTTAGTCAAGATATCACCTCTCTGCTTATCAGTATGAATTTTCTCCATCCCTATGTCCTTTTTCTCGACATGATCTCTGATGAAGTGATGTCTGATATCCACATGCTTGCATCTGGTGTGCAATACCGGATTTTGTGAAATAGCAATGACACTATTATTGTCACAAAATATTGGTACTTCATTGGCTACAACTTTATAAACCCTTTAATTGTTATGCGAGGCCAAAGAATCGAAAAACGCAAGACTTCCTGCAACCATGTATTCACCTTCCAATCTTGGTTTCGTTTTATCGAGGTCCTTTCTTTTCGAAAACCAAGATATCGCCTTACTTCCTAGAAATTGACAAGTTCCATGAGGGACTTCTGTCAATCCTCAAGAACCTCCATAATCGATCTCGAGTAACCCGTTAATTCAAGGTTATCATCACCGATACCAAAATCCTCTATTCATCGCGCCTTTAAGATACTTCAAGATCTTTTGGCGACCTCCATGTGACTAGCCTTAGGATTAGCTTGGTATCTTGCACATATCCCAATAGCAAATGTTATATCCGACCTGCTTGTCATGAGATAGAGCAATGATCCAATGATTCCTCTATAATCGGTATGACTAACGGTTGCCTTGAAATCGGGACCCATCTTGTAGTTAGTATTCATAGGAATCCTAACGCATTGCAATCTGCACACCATATTTTGTAATCGGATCTCTGGTGTACTTTGCTGTTGATGAATATTCATTCCTTTGATTGTTTTACTTGAAGACCTAGAAAGAAATTCATCTCCCCCATCATTGACATCTCAAACTTGCCTTTCATCAGTGTTGAAAACTTTTCACACAGCTGATGGTTTGGAGATACAAAAATGATGTCATCAACATATATCTCCCAACCCAAGAAGATATCTTCCCCATCTTCTATCCCGAATGAGTTCTATCAATAAATCCTTTGACAAAACCATGGTCAAGAAGAAATCCGAGAAAGAGTATCATACCATGCTCGGGTGCTTGTTTAAGACCATACAAAGCTTTTTTCCTGTAAACTTGGTCATTTCTGTTTGAAACCAGGAGGTTGTTCCACATAAACCACTTCTTAAGCACACTGCTTCAAATGCACTTTTCACATCCATTTGATAGATGAACTTCATGTAGGCAAGATATGCAAGAAACAATCGATGGCTTCTAGTCTTGCAACCGGTGCAAAGGTTTCATCATAATCCAAGCCTTCTTCTTGGGAATAACCTTGTGCAACTAGCCTTGCCTTGTTTCTTACAATGTTGTTGTTTTCATCTCTTTTATTCTTAAATACCCACTTGGTTCCAATGACATTGTGCCTTTCGTTCTATCTACTAACTCTCATACTTCATTTCTTGAGAATTGATTCATTTCATCTTGCATAAAGAAGAATCGAATGAGAATCTTGTAGAGCTTCACCAATCTCAATAGGTGCTTTCTCCGATAGGAAGCAATGCCGGAATAGTGCACTCTCACCATGGAACCTTCTTGTTTTAACACCATCACTGGATCACCCACAATCGACTTGTAGGATGACTATCTAACCATTTCCTTCTTGATGTTCCCCTTCAATGAAATCCTCAACATTTGAAATGTTAGGTTCGATTAATTCATAAACTCGAGGAACAACAGAAAAGGAGAGAAAGGAATCATCTTCCGCAGGGAAATTTCATTCGAACATTGTCGGAGACATTTGTTCCCCTTTGGTTGATAGATTCAGAATTTGCCTCACCGTGACCACATCTTCATTGGCATCACATACCGAGTCCTAATCGTGTCTGTTCGGATTGGTCACCTTTGGTGTGTTGGCTTTCTGAGTCTCACCATCCTCGAACTTCTTTATCTCGAGTCTCGAGTCACTCCAATCATAGATAGTGACCGACTTCTTCTTTTCGTGTTCAATGGATGATTTGTCATTCTTTTTCGTGCTTAATTTGGTGATCCTCTTGGTGGGTTCATCATCGCATCATGTTCTGTTTCTTCTTAACACAAGTAGATTCATCAAAAACAACATGAGGTGTCTCCTCCACAATAAGAGTCCTACAGTTGTAAACTCTGAAAGCTTTACTGACTTCAGAATATTCCTTCATCAGCTTTACTATCAAATGTTTTCAACTGATCTTTACCATTATTGTGTATGAAACACTTGCAACCAAAACACACGAAAAGAAAGAAACAAGAGGCTTCCTTTCATTCCAAAGCTCATAGGGTGTTTTGCCTTGACTCTTGGTCAGCATGGATCTATTATGTGAGTAGCATCTCCGGTGTTGTTGACTTGACCCCCAAACCTTTTAGGAATATCGACGGTATTATTGTTCTTGCAACTTCTTTTTTAGTCCTATTCCTTCTTTTCGGAACACCATTTTGTTGAGGGGTCCTTGCGGTGATGTTTCATGTGAAATTCCATTTTTGTTCTGTAATCGATATGATATGATTTATAAACTCAGTTCCTTTGTCAGATCTGATTTTGACCACACTCAGATTTTTCTCAATACTGAGCCTTTTCAGTAATTTTGGCAGCTTTATATGAGTCTCTTTCTTACTGAGTAAGAATATGACCCAAGTATATCTTGAGTAGTCATCAACTACTACCAATGTGTATTTCCGCCATTAGTGCTTCTTTGGTGTTATAGGACCAAAAAGATCCATATCAATGGCGAAGTATTCTCATCAAGAGAAACATCTACTTTGCTTTTAAATGATGCTTTAATTTGTTTTCCTTTTTGGCACACATCACAAATATGTTCCTTACTGAACACTTCATTAGGCAACCCTCTCACAAGAGCTAATCTTGCAAGCTTATTCAGGGTTTTGAAATTCAGGTGATTCATTCTTTTATGCCATAACCAACCGGGTATCTGTGGGAACTTTTAGCAACCAAACATGTATCTTTAGGAGTTGAACTCCAATCGATAAGATACACATTTCTTTTCTAGTACCCGATCGAGAATATTTTTACCGTGTTTGTATCATCTTTCACATAGCATAAGTTCTTAGAGAACTCAACATTAAACTTATCCGCGAAAATTGGCTTATTGAAAGCAAATTATTCTTCAATCCGGATACATATGAAACACTATGGATATGAACTCGAAGTCGATTTCCAAAGTTCCATATCCTTGATCCAATCCCTTTGAGTTATCTCCAAAAGTGATCTCGAGGGCATCTTTTGTTCAACATAGTCATTTGAAGTATCTTCTTGAATCTGTCATATGTCTTGAGCATCCACCGTCAAGATACCATACATCGAGGGCTTTTTTTTCCTCTCTGCTCATCGGTCTTTATGTGATCTTTAATCGACTTTGTGCCCTTGTTTTCCTCCCTAAAAAGATCAATTTTTAGGTACCCGGTTGTGTAAGGTCCTACAAGGTTAAATTTGTACCTTTGGAATCCAAATCTGCTGACAACTCTAATCACTTTAGAGTGGCTAATTTGTCTTCCATAAACATCAACATACACATTTACTACTCTGGGGTGCCTTAGCGGTTTTACGTGTATGTGTGCTAGCTTTAACATGAACATGGGCTTTTGAATTTTTCTTTGGTTCGGCCCTTTTGTTCGGATGCTTAGGCTTTTTGTGCCGGTCTAAATATTTGTTGACTCGGGTTGAGATAATCTTTACCCTTAGGCAAGTGGGGTTCAGGTTATGCATCTTTGAAATTTGGGTTTTTCAAGATCTTTTGAGGACTTGGTCTCTTGATTTGAGAATGTCTCTGCTTGAGTGTTTCTCTTACGAAGATTCCTCGATGGTTCGATGTGGATCCTTTTTCAGTTTGCAATCTTAACTGAGGCTTTGAAGTTGCTTTTTTTGAATTTTCCAGTCGAGTGCTCGGAGTTTTCGGCCTTCACCGAGGTTTGGGCTTTCTACTGATCATTCCGTTTCTTTGAAACCATGGGTCCTTTTCCTTGTCTACAACCTTGGGCATTTCTTGATTTTGAAGTGTAGGTGCCTTTGGTTTTACAAAGATTGTCTTCTTACTACTTGATGCAAAGATTCAGATGACCTTGTGAGGTTCCCGAATGTATCCCAATCCAGTTTTATAATTAGCGAGATCTCTGTAACTCGACTTTCATCTATTACTTTAGATGCGATATTCAATAGAGTTAACTTCTTACATGCACTATCCTCCACAGGTCTGTAGAGTTTTATGCTTCTCGAGAGAGGTCATTGAACTTAGTTACGATCGTTGAATTTCTTGAATGATTTCTCTAGCTTTTCGATTAGGGTCACTATCAACTTCTCTTTCTCTCGAGAGTTGTACTTCGAACATCCATTCATCGAGTCTCCCATTAATTGAGAAGTGATCTCGGTTTTGCTAGAGTCTTTCCATTTTAGATTTTCAGCCTTCAGTTCCTTATTCTGCTCTTGAGTTTCATTTAGCAGTTCTTGTAAAACAACATAGTCCTTCATCAGATTCTCAAAAGAATCCATCAGGTCAAATTGATTGTTTACTGATTGAACTTGACAACTCTTGTGCTAGTGTAGGAGCATCAATAGAAAAAAAAAGAGTTTACCTCCTCAATGGCCATCGGACAAATGTCATCACTTTCCTTTGTGCGAGAATATTTCATCTGAAGAGCTAGATCCTCCTCGGGAATGTTCTTCTTCTTCCGCAACCATGGCCTTTTTTGCTTGAGAACTTCTTGTCTCTTTTTAGCTTGCCTTTATCTTCTCTCCTTAGCACTTTCGGGTCGGGACAATCATACTGGAAGTGACCTTTCTTTTGGCAATTGTAGCATCTGTTGGCATCATCATCCTGATCACTTTCTTCCTTAGACTTGGAGTCCTTTTTTCTGGATGAAGATCCTTCAGTTTTTAGGTCCTTTCTCTTCTCAGTTGGTTTGTCCTCAGGTTTCTTCTGGTACCTGTGATTCCTGTAATAGCTTTTGTATTTTCCATATCGACTATTAAGTCTTTCAAACATCCTTGCCATCGATCTTTAGCTTATCCTCAAGCTCATCCCCGATTCTTAGCAAGGAGTTCTCGAACTCTCTAGTTTTTATGTGTTTTATCTTTGGCTTTAAAAGCCACATTTTTACTAGATGATGAATCATCTTTGCTGTCAGCCTTTTTGAATTTCTTATCAATTACATACTCATAGGCCTTCAGCTCAGAGAAGACTTGTTAATATGGCATTGAATTAATGTTTTTGGTGTTTTCAATTACCACTGCATGTATATCCCATTTCTTAGAAAAACCTCTAAGAATTTTCAATGCAATTTCTCTTTGTGGATATTTCTTTCCAAGTGCATTTAGATCATTCATAATACTAGTGAATCTGACTTCCAATTTGTCAATTGATTCACCTTCTTCCATTTCAAAACTATCAAACTTTCCTATTGCAACTAAAAGTTTATTTTCCTTGATATGATCTGTGCCTTGGCACATTGCAACTAGTGTATCCCAAATTTCTTTGGCAGTATTGAAGTGAGAGATCATTCCCATCACACCATCATCAATTGTACTGTATAGTGTGTCTTTAGCAATGTAGTCTAGATTGACTAACTTTCTCTCTCCTCAGAGTTAGTTGGTCATCGGACTTAGGAAATTCCTTTAGGATCGTTTCTCTCATTTTACGCTTCCTCCGGATTCACTACTGATGAAATTCAAATGGCCCTTCAGAGACCACTCTCCACATTCGTTCATGTTTGGAATACAGATGAGCCTGCATTCTCAGTCTCCACAAATCATAGTTCTCCACTGAGAACATGGGAAGTTTATTAGAAGACATTTTTATCTGAGTCTTTTAAGAATTCAAAGAAATAAGATCGATTCGGATAGACCACAAGTATTTTAGCAAATAAAATTTTGGTCAACAAAGCGAGATGGTCAAGTTGAACCACCGCTCTGATACCACTTGTTGGTCCCCAAAGCAAAACGAGTCTTACACGTGTATGGGGAATACACGTGTTCAATGTTTTTAAAACTTTTTCCTACCGAGGTCACTTGGGTCATTTGTCACGAAGATTTAGTCTGAGAAGCACAAATCACTCTGAAATCAAAGTCTCTTTGAGATAAAGATCTGAAAATTTTTTTTTAAACCTCAAATAATCCCAACCGAATCTCGAGTTTGAGAGATCCCGAGTTGCTTGGATCGGATAACTAACTTACTGAAGCCTCAGAAGAGTAAGTTCAATTTGGTAACTATCTGTTCTAGCTACTCAGATGTGCGGAATGTTTGGCCTTTAGTTTATACTCGTTTTAAGCTTTCTTTGAAAACCTTCCTTTGAATGGAATAGTGATTGAGGTTTTGTGATTCAATTATATGCAACTTCCAGTGGATTGATTCCAACTGAAATCTCAGTGAAAATATGCTTTCTGATTTAAATCAATTCAACAGTTAAGCACAGATGAGGAAAGCAATAAACAACACAACAATTTATAGTGGTTCAGAGACTCAAGCTCCTACGTCCACTCTCTCTGATCCTCGAGAAATTCACTAATCACTTCCCCGAGGCTTCGACTACCTCGCGTAGTTTACTTACTCAACTTCGCCCTGAGCTTTACATTTACTCCACGTAGTTTACTTACTCAACCCGACCTTGAGCTTTCTGACTACCTCCGTAGTTTACTTACTCAAACACAAACAAGCTTTCAGAATACCTTTGTAGCTTACTAACTTCACCTCTAGAGGTTTCTGACTACTCCTCGTAGTTTACTAACTCTTTACAACTCTTCTCACCAACAAACACACTCCAACTACCTTCTCAAGGGTTTGGGGTTTCTCGGTTGGTTTCCAACTAGGATGAGATATCCTTTACAATAAAGTACAATGCAAAGGCTAGGATATCTCGACTAAGATTTGAATATATCTTATCAAGCTAGGCTTAGTTTAATGATCTCTCTTCAATATAAAAGCACTTGGGAAATTCTAAGTTTTTCGAGTGCTTTAACTTTGTGATAATAAGTTTGAGCTTCTTGAGTTGCTTATAAATTTCCCGTAACCTTACAATGTAGAGGTCACAAGTATTTATAGGCATACACCAAGGTTACTCTTGAAAAACTATCCGTTGGAGAGATAACCCGTGAGTTTTCCTCTTATGGTGTGTGAGGAACGACTATATTTAGGGTTTGAAACTCCTAACACGTTTTAGGCAATAACCTTTCATGTAGCAGTCTTCACTTTTTGCGCCCTCGAACTTTTGTACATCCGACATCTTTTTTCAACGACACCATTTATCGATTAATCGGTATAGTGCGATCTTTGTCTTCCTCTTTTTGACTTTTGTCTCGATTAAAGGTAGACACCTTCAACGGCTCTTTTTCGTTACAAACTCGAAGTTGATATAACCTTAACAACACTTTGTCTTAGTTCATTTTTATGCGCATTTGAAATGTCTTGGCAAATATCTATCTTTCTAAGGAATCGCGATCTTCTCATTATTGCGTCCTTGATAGATATATTGATTAACAAACATTGAGTTTATCTTTGAGCATTGATACATTAAAGTCTTGATAATTCGTGCCTTGATATTCTTGATCTTGATTCTTGATCTTACATCTTCTATGTCTTGAGAATCTTACGAGTCTTGAAGTCTTACGAGTCTTGACGTCTTCTGAGTCTTGATGTCTTGAGTCTTGAGTCTTGAGTCTTGATGTCTTGAGTCTTAAGAGTCTTGATGTCTTACGAGTCTTGAGTCTTCCACAGATATCTTGGCCCGATATCTTGAGTCTTCATCTTTAGTCTTGATTCCTCGGTTTCATCTTGAGTCTTCATTATCTCGATTTCACTGTTGAGTCTTGATATCTCGGTTTCATCTTGAGTCTTGATTCTCGATTTCTGCGAAGTCTCTTGATATCTCGGTTTCTCGAGTCTTGAAAACTTAGTTTCATCTTTGAAACATCGGTTTCTTCAGAAACATACTGAGTTCTTCAGAATCTTCAGATCTTAACCTGATCTATATCTGCTGACTATACATTTTGCAGATTTTATCCTGAATACTATAAAATTGAATCCTGACTCAACTATCAAGATTATCCTGAACATGTCATACTCAGGGGTTTTGGGATCTAATCAAAATCATATATCTTTATTAAATTCATCTCCCAACATAATATGTGATATGTGATTTATGCTTACATGTGATAATTGCTACTAATGTCCTCAATGATCTAATGATCAATGATGAATGATAAGAATATCAATGATGTATATGAATGCAAATTACTAATAAGATTACATTAAGAATTCAAAGCTACGAATAAGTTCACACTATGATTTCTAGCAACCCTACAAAATTAACTACGCAAAAGCGTAAGAACAATCTATAATAAAATACTAAGTTTAAATATGAATGGTATCTTGTGGATATCATTAATGTTAAAAAATTAAGCTACTAAAAATATTGCAATAAGAAACCAAGCTACGAACGAGTTTATACAATGACTTCGGGCAACCCTCCAAAAATCATCTCATAAAAGTCGTATGAATACGCTTTAATTAAAACACAAAGATAATAATATTTCGGTGACCAGTATGAGTAACAGCGTACAGTTGCCCGCTGAGATTTTTATCTCACTCCCCCACAGTTTGATATTTTTAGGACATGATCGAGAGGGGCCGGAGCTGCAGCAGTGACACGGGGTTTCCCTAATAATGATTTTCATTGAATGTATAATCATCTCCTTAAATGTTTTAATAATTATGTTGAGAAACCTTTTAAGCTTACTTGATAAAGTATCATGTACTTTACCCTTTTTACAAACATCACTTTTATAAATATATATCTTGCATTTTAAAGTATGGGCCTTTCCACATTCTTTATCTAAATTAATATTGATGATTAGGTTCTTCCGCTGCAAAATATAATACTTATGCTTGTTGTTATATTTTAAAAATAAATTTTTAAGCTCAGATTTTACAATCACTAAGTGGCGACCCGAGTTTAGAGTGTCGAAGGTGCAATAGCTGGCATTCTGGATTCGGGGCGTTACAGGTTGGACACCTTTTAAATTTAATAAAGACTTTACAAAGCACCAGTGTTTTTTGTTACTTTCCCAATTTAATAAAATCATCGCATCGTTGCGTCGTTTTCACTAAAGAATAACCTTCCTTTTACCTTTGTTTTACCTTCCTACTCACGGGGGATTTTTTTTTTCATTTTTGGTAACGATGAAGCCACCACCCATGCTACTCATATGGTTGTACTTATTGATGATTTTAATGAATCAATACGTTATTTTGAAATAAGGTATTTGATTCTTTGAAAAAAAAAATGAAAGTAACGCAGAAGAGTGGGGAGGAAAAAAGGTCAATCTCATGGGATTACTAGTTAAAAAAGGTGAGTACAAGATCATTATAAAAGACACAAACACCATGTCACCGGAAAAACTCAGGGCACCTTCACGTGGTGGAAAAAATAAGAAAGTCCTGAAAATTTTAGCATTTGTACTATTTATTTTGTAAGTGTCTTAAATTATCTAAAATATGTGTTGAAAAAGTAGTCGTTGTAAAAGTGACCGTTGTAAAAGTGTCTATTGTAAAAGTAGTCGTTGTAAAAGTGTCTGTTGCAAATTTCATTATATATTCCAAGTGTAGTATTTTTCACCAAACAAATTTCATATCCAGCAATTTCATATAATTACAAACACATCAAACATGTCTTTCTCTGAATATTACTCAACCACTAGTGAAAGCGATGATAATGAGTACATTGAGTTGCTTAATAATGATACGGAAAAACAAATGATGCAAGATGTATTGAAGCAACACCATATACTTGTTGAGATATTACAAGGTTCTTCCAGTAGTTCCAAAAAGAGAAGTGATCGAGATAGTGAAGGTGCACATACTCATCTTGTGAATGATTATTTTTCCGACCAACCAACTTTCGGGTATCATGTATGTTGGATTATACAAGCACGTAAACACGTAATACATGCGCAAGAAATTAATAGTTCACCAACAACGAACAGTTAATTGCATAAACGAGTACGAATAAACATAACAAGGAATCTTACAGTAATTTGTATGCAGTTTCCTCTACTACGATATCTATGTAATCCCCACGTATGGACTTGCACAAATTTATCAGCGTTGAATCTGAGACGGAATTTGCTAGGAAAATTCCTATTTTAGATTTTATGGAGAAATTAGGTTTTCTTCTGGTAATTAATGAATCCCTAGGATGTCCTATATATAGATTAAAGATTAAACAATCTTTATTAGGAAGATATTTCATAATCTTGCAACTCATATCTCTTAGATATGATTTCCCTAAATATATATTTTCCTACAATAATATTCCATATATATTTTTGGGATTCCTATTTAATTAAATCTAATTTAATTAAACAGTAATAATAATTAATTCCAAATTAATATATTATTAATTAATTCTCCATAAATTAAATATTAAATCTAATTTAATATTTAATCAACCAACTATAATCCGTACAAGAGAATTACTTGTTGTGTGACCCATAGGTCCTCATATATCTAGTGATTAGTCAAACTAACGATCTTAATTGAACCTTAGACAATAAATTAGACATTCTCAATATATGAGGTGCGTTGCAGAAACGCGTGCAACTACCAGAACTATAACGTTGGGCTATTCACGATATCTTCCTTTCATTCATGAATACTGATTAGTCTTGAACACGATGAAGTGTCTATTCAAATAACTTAATCATATTATCTCTAATCACTAATTGATCACTTATGTCACACTTGGCCACAAAGTCCAAGTTGACGTGCATTGGCCAATGACTTTGATCCAATTATGATGAGAAGATGAGTATTCTCTCTAAATCCACTTTGAGGAATGAATCATATTCTTGGCTCAACTACCACGCACATGCACTTTGTGATGAACTCAATCCAAGCCATATCTACCCATGGAAGGGGTGCAAGTGTTTCATTCATGGTCAAAGTTCATCACTCCACACATGTTTTGAGTATTGATCTCAAGTCAAAGGAGTATCACATCGCTCCCCACGTGAACACATATAGTGGAACTACATCAAACGATTTCTCGGATGGGTATACCAATACCCTCTAAGGTATCTGTGCATCCATCATGAGATACCTAGTATCTCGTAGTAAGTGAGATCTTACTACACTCTCTAAGAGTATGATGCAGACTGCACATCAATCTCAATTGCATCATCAATATCCCATTCTAGATGATCCTTGATTGGGGCTATTTGAGAATCATGCTTAATTCATCTGAGTTCTCACAACCTCATGTTGGGATTATACTGGAAAGTATGCTTTTACTTTGTATAATCAGACTAACTGAATTTCGGACTTATTTACTGAAATAAATTGTTTATCACTGTTGCTTTAAATATGATTGAATGTTACATATATTTCTTTGCATAACTATTCATTAAATAGTCGTGTTACATTGTAGTTAATTTAGTGATACCAAGATCACGAGAAGATTAAATTAACGATTCCTTGTAACTAAAAAGTACACCATTCACGACCTAGATGAAAATGAACAATCCATCGTGAAAGGTTGTAGTGTAAGGCTCAGATTGGTTTGTCTTGACCAAGAGATTACACTAGTGCATGGTGATGATTGAAGAGGACCTACGGGAGGATAAATTCTTGAGCCCGAACTAGGAAGAATTAGACCTCGGTGTTTAGTTGTTTCTTAATCTTCGGTCCCCTTAAATAGGATTAAGCGTGTGGTTAGTAACTATTGCTTTGACTTATTATGGGAAGAGAATCGGTGAGATTCAATACCCTATATCTTGGGCAATATTATTGGTCACATCGATTGCTAAGATTAAATCTGAGAGAATCGTGTGCAAGCACGCTTGTTCGATTTGCCCCTTGGGGAGGTTCATAAGTTTTATCATACCAAATCTTGCAAGTGGAACTAGTTTCCTATGGATAATAATGTTGAACCGTTCTTTTACAAGGATAAAAGATATTAATTAATGGAAAGCTATTTCAATTGGGCTTGAATTAATTAATGGGCTAGATAATCTTAAACACGGAAATAATAACCGGAGCCATATTAATCGTAATATGGGTTAAGATGGATAGTGCAATATTAATTATGTAGTGGGATTAATTAATATTTATGGGCTTGAATAATATTGTGGCTCAATATTGATAATTCAAGATCCATTGGAAGGTCCAATCTTAATTCTCCTAAAGGCCCCCCAAGTAGCCCAAGATAAAGTCCAATAACTGAAAAAGGTGTTTAAAAATAAAATAAATTTGTTGCCTATTTTTCCTTGTAATTTTCGAAATTTATGGATAAAAGGGGAGAAAGTTTTTCTTTGAATTTTGTTATGGAATGAAGATATGTATTCTTGGAATACAAGATTATCTCATTAAATTCAAGAAATCTCCCACTTGGTTATTCATATAAGGTGTTTCAAAATTTTTGAAAATAAAGGGCAAGAAAGATTTTCTTGATTTTCTTGAAAAGGTATTATGGAAGATATGTATTTCTTGAAATACAAGAATATCTCATAAATTCAAGAAGATCCAAGTCTTGGAATCTTGGACCCTCTATTTTTCGAAAATTCCATAATATGGTGTGGTGGGATTTTTGTGGAATATTTTAATTATGGGGAAAAGAATATAGGAGATATATTCAAGATTTCTTCGAGATCAAGAAAAGATTTTCCCACATTGTTTTTCTTCCAAAATTTTCGCCCAACACCTATCTATAAATAGGGGATGATTCTTTCATTCCCAAGTGCAATTCCATGTGCTGGAAAAATTAGCAAATCCATAAAAGTGGTGCAACAAAGTTTATTTTTTCCTTTTGTTAATTGTTCGCGAGTATCCTTCCACCGGATTGTCGAGCAAGGACGTGGGAATACTTGGGAAGGACTTTTGGTGTGTTTTCACATACAAGACCATTGCCATTCCAAGAGGTACGTTCACATAAACTCGTAGTATTTCCGCATGCGTAGGGTTTACGTGAATTATTTATATGCATGATTTGTTGTTGAAATTATTATTTGAATTAATATGGGTTAATTCATGCTAGTAATAATTGTTAGAATTAAATTTGTATTTAAATATCCATCCCGAATAGATCCGTGCAACTTATTCCCCAACAACTGGTATCAGAGCTTTGGTTTCGACTCAATTTTAAATTGTAATTTAATTATTTGTCATTAAATTTTTTTAATTGGATAGTAGAATTTGTAGATCTTTTTTGCAGGTATCCAATTGTCAGGGAATTTAATGTGTTTAATTTATGCATGCATATAAATTGTGGTTTTTTAATTCGATTCGTTCGGATTCGTTTTGTCTCGTGAGAAAATCCACGAGTAGATTAGTATTTATTTGATTTGATCAATGTAATAGACTAGTCTAGATCTAGGTTTATTTATTTTGTAAATAAATTGTAAATTGGATCGGAAACGAATGAGACGAAGAATTAAAAAACGGATCCTAAACGGCGTAAGCGGCGTCGTCGCGTAACGCGTGCCAAGGAGGCACGCGTGAACGCTTCTTGAAGCCGCCGGTAAAGCGAGCGGAGGACCGAAAGACGCCTTGGATCCGACAAGCCTGGCGGACAAGACGAAGCAAGAACGCGAGGGGGCGAGGACCGAGGCGTCTTTCGAGCGCGTGAAAATGCCTTTCAGGTCGCGATCCGACGGCGGACGTCTTTGCGGGCACTTTGGCCAGCGCCGAGCACAATTCAACATGGTCGGGAGAGTGTTACGACGCACTCGGCCAGCAGACGTCGATGGCGTGTCTCGACAGGCATTTTTTTTTGCGGTCCAGTGGGAGCTTTTTTAGATCTAACGATGAAGGCAATGAAGACAATTTCTCAAGATCAAGACATGACAAAAATTAACCATGACAATTGGATAAATGTGCCCAATATGTTTAATTTTTTTGTCTTGATGTTTATGTATTATTTTATGCTTATTTAAATTGTGTTTAAATTTGCGTCGCATGAGAAAATGGTTTTGAAAAAATCTCACTTTTGAAAATTACTAAGTATGTTTAAACAATTAATTGACAATTTTATTCCTGGATAATAAAATTGAATTAATTATCGACTTCCATGATTTATTTATTTGTGAATTCTTTTGGAGAAATTCCCCCCGGACCGATCAAAAGATAGCTTTCACATGAATAAATTCCTAATCGATGATTGTGGATTATTACTAGTGGCGGCGATGACTCTCCCCACGAGGCTGATTCAATGCGAAATAATAATTACGTATTTAATCATGGTTATTACTTGGGTATAAAATTGATATGCATATACTTCCCAAGTCCCCTGTCGATTTTATATTGGTCAAAATCAGAACCAACTATTAATCTGGATATTAAAGGTTTATAATTGTTCTTGTTTGTAACTTTTTTGAATGTGTTTTAAATAATGACCCACCCCACGTGGCTTATTTAAATTGTTTGAGATGTTGGGTGATGCATGTTCATATTTTTTGGAGATTTTAATATGAAACATGTGATCGAATTTTGTGATATACTTGTGCTTATGCATATTATTATTTATTTGATTCATCATGTACATAACCTTTTAATCCACTATTATATAGACTCAAAGAACACCAATTAACTGGAGATAACTATGTTGTTTGGAAACGAAATATGAGTTTTGTCCTTCCGGCACAAGAACATTTTTGGGTTCTTGATGTACCCAAGCCCTGTATGCCTACTGATGAATCTGATGCGGAAAGGCACTTGTATAATGTTTGGGAGCAGGCCAATGAACCCATGAAACGTGTAATCTTGACTTCAAAATGATTTGAGACACATTCATGAAGGTGTTGAGTCTGCTGCGAAAATTATACAAAGTCTTGAGGAAATGTTTTTAACAATAGACCGCATGATCAATCAGTTTAAAACCGGCGACGTGGCTAGGCTAAAAATGGATGAGGGAACACCCGTAAGGGAGCATGTTCTCAGTTTAAAACGCTATTTTGATAAGCTTGTTTATCTCGGTACTAAGTATTGTGAAGAGGCTCAACAAAACGTGGTTGCAGAGCGAAGAAACATAACTCTTTTGGAAATGGTTAGATCAATGATGTGTTATGTGGATCTTCCCAAGTCGTTCTGGGGTCATGCCTTGGAAACATCGGCTTACATTCTGAACTTGGTGCCATCCAAATCGGTTCCCAAAACTCCCAAAGAATTGTGGACCGGGCACAAGCCTAGTATGAAACACATGAGAATTTGGGGGTGTCTGACCTACGTGTTGGACAAGGAAGCCGGGAAATTGGATTCTCGATCAGAATTAAGGCTGTTTATAGGATATCCCGAGGGAACAAAAGGGTGTATGTTTTATGGTCCCAAAGATCAAAAGGTGGTCATAAGCACCCACTTTAGATTTTTGGAGGAAGACTATATGAACGAAAGAAGACCCATAAGTGAGATTACCTTAAGTGAGCTAAGGGGGCTAACCTCATTGCCAACTGTACAAGATGATATACCAAACGACACACTTTCACAACCAAAGCCTCGTCGTAGTGGGAGGGTTGTGAGACAGCCCGAGAGATTGATGGGGATAGGAGAGTCCTCAGACTTGATTCCCGGACAAGATGAATCAGACCCATGGACATACGATGAGGCAATCCAAGATAAGGATGTAGTTTCTTGGCAAAAGGCAATGAAAGCAGAAATGAGATCTATGGATCATAACAGAGTGTGGGAGCTAGTCGAACCACTTAATGGGGTCAAACCTATTGGTTGCAAGTGGGTATACAAGAGAAAGAGGGGATCGGAAGGGAAGGTGGAAACCTTCAAGGCAAGGCTTGTGGCGAAAGGTTATACTCAGAAAGAAGGGATCAATTATGAGGAAAACTTTTCACCTATAGCAATGCTTAAGTCCATCCGGATTCTCTTGTCGATAGCTGCGCATCTCGATTTTGAAATCTGGCAAATGGATGTCAAGATAGCTTTCCTTAACGAAAGTCTTGATGAGGAAATCTATATGCAACAACCCCAAGGCTTCATTGAAAAGGGCCAAGAACACCTTGTTTGTAAGCTCATGAAGTCCATTTACAAACTCAAACAGGCATCCGGAGCTTGGAACCAATGTTTTGATCATGTTATAAAGTCTTACGGGTTTGATCAAAACGAGTTTGAGAGTTGTGTGTATAAAAAGCATGTCGGAACTGCATTGGTATTCTTAGTACTATATGTAGATGACATTATGCTCATCGGGAACGATGTAAAGGTGTTATCAGACGTAAGGGCATATCTTTCAAAACAGTTTGATATGAAGGACTTAGGGGAAGCCGGGCACATCCTTGGGATCAAGATCACTCGAGATCGCAAGAAAAGGATGATAGGTTTATCGCAAAGCTTCATACATAGATACTTTGTCTTGAAATGATTCAACATCTTGATTCCAAGAAAGGCTTTACCTTTCGGGGCATGGAATCCATCTATCCAAGAAAATGTGCCCTAAGACACAAAAAAAGAGATAGATGACATGAGAGGTATTCCTTATGCTTCGGCTGTCGAAAGCCTTATGTATGCAATGTTGTGTACGAGACCGGATATCTGTTTTGTCGTTGGCATGGTGGCAAGATATCAGAGTAACTCGGGGAAGGAACATTGGTAATTTATTAAAAACATTCGAAGTATCTCGAAAAGAACTCGAGATAGAATGTTGATTTATCGATCGAGATAGTCTAATCTCCATCGGCTACACGGACTTCGGATTTCCAATCGGACATAGATTCGGAAAAATCTACCCCGGTAGTGTGTTTTTGCGTGGGGAGGAGCCATGATGTGGAGAAGAAATGCGAAATCGTCGCACATTCTACCATGGAAGATTTAATATGTAGGCTAACTTGCGAGGCGTGAAAAGAAGCGGTTTGACTCAAGAACTTCCTAGTGGACTTGGATGTGGTTCCGAATTTGCCCAACAGAATCACTGTTTATTGTGACAATGCGAAGTTGCAAATTCAAAGGAACCAAGAGCCCACAAGGCCGTGGCACATTGAAAGGAAATACCATCTTATACGAGACATCGTTAAGAGAGGAGATATAGAGGTGGCAAAGATCGTGTCATAAGACAATCTAGCTGATCCATTCACAAAGGTTGTGCCTCTGAATACATTCGAGAGACATGTGAAAGGAATGGGTGTCAAGACCGTTGCCAATCTGCTTTAAGTATAAGTGGGAGACATTATTAGGTTCGTGTAGATGGCATTAGTTGTCATGTACTACACGAGACATCTTGATGTATACTTAAAAGCGGACTTTGAGTATAAGTGGGAGATTGTTGGGATTATACTGGAAAGTATGCTTTTACTTTGTATAATCAGACTAACTGAATTTAGGACTTATTTACTGAAATAAATTGTTTATCACTGTTGCTTTAAATATGATTGAATGTTACATATATTTACTGCATAATTGTTCATTAAATAGTACGTGTTACATTGTAGTTAATTTAGTGATACCAAGATCACAGAAGATTAAATTAACAGTTCCTTGTAACTAAAAAGTACACCATTCACGACCTAGATGGAAATGAACAATCCATCGTGAAAGGTTGTAGTGTAAGGCTCGATTGGTTTGTCTTGACCAAGAGATTACACTAGTGCATGACCCGATGCATTGAAGAGGACCTCTGGGGAGGATAAATTCTTGAATGAACTAGGAAGAATTAGACCTCAGTGGTTAGTTGTTTCTTAATCTTCGTCCCTTAAATAGGATTGTGTGTGGTTAGTAACTATTTCTTTGACTTATTATGGGAAGAGAATAAGTGAGATTCAATACCCTATATCTTGGGCAATATTATTGGTCACATCGATTGCTAAGATTTAATACTGGAGAATCGTGTGCAAGTATGCTTGTTTGATTTGCCCCTTTGGGAGGTTCATAAGTTTTATCATACCAAATCTTACAAGTGGAACTAGTTTTCGGTATGGATAATAATGTTGAACCGTTCCTTTACCAATGATAAAAGATATTAATTAATGGAAAGCTATTTCAGTGGCTTGAATTAATTAATGGACTAGATAATCTTAAACACAGGAAATAATAACCAGGAGCCATATTAAGCGTAATATGGGTTAAGATGGATAGTCTTGATATTAATTATGTAGTGGGATTAATTAATATTTATGGGCTTGAATAATATTGTGGCTCAATATTGATAATTCAAGATCCATTGGAAGGTCCAATCTTAATTCTCCTAAAGGACCCCAAGTAGCCCAAGATAAAGTCCAATAACTGAAAAAGGTGTTTAAAAATAAAATAAATTTATTGCCTATTTTTCCTTGTAATTTTCGAAATTTATGGATAAAAGGGGAGAAAGATTTTCTTTGAATTTTGTTATGGAATGAAGATATGTATTCTTGGAATACAAGATTATCTCATTAAATTCAAGAAATCTCCCACTTGGTTATTCATATAAGGTGTTTCGAAATTTTTGAAAATAAAGGGCAAGAAAGATTTTCTTGAAAAGATATTATGGAAGATATGTATTTCTTGAAATACAAGAATATCTCATAAATTCATGAAGATCCAAATCTTGGAATCTTGGACCCTCTATTTTTCGAAAATACCATAATATGGTGTGGTGGGATTTTTGTGGAATATTTTAATTATGGGGAAAAGAATATAGGAGATATATTCAAGATTTCTTGGAGATCAAGAAAAGATTTTTCCACATTGTTTTTCTTCCCAAATTTTCGCCCAACACCTATCTATAAATAGGGGATGATTCTTTCATTCCCAAGTGCAATTCCATGTGCTGGAAAAATTAGCAAATCTACAAAAGTGGTGCAACAAAGTTTATTTTTTCCTTTTGTTAATTGTTCGTGAGTATCCTTCCACCGGATTGTCGAGCAATGACGTGGGAATACTTGGGAAGGACTTTTGGTGTGTTTTCACATACAAGACCATTGTCATTCCAAGAGGTACGTTCACGTAAACTCATAGTATTTCCGCATGCGTAGGATTCACGTGAATTATTTATATGCATGATTTGTTGTTGAAATTATTATTTGAATTAATATGGGTTAATTCATGCTAGTAATAATTGTTAGAATTAAATTTGTATTTAAATATTCATCCCTTATAGATCCGTGCAACTTATTCCCCAACACCTCAATGACAGCAGTGATTCATGGGAACACTTGCATGAATAAATGCAAACAATCAAACATATATTCAAACAAGTGTATTGCCATATATAAATATTAAATCAAATTGAATATCATCAAGTATTATGTCCTTACAGTAAATTGTCTCTAGGACACTAACACTAACAATGTATTCCAGCGACGTTTTGGAATGGGCAGAGACTTATTCCTTCAAATTGGCAATGCCATGGAATCTCATGATCCATATTTTCAGTTGAGGGTCAATGTGCGGTAAATGGGAGAAAAGGCTTCTCATCATTACAAAAATGCATGGTCGCTCGACAATTGGCATATGAAGGTGTTGGTCCTGTAAATGAGTCTTACACGTATGGGGAATACACGTGTTCAAAGTTTATAAAACTTTTCTTCTTGAGGTCACTTGGTGGGGTTGTCTGATGATTTGGTCTGAGAAGCACAGATCGCTCTGAGTCAAAGTCTACTGAGACAGTGATCCTGAGATGCATTAAGAAACCTCAGATAATCCCAACTAAGTCCCGAGTTTTCAGAGATCCCGAGTTGCTTGGATCAGATAACTAACTTCTTGAACCCTCGGAAAAGAGTAAGTTCATTTGATAACTATCTGTTCTAGCAACTTAGATGTGCGTAATGGTTGGCCCTTAGTTTATACTCGTTTTAAGCTTTTCTTTGAAAACCTTCCTTTAATGGAATAGTGATTAGTTTGTGATTCAATTATATGCAACTTCGATTGGATTGATTCCAACTGAAATGTCAGTGAAAATATGCTTTCAAAACTCAGTGATGCAACAGATAAGCAAAACAGAAAGCAAAGAACACATCACTTTATAGTGGTTCGAGACTCAAACTCCTCGTCCACTCTCTCTCGATCTCTTGAGAGAAATTCACTAATCACTTCCTTGAGCTTTTACACTACCTTTGTAGTTTACTAACTCAACTCGTACCAGAGTTTTCTCGACTACCTCTCATGGTTTACTTACTCAACCCGACCTTGAGCTTTACGACTACCTCTGTAGTTTACTTACTCAACTCACATAAGCTTTTCAGGCTACCACAAGTAGCTTACTAACTTCTTCTCTAGAGCTTTCTGACTACCTCAATGTAGTTTACTCACTCTTTACAACTCTAATCTCACCAACAATCACACTCAAACTACCTTCTAAAGGGTTTGGGGTTTCTTGGTTGGTTTCCAACTAGGATGAGATATCCTTTACAATAAAGAACAATGCAAAGGCTAGGATATCTCGACTAAGCTTTGAATATATCTTATCAAGCTAGGCATAGTTTAATGAGCTCTCTTCAATTTAAAGCACTTGGGAAATTCTTGGGTTTTCGAGTGCTTCAACTTTGCGATAACAAGTTTGAGCTCTTGAGTTGCTTACAAATTTCCCGTAACCTCTCAATGTAGAAGGTCACAAGTATTTATAGGAATACACCAAGGTCACTCTTAAAAAACTATCAGTTGGAGAGATAGCTCCTAGAGTTTCCTCTTATGGTGTGTGAGGAACGGCTATATTTAGGGTTTGACACTCCCTAACACGTTTTAGGCAATAGCCTTTCATGTAGCCGGTCTTCACTTTTTTTCACTGAACTTTTGTACTTGACATCTTTTTCGAACACATCCTTTGTCGATTATCGATGGTATGGCATGCATGTTGTCTTCCTCTTTTTGACTTTTGTCTCCAGTTAAAGGTAGACAACTCAACGGCTCTTTTGGTTACAATCTCTGAGTGATATAACCTTAACAACACTTTGTCATAGTTCCTTTTGTCTGCACTTGAATGTCTGGGCAATATCTAACTTTCTAAGGAATCGCGATCTTCTCGATGTGCATCGCCGGATAGATATGTTAAAATACTCGGGTGTTCCGTTTTATCTTGAGCATTGATGCATTACTGAGTCTTGATGAATTCGTGTGCCTTCACTATTCTTGATCTTGATGGTTCGGTCTTACGTCTTACGTGTCTTGAGTCTTGGTCTTGGCGTCTTCCGAGTCTTGGCGTCTTACGAGTCTTCTGGATGTCTTGGTGATATCTTGAGTCTTCATCTTTGAAGTCTTCCGGTTCCTCGATTTCATCTTTTGAGTCTTGATATCTCGATTTCATCTTGAGTCTTGATATCTCGATTTCTCACTTTTGAGGCTTGATTTCTTTGTTTCATACTGAAACTTCAGTATCTCAAGTTTCATACTGAGTCTTTAGTTTCTTCGTTTCATCTTTGAAACTTGGGAACTTCTTGAGTTCTTCGTAATCTTCGATCCTAACTTTGATCTATATCTGGCGACTATACATTTTGCGATAACATCCTCGAATACTCTAAAACTCTAATCCTCGACTCAACTATCAAGATTATTCTGAACATGTCATACTCAGGGGTTTTGGGATCTAATCAAAATCATATCTTTATTAAATTCATCTCCCAACAATTTCTCCCTTTTTGATGATGCCAAAATCTATCTTGTTACAAACATACTTAACCTATACTCAGGTTTCAGTTTATTCTATTACAAGATTGGTTTTATTTTCAACAATTTCCCCATAAATAATGAGTCTCTTAACAATTAATCTCTCAACAATTTCCATACAGAGAATCTCACAACAATTTCTTCAGTAGTGAATCTCTCAAAGGATTCATCACCAAATACTTAGTTTCTCAATCAATTAATCTCAGAGACAATCATTCAGACATATCAAAATTTTAAAAGACATGTAAATAAGATAATGAGATATTATCTTTTGAGCATAAATGATAAGTTTTCATTGATGATAGGTAAACTGTTACAGGTTACGATGAATCTTATCTGAACAAAATCAAAAAGACAAAAAAATATAAAAGATTACATGAATCTTCTGAGTCTTCATCTTCTGAGTCTTCATTCTGTTCTTCAGCTCAGCTCTTCAGTTCGGTTCTTTAGCTCTGCTCTTCCACCTCATCAGCAGGGACTTCTAGGTTGAACATTCCGTAATATCTCTTCTTCAGTGCATCTCTTTCTTTGATGATATCCGATCGTTCCTGTCGCCGCATCCAACCGAAAGCAAAGATATTGAGATATTTCTAGAAATGGCTTTCTCATTCACACGATCATTCTCGACTGGGAGGAGGGTACACATATGGACCAGTATTATATTCCGCACCTTTCCTTCATCCGCTAGATTTATCCATCCTTGGAGATATTTTGGATAGAAGGTCAGGAGATAATCGATGAAAGCCTCATTCGGATCTGAGCTCTCCCCTCTCCATTCTCTGAGCACATCATAATAGAACCAGAAGGTTCTCTTGATTTCTTTCCACGCATCGTTGAGATGGACTGGCATCCATTTGTCAACGTGCGGCCATTTCTAACTTTTTGTGCTCCCTCTCCTTTTGTTTGCGAACCTTTTGAACCCAATTCCTTCTTTTACGCTCTTCTTCCTTCTTCTTTTTCTCGATCATTGGTACACCGTAGATGTAAGCGGCTTTTTCTTCGCTTGTTCAATCTGGAGTGTTTTCAGAGTGCTTCTAGTGTTGAAGACTTTCTTCTTGGGTTCGGACTTCGGAATCTTGATTGCCAATATCGAACTTCCTCTGAACTGGCTTAGAAGCCTTTGCTCTTTTGCCCTCAGGCTCTTCTATCACCACGGCCTTTCTCTTGATGGGCAATTCAGCACCGGCCTGGCTTGTTCCAATCCTTCTTCTACCACTCAGTTTCTCCATAGCAACTTCCTGCATTGTTTCCTCAGACACCTGAGTGTAGACTGGCTTCTCCACCTCTTTGAACTTAAGCTTCTGAGTGGCTTCAATCTCCTTCATGGCTTCGGCAAGTATCTTCTTTTCAGCATTTTTAACAACCTTGCCCTTCAGAGTATGTTCCAATAATTCCCTGAGATCAGCTCCAGGTCTTTCCCCCTTCTTGAAACCATACTCTGGCAGAAGCCTGGAGAGTGCTGTGTCCATGTGATATTGCTCTTTGCTGACACTCCGCACCTCCCCTGCCATCTGATCTTGCACTTCCTCGAGCCGCCTAAGGTGGTTCTTCGCCACAGAGAACTCTTCAGACAGATGTGCAAATTATCTTGAGAGAGCTTCCTTGAACATATCTGTTATCTTGGCCATGAGCATTGAGCTCATTTCCTCAACAGCGTTCTTCACCAGCATATCATTTCTCTCAACCAACTTTGCTTCAAGAATCTGTGTCTGCTCCTGATGCTTTTTCTTTAGCTCTGCATTAAGCTCAGCCTTGACCCCCTCCATCTTGTCTTCTAGCTTTGCTTCCATGGAGGTCAGCTCTTCTGTTATAGAGCTCTGAAGCAGCACCAGTTCTGAAGAAGTACTCAATCCTTCAATCTTCTGAGATTGGTTGGCCAAAACTTCCTCCATCTGAGCAATTTTGTTCAGAATTGGCTCAACCTTCTCCAATTTTTCCATCACCGGGGTGAGATCAATCTCAGGAGCATTACTGATCTGCTGTGCCTCCTGAGTTGGCTGTTCATCCTGAGTCTCAGTCTGAACCTGAGCTTCAGTTTGAACTGGGACTTCACCCTGAGCTTGGGTGTCCACCTGAGCCTCAGTCTGCATATCAGACATTACAGATTTAAAGGTAGGAACTTCAGTAAACCTGGCATAATTATTAATTGTGCCAAAAGTTACCTGAAGGCTAACTTCAGTCTGAGGATGTTCGACAACAGCCTGATCAGCATCAGTTGAGTCTTTCTCCTTCTGAGATTGACTCTCATCATCCCCTTGTTGGTCCCCATCCTGAGATTTGTCAATGGAGCTCGGGGCACCAACTTCAGCATTTCTCTCAGCCACCTTCCTCTTCACAAGCTCATCAAAATCTGAGATTTTCATCCGGAGCTTGGTTTTCCTGAACCCTGAGAATTCAGTGAGAAAGGCTGTCTCCTCGTTCCACCAGTCTTCCCCTCTGAATGAAGCAATATTAAGCATCTCTGGAAGAGTCTGGTTGAGGATGTAGACCGTTGACCTCAATCTAAAGAAGATGTCTTGGAGGTCAGGGAATGAGCTCAGCTCAGGGTAGCAGTCAAGAATGAACCGTTCCCCCTTGCTTCACCATTCGGTCTCTTCAGCTTCTCATTTCTTGAGCATCGAGCTCTCAGGTTCAGTGGAAGGGTCAATCAACAGCTCACTCAGGAGCTCTTCAAAGTTCATCGGCTCCTGAGGCTCAGCAGCTTCTGAGGTTTAGACAGGCAGCTCCTCAGTTTGGATATGACTTGGTTCTGAGGTCTGAGCTGGCGCCTCCTTAGTGGGAATATCTGCTTGTTCTGAGAACTGAGTGGGCATATCCTCAGCAGGAATCTGAGCATCTTCTGCGGTCTGAGCCGACATATCCTCAGAGGGAATCTGAACTTTCTCTGAGGTCTGAGGTCCTTGGAAAATTTCTTGAGAAAATTTGTCTGAGCTTAGTGAAGTCTCAAGAACCTCAGAGAAGACTTGCTCCTCAGTTTGATCCTGTGCCTTTGAGATAGCCTGAGCCAAAACATGTAATGGCGATTTCTGAGCAGTTTGGCTCTCAGGCTGAATCTCCTCAGTCTCACTTTCCTCATCTTCATCAGTGAGAACCACCATCCTTTTGCGTTTTGGAGCAAGGGTTTTCTGCTTCTTCAATTTCTCACCCTGCTCCTTCTTGGCTTCCAACAACACCTTCCCCCTGGCTTGTTGGGTTTCCTTTTCAGCAGCCGCAATCGGTGATTCCACTTTCTTCTCTTTCTTTCCCTTGAAAGTCCTTTTCGCAGCAATCGGCTTGAACATAATTTTGGACTTAGGGAATGGGGTAGAGTTGGCAAAAATATCCTCCTACTCACGGTACATCTCCAGAATGAATGCAATTTTGGTGGCGTGGAGGATTCTGCCTTTGATAGATATTGCCCCATCATCCTCCCTTTTTATGACCTTGGCTTGCTCAGTCACCACCTTGATCAGATATTTCAGCCAGTTGAAATCCTTGGTGGGTGAGTCCTCAATAGCCGCCATCAGTCGGAGTTTGGGAGTGCTGATCTGCTCGAAGCTTCCAGATCGACTCATTATGCACTTTCCAACAATATCCATCAATACTATGTATTTAGGTTGTAAATGTCGTTTGTGCAGAGTTGCCTCAAACTTAACAGGTTTCTCGGCAACCTTGTCAAGATACTCCTTCTCCCGTCCCAACATATACAATGAGGGATCATCTCCCCTATCGCACAACTCAAATACATCGTTCAGATGCTTAGGGACTATATAGAGCTCTCGAACAAAATCTACATATTTCATCGATTGTTCGAGATGCGAAACAGAAATCTTAGATTCTATACAATCTTCCTCATCGATTTCCATATTTGCAACAAACTCTATTACCTCACGGGTATACTCTGCCTCTGGTCGATTTGCGACGAGGTTCATCAGTTTTGCCAATTTGATTAAGTGGAGCGCTTCTTCTTCGTGCTTGGCATTTGACGTGCTCTCCAGAGACACCACGTATTCGTACCATGGCTTGTTCGTCTCGACTAATTTCTCGAAAAAGGTTGGGGCCATTTGAGATTTTGAAGATTTGAAGATTTAGGGTTTGGGATTTTCTGGGCAAAGGGATTTTCTTGCAGAGGATTTTGGGAACGAAGGGTTTGATAAAGTTTAGCTTGAATGGCTTCAAAGGATTAAATAGCTTGAGATAGTGGGAATTCGCGTTGGTTAGGTGAAAAGCAATGGTTAAGATTAATCCACGATTAATCGGGTCTCCGAAAGGTTGATCCCCGAAAAGTAAGCCGCCATTTTAACTTCATTGGAGATAAAATGTAACAGAGCATTTAATGACTGTTGACCTTCTTCGGAATTTCAAAGATCCCGCCCAAAAATATTCCTCAGGTGTTATGTATTTATTGCGAATGATTACTGAGTTTCACTTAAGCAATAAATGAGTCGCATGAGTCATTACTTCTTCAGACTAATTTCCCTCTATCAGTCTTACTGAGTATTGACCTTGATAAAATGTCGATAATCTTGAGAAATTGAATGGGTTCAATATGCTATCGAGTCTTGACCTTCAAGAATCTGAGTTTCACGAGACTCGATTCAAGATTTTCATTTTATCCCGAGTTTCTCGAGAATTCTCGAGAAAACTTCATGCATCCGAAAATCTTCAATTTTTCGATTTTTACTCTATACACCGATCTAACATCCCTAATTCAACCGATAGTTCCCGAAATCTTGATTCAACCAAAGGTTTAGTAAAGATATCGGCTCGCTTATCGGTATGAATTTTCTCCATCCTTATGTCCTTTTTCTCTCGACATGATCTCGATGAAGTGATGTCGATATCCACATGCTTGCATCCGGTGTGCAATAATGGATTTTGTGAAATAGCAATGGCACTATTATTGTCACAAAATATTGGTACTTCATTGGCTACAACTTTATAATCCCTTAATTGTTGTCCGAGCCAAAGAATGCATGCCTGCAATGACTTCCTGCAACCATGTATTCAACCTTCAAGAGTCTTGGTTGCTCTTGAGGTCTTTTTTCTTGAAAACCAAGATATCAACTTACTTCCTAGAAATTGACAAGTTCTGTAGTGGACTTCACAAATTCTGCAACCTCCATAATCGATCCCCGAGTAACCAAGTTAATTCAAGGTTATCATCACCGATACCATAATCCTCTATTCATCGTGCCCTTAAGATACTTGAAGATCTTTTTGGCGACCTCCATGTGACTAGCTTTAGGATTAACTTGGTATCTTGCACATATCCCAACAAAGAAATGTTATATCGTGCCTACTTGTCATGAGATAGAGCAATGATCCAATGATTCCTCTATAATCGGTATGACTTACTAATTTGCCTTCGTAATCGGGATCCATCTTGTAGTTAGTATTCATAGGAATTCTAATCGCATTGCAATCTCCATACACCATATTTGGCAATCGGATCTCCGGTGTACTTTTGCACGGTTGATGAAGATTCCTTCCTTTGATTGTTTCACTTGAAGACCTAGAAAGAAATTCATCTCCCATCATTGACATCTCAAACTTGCCTTTCATCGGTGTTGAAAACTTTTCACACACCGATGGTTTGAGATCCAAAAATGATGTCATCAACATATATCCGAACCAAGAAGATATCTTCCCCATCTTCTATCCTCGAACAGAGTTCTATCAACAGCCTTTGACAAAACCATGGTCAAGAAGAAACCGAGAAAGAGTATCATACCATGCTCGGTGCTTGTTTAAGACAATACAAGGCTTTTTCGAGCCTCAGTAACTTGGTCATTCTGTTTGAAAACCGGAGGTTGTTCTACATAAACCTCTTCTTTAAGCACACCGCTTAGAAATGCACTTTTCATATCCATTTGATAGATTGTGAACTTCATGTGGGTAGCATATATGCAAGAAACAATCGATGGCTTCTAGTCTTGCAACAAAAAGCAAAGGTTTCATCATAATCCAAGCCTTCTTCTTGGGAATATCCTTGTGCAACTAGCCTTGCCTTGTTTCTTACAATGTTGTTGTTTTCATCTCTTTTATTCTTAAATACCCACTTGGTTCCAATGGCATTGTGCCGCCTTTCGTCTATCCACTAGCTCCCATACTTCATTTCTTGAGAATTGATTCAAATTTCATCTTGCATAGCAAGAATCCAATGAGAATCTTGTAGAGCTTCACCAATCTCGGTGAAGCTCTTTCTCCGATAGGAAAGCAAATGAATAGTGCACTCTCACCATGGAACCTTCTTGTTTTGACACCTTCAGGTTAGATCACCCACAATCGACTTGTAGAATGACTATCTAACCATCTTCTTCTAGATGTTCCCCCTTCAACAAAGATCCTCAACATTTGAAATGTTAGGTTCGATTAATTCAAGAAACTCGAGGAACAACAGAAAAGGAGAAAGAGAATCATCTTCCTCGTGGGAAATCTTATTCGAAACATTGTCGAGAGACATTTGTTCCCCCTTTGGTTGATAGATTCGAAATTTGCCTCACTTGTGACCACATCTTCATTGGCATCATGCACCGAGTCTCGAATCGGTGTCTGCTCAGATTAGTCACTTTTTAGTGTGTTGGCTTTCCCGAGTCTCACCATCCTCGAGTTTCATCCTGAACTTCTTTATCTGAGTCTGAGTCACTCCAATCATAGAATGTGACTGAAGTCTTCTTTTCAGGTTCAGTGGATGATTTGTCATTCTTTTTCAGGCTTAATCTGGTGATCCTCTTGGTCAATTCTTCTGCATCATGTTCCTGTTGTAGATTCATCAAAAACAACATGAGGTGTTTCCTCCACAATAAGAGTCCTACGCTTGTAAACTCGAAAAGCTTTTATCGACTTCGAATACCCTAAGAATATTCCTTCATCAACTTTTGTCAAAATGTTTTCAACTATTCTTTACCATTATTGTGTATGAAACACTTGCAACCAAACACACGAAAAAAGAAACAAGAGGCTTCCTTTCATTCCAAAGCTCATAAGGTGTTTTGCCTTGACTCTTGGTCAGCACGGATCCGTTCTGTGAATAGCATGCAGTGTTGATGACTTCAAATTTAAAAATCTTTTAGGAATATCAACTTCAAATATCATTGTCCTTGCGAACTTTCTTTCTTCGAGTCCTGTTCCTTCTTTCAAAGAACACCATTTTGTTGAGGGGTCCTTGCGGTGATGTTTCATGAGAAATTCCATTTGTTGCATAATAATCGATATGATATGATTTATAAATTCATTCATTTGTCGATTCGATTTTGACCACACTCGATTTTTCTCAATCGAGCCTTTTCAATGAATTCAAGACTTTTTATCTCGAGTCTCTTTCTTCTTGAAAAAGAATATGACCCAAGTATATCTTGAGTAGTCATCAACTACTACCAATGTGTATTTCCCGCCATTAGTGCTCATTTGGTGTTATAGGACCAAAAAGATCCATATCACGAAGAATCGAAGTATTCGTTCAGTAGAAACATCTACTTTGCTTTTAAATGATGCTCTAATTTGTTTTCCTTTTTGGCACGCATCACAAATATATTCCTTACTGAACACTTCATTAGGCAACCCTCTCACAAGAGCTAATCTTGCAAGCTTATTCAGGGTTTTGAAATTCAGGTGATTCATTCTTTTATGCCATAACCGACTGGTATCTGTGGAACTTTTAGCAACCAAACATGTATATTTAGGAGTTGAACTCCAGTCAGCAAGATACACATTTCCTTTTCTAGTACCAGTCAGTAATACTTTTTGTGTTGTATCATCTTTCACATAACATAAGTTCTTAGAGAACTCAACATTAAAACCTTTATCACAGAATTGGCTTATTGAAAGCAAGTTATGCTTCAAGATACATATGAAACACCATGGATATGAACTGAGTCGATTTCCAAAATTCCATATCCTTCAGTCTGTCCCTTGGAGTTATCTCCAAAAGTGAGCTGAGGGCCTCTTTGTTCAACATAGTCAATGAGTATCTTCTTTAAACCGTGTCATATGTCTTGAGCATCCACTGTCAAGATACCATACATCAGTGGCTTTTTCATCTCTGCTCATCAGCGTTATGTGATTTTTAATCAGCTCAATGCCCTTGTTTTCCTCCTCCTCAATGGCCATCAGACAGATGTCATCACTTTCACTGTCTGAGAATATTTCATCTGAAGAGCTAGATCCCTCCTCAGAATATTCTTCTTCTGCAACCATGGCCTTTTTGCTAGAGAACTTCTTGTCTCTTTTAACTTGCCTTTCTCTTCTCTCCTTAGCACTCAGATCGGGACAATCATACTGGAAGTGACCTTTCTTTTGGCAATTATAGCATCTGTTGGCATCATCATCCTGATCACTTTCTTCTTTGGACTTGGAGTCCTTCCTTTTGGATGAAGATCCCTCGACTTTTCGGTCATTCTTCTTCTTAGTTGATCCGTCCTCGTGGTTTTCCTTCGGTACTGTGATTCCTGTAATAGTTTTTGTATTTTCCATATCGATTATTAAGTCTTTCAAACCTCCTTGCCATCGCTCTAGCTTATCCTCAAGCTCATCCCGATTTTTAACAAGGCGAGTTCTCGACTCTCTAGTTTTATGGTGTTTTATCCTTGGCTTTAAAAGCCACATTCTTACTAGATGATGAATCATCTTTGTTGTCGGCCTTTTGGATTTCTTATCAATTAAACTCATAGGCCTTCAAATTCGAGGAGAAGACTTGTTGATATGGCATTGAATTAATGTTTTTGGTGTTTTCAATCACCACTTTGCATGTATATACCATTTCTTAGAAAGACCTCTAAGAATTTTCAATGCAACTTCTCTCTCATGGATATTTCTTTCCAAGTGCATTTAGATCATTCATAATGCTTTAGAATCGACTTCTAATTTGTCAATAGATTCACCTTCTTCCATTTCAAAACTATCAAACTTTCCAATTGTAATCGAAAGTTTGTTTTCCTTGATATGATCGTGCCTTGGCACATTATAATAGTGTATCCCAAATTTCTTTTACAAGATTGCGGTGAGAGATCATTCCCATCATACCATCATCAATAGTCTTTGTATAGTGTGTCTTTTAGCAATATAGTCTAGATTGACTAACTTCCTCTCCTCGAGTCGGTTAACATCGACTTAGGAAATTCTCGCTCTAGGATCGTTTCTCCCATTTTATGTTCCTCCGATTCACCACAATAAATTGGAATGGCCCTTCAGAGACCACTCTCCACATTCGCTCATGCTTAGAATACGGTGAGCCTGCATTCTCGGCCTCCAAAATCATAGTTCTCCACCGAGAACATGGGAAGTTTTTAGAAGACATTTTATCTCGAGTCTTTTAAGAATTCAAAGAAATAAGATCGATTCGAGATAGACCACAAGTATTTTTAGAAAATAAAACTTTGGTCAACAAAGCCAGGGTCAAGTTGAACCAACGCTTCCGATACCACTTGTTGGTCCCGGTGCAAAACGAGTCTTACACGTGTATGGGGGGAATACATGTGTTCATCTTTATAAAACTTTTTCTCATCGAGGTCGACTTTCGGTCGAGTTGTCCCGATGATTTGGTCCTGAGAAGCATAGATCGCCTCGAGTCAAAGTCTCACCGAGAGAGTGATCTGAAGTCGCTTTAAAACCTCGATAATCCCAATCGAGTCCTCGAAGCCAGAGATCCCGAGTTGCTTGGATCGATAACTAACTTATCAAACCCTCCAAGAGTAAGTTCGGTTTGGTAACTATCTGTTCTAGCTACTTTCGAGATGTCTTGAATGGTTGGCCCTTAGTTTATACTCGTTTTTAAGCTTTTGGTTTAAAATCTTCCTTTAATGGAATAGTGATTAGGTTGTGATTCAATTATATGCAACTTCAAAGGATTGATTCCAACCCAAATGTCGATGAAAATATGCTTTCAAAACTTCGGTGATGCAATGTATAAGCAAAAAACGGTAAAGCAAAGAACACAGCAATTTATAGTGGTTTAGAGACTCAAGCTCCTACGTCCACTCTCTCTAATCTCTTCAGAGAAATTCACTAATCACTTCCTTGAGCTTTCTGACTACCTTTGTAGTTTACTAACTCAACTCGGCCCTAAGTTTTCTGAGTACCTCTGTAGTTTACTTACTCAACCCGACCTTGAGCTTTCTGACTACCTCTGTAGTTTACTTACTCAACTCACACAAGCTTTCAGACTACCACAAGTAGCTTACTAACTTCTTCTCTAGAGCTTTCTGACTACCTCAATGTAGTTTACTCACTCTTTACAACTCTAATCTCACCAACAATCACACTCAAACTACCTTCTAAAGGGTTTGGGGTTTCTTGGTTAGTTTCCAACTAGGATGAGATATCCTTTACAATAAAGAACAATGCAAAGGCTAGGATATCTCGACTAAGCTTTGAATATATCTTATCAAGCTAGGAATAGTTTAATGAGCTCTCTTCAATTTAAAGCAATTGGGAAATTCTTGGGTTTTCGAGTGCTTCAACTTTGCGATAATAAGTTTGAGCTCTTGACTTGCTTACAAATTTCCCGTAACCTCTCAATGTAGAAGGTCACAAGTATTTATAGGAATACACCAAGGTCACTCTTAAAAAACTATCCGTTGGAGAGATAGCTCCGAGAGTTTCCTCTTATGGTGTGTGAGGAACGGCTATATTTAGGGTTTGACACTCCCTAACACGTTTTAGGCAATAGCCTTTCATGTAGCCGGTCTTCACTTTTTGTAGTCTGGAACTTTTGTACTTCTGACATCTTTTTCAAATGACACATGTCACCATCGATTGTCAAGATGGTACATTGTTGTCTTCCTCTTTTGACTTTTGTCTCCAGTTAAAGGTAGACAACTCAACGGCTCTTTTGGTTACAATCTCTGGGTGATATAACCTTAACAACACTTTGTCTTAGTTCCTTTTGTCTGCACTTGAATGTCTAGGCAATATCTAACTTTCTAAGGAATCGCGATCTTCTCAGTAGCATCCTTCAGATAGATATGTTCAGTGCCTCGGAACATTCGAGTTTATCTTGAGCATTGATGCATTCTTTGAGTCTTGATGAATTCTTGTGCCTTGATATTCTTGATCTTTAGTAATTGATCTTATGTCTTCGTGTCTTGAGTCTTGAGTCTTCTTCGTCTTACGAGTCTTCTGGATGTCTTGACCGATATCTTCGAAATCTTCATCTTTGAGTCTTGATTCCTCGAGTTTATATTGAGTCTTGATATCTACGTTTCATCTTGAGTCTTGATATCTCGATTTCTCACTGAGACTTCAGTTTCTTTGTTTCATACTGAAACTTCAGTATCTCAGTTTTCATACTGAGTCTTCAGTTTCTTCGTTTCATACTGAAACTTCATAAACTTACTGAGTTCTTCAGAATCTTCAGATCCTAACTTGATCTATATCTGCTGACTATACATTTTGCAGATAACATCCTGAATACTCTAAAACTGAATCCTGACTCAACTATCAAGATTATTCTGAACATGTCATACTCAGGGGTTTTGGGATCTAATCAAAATCATATCTTTATTAAATTCATCTCCCAACAGAAGGTCCTGCCTATCATTACGATGAATACCTACAGGATTGGACGGTTTTTAAATTTAATAAAGGCTTTACAAAGCACCAGTGTTTTTCGTTACTTTTCCATTTTAATAAAATCATCGCATCGTTGCGCCGTTTTCATAGAAGAATAACCTTTCTTTTACCTTTGTTTTTCCTTCGTACACTTGGGGTTTTTTTTTTATCATTTTTTATAACGATGGAGCCACCAGCCATGCTACTCATATGCTTGTATTTACCAGATGATTTTATGCTACCTTGATGAATTAATACGCTATTTTGAAATAAAGTATTTGATTCTTTGAAAAAAAATTTAAAGTAACGCAGAAGAGTTTGAAGGAAAAAAGGTCAATCTCATGGAACGACTAGTTAAAAAATGTGAGTACAAGATCATTATGAAAGACACAAAGGCTATGTCGCCGGAAAAACTCTGGGCACACCTTCACGTGGTGGAAGAAATAAGAAAGTCCTGGAAATTTTAGTATTTGTACTCTTTATTTTGTAAGTGTATTAAATTATCTAAAATAGTTGTTGCAAAAGTAGTCGTTATAAAAGTGGTCGTTGTAAAAGGGTCTGTTGCAAAAGTAGTCGTTGTAAAAAGTGTCTGTTGTAAATTTCATTATATATTCCAAGTGTAGTCTTCATATTTTTCACCAAACAAATTTCATATTTAGTAATTTAATATAATTACAAACACATCAAACATGTCTTCCTCTGAATATTACTCAACCTCTAGTGAAAGTGATTATGATGAGTACATTAAGTTGCTTAATGATGATACAGAAGAATAAATGATGCAAGAGGTATTGAAGTAACAACGGATGCTTGTTGAGATATTACAAGGTTCTTCTAGTAGTTCTAAAAAGAGAAGTGATTAGGATCGTGAGGGTGCACATACTCGTCTTGTGAATGATTATTTTTCCGACCAACCAACTTTCGGGAATCATGTATTCCAACAACGTTTTGGAATGGGCAGAGACTTATTCTTTCTAATTGTTAATGCCATGGAATCTCGTGAACCATATTTTCAATGGAGGGTCGATGCAATCGAGAGAAAAGGCTTCTCACCATTACAAAAATGCACGGTCGTTTTCTGACAATTGACATATGAAGGTCCTGCCGGCCATTACGATGAATACCTACGGGGTTGGACGACTTTTAAATTTAATAAAGGCTTTACAAAGAACCATTTTTTTTTGTTACATTCCCAATTTAATAAAATCATCGCATTGCTGTGACGTTTTCACAAAAGAATAACCTTCCTTTCACATTTGTTTTACCTTCCTACTCGGGGGTTTTTTTAATCATTTTTGGTAACGATGGAGCCACCACCTATGCTACTCATGTGCTTGTATTTACTTATGACTTTATGCTATCTTGATGAATAAATACGCTATTTTGAAATAAGGTATTTGATTCTTTGAAAAAAATTATGAAAGTAACGCAGAAGAGTGGGGAGAAAAAAAGGTCAATCTCATGGAATGACTAGTTAAAAAAGGTGAGTAAAAGATCATTATGAAAGACACAAAGACCATGTCACCAGAAAAACTCAAGGCACACCTTCACGAGGTGGAAGAATTAAGAAAATCCTGGAAATTTTAGTATTTATACTCTTTATTTTGTAAGTGTCTTAAATTATCTAAAATGGTTGTTGCAAAAGTAGTCGTTGTAAAAATGGTCTTTGTAAAAGTGTTCGTTGTAAAAGTGTCTGTTGCAAATTTCATTATATATTCCAAGTATAGTCTTCATATTTTTCACCAAATAAATTTCATATCCAGCAAATTCATAACATGTCTTCCTCTGAATATTACTCAACCACTAGTGAAAGCGATGATGATAAGTACATTGAGTTGCTTAATGATGATATGGAAGAACAAATGATGCAAGAGGTATTGAAGCAACAACGGATGCTTGTTGAGATATTACAAGGTTCTTCCAGTAGTTCCAAAAAGAGAAGTGATCAGGATCATGAGGGTTCATATACTCATCTTGTTAATGATTATTTTTTCGACCAACCAACTTTCGGGAATCATGTATTCCAGCGATGTTTTGGAATGGACAGAGACTTATTCCTTCAAATTGCCAATGCCATGGAATCTCATGATCCATATTTTCAGTGGAGGGTCGATGCAATCGGGAGAAAAGACTTCCCACCATTACAAAAATGCACGGTCGCTTTCCGACAATTAGCATATAAAGGTCCTGTCGGCCATTACGATGAATACCTACGGGGTTGGACGATTTTTAAATTTAATAAGGGCTTTACAAAGCATTAGTGTTTTTCGTTACTTTCCAATTTAATAAAATCATCACATCGCTGCGTCATTTTCACAAAAGAATAACCTTCTTTTTACCTTCCTACTTGCGGGGCTTTTTTATCATTTTTGGTACGATGGAGTCACCACCCATGTTACTCATATGCTTGTATTTACTGATGATTTTATGCTACCTTTATGAATCAATAAGCTATTTTGAAATAAGGATAGATTAACTTTCAATTCATCCGGATCCTTTTTTTTTTTTTTTAAATACTCAATTACAATAGTTCCATAAGATAATCAATTACAATAATTTCTTCTACCACTGGGCACATGGAAACATTATTTCATTTCGTTGTAGACCGGAACCGCAACCACCATTAGAGGGGGACTACCCAAAACTACAACTCGAAATCGCAACCGCATCGCAACTGGAACCGCAACCTCACAAGAGGGGGACCACCACCCCACAAGAAATGGACCACCATAAGAGGGAATAAATATTTTATCTCCTTGTCTTGAACTCCAGACCTCGGGGTCTTAGGTTATGAAGCTCTAACCACTTGAGCTATCCACACTTGACAATTCATTCAGATCCTTGCATATTGATTTCTACACAAACAATTTGGAAAAATATAATAAAGTAAGATCAGAATAGTTAATATATATCACTATATATATTGTGAAATACAATATATACCCCTCAAATTTTTTAAAATTTTAGAAATATTCTGAAAAACTATACTCCCTCTCTCACACTTGTTTGTACATTCACTATTTGACTCGTATTTTACCGAGTGAGTTGTTTATTAGTATTTGAAATGATGAGATTTTTAAGGTGGGGTATGATAGTTCTACCCCTCTTCTATCATACACCTCCTTAAAAGTCACTTTATCATTTTTATACTATAAACAACTCGCTCGCTAAAACACGAGCTAAAATTTAAATGTACAAAAGACTATGGGACGGAGGGTATACAAGGTAATTCCCCCAAATCAAACCAAATCCCCCACGATGCAGTTCTGAAACCTAGCCCTCGCAGCGAACAACAGCTAAACCACTGCTACAATCCAATTTGATTTCTTCATTGAGAATTGAGATAGAGACATAGAGGTAAGAGGTTTAAAATAACGTTATTCTTCCTGATCGTTTATGGAGTAAGTTTGTTTCATGAATTCCAGTTCGCCTTGTAAATTGATATGTTAGTTTTCTGGTGTTGGTCGCTCTTGTGGACTGGACATTAAATCCTAGGTCCTGTTTCACGGGTAGGAATTAGGAGTCTAGTTACTAGCTAGTGGATTCAAGTTAAGTTTTTTTTTTTTTGAAAAGTAAAGATGACATGCATTATGAGAGTACAAGGGCTACTCGAATCCCGAACATTACAATCCTAAAAGAAGAGAATTTATTACAATTTCTTAGGGACACTAGCTAAAGGATTTTCTTCCCAATCATGAAGTGAAACATTAAACGAAATGGGATAATGTGATCGAATCCATTTCCACGAACTAAATTTATTCCATCAATGATCTCATCCAATGTATAAATACTTTCCTTGAAGATGAAGCAATTTCTACATTTTCAAAATTTTCAAATTGTGCATTGCCAAATAAGTCCCAAAATTCTCTTAACAGACACCCCAGATTTGCGCCCGATAAATTCTGAAAATGGTCGAAGAAGAATAAAGGGGGCCAGAACTTAACCAAATAGAGATAGCATTCCAGATTAAAAGATTCCAAGGGCAGGTAAGTAATAAGTAACCTGGGGACTCCGTTGCTGAAGAGCACAATGAGCATGATCCATTTCCACCATCAATAGCAATACCTTTTTTCAACAAATTATCTTTCGTAGGAATTCTCTCACGGATAGCTTTCCAAGAAAAAACGGACACTTTGGACGGTACTGCTTTCCACCAGATTTTCGACCAAGGAAAGGTGATATCAAAAGAGGGCAACTCCGAGCTAATGAAGGCGTGTGAGACAGTAGGAGTCTGCTATCATTTATAAGATTTTATATAATTGTATTGGGGTGTTATTTTAGGTTTTGTAATGGATTTGAGTTTGTATTGGACTGTTATTGTAAGCCTTTGTTATTGGAGTTTGTATAAGATTATTTTGTAAGTTTCTCTTTTGGCCTGTTCCAGCATTTGATACATTCATGCGTCCGCCCCCGATCGTCAATCTCGATGCACCAATCCTCCTATATACTAATAGGGAATTATTTTTGCTGATGTGTCGACTCCAGAATGATTTCATCTATGTGTCGTTATGAGAATAAATTGAACATACACAATGTCTTTTAATTTAATTTTAGTTTTGTTGATGTATTAGCTACATCGATTTTCCTAATATATTCTATCTTTTTTTCTTGAACAAAAGATCTCTCCAGTTCAAACACTATCAAATCATTAAATTAATAATTATTAGTATTTTAATAAGGAATATGTTGATGTTGTGAAGATGTTGTTTCATATGTGACACAACATTCTGGACAACATCAGTAATTTGTCCTTTCTTTTTACACTAACTCCGGTTTGTTAGATGTTCCTTTTTATGTTTCTTACATTGCAGGTTGACGACGTGGTGGTTATTATGTCAAGCGGTTGCAATTGTAAGAGTTTGAGATGAAAAGAACATGAGTGGTGTTGGAAAATTTATAGTTTTGATGGAAGTTCCAAAACAGATGTAAAAGGACCAGTCAGACCTGTTAGCTGACTGATGAATTAGATATCAGAATAAGATGAGCAGCTGATTGTATAGACAACTGATGTTATAGATAGGTCACATATTGAGGGAAAACTCAATATGTATAGGTTAAGTCATAAAGAAGGTCAGAAGATCAAAAGATCAGAAGATCGAAAGATCGGAAGATCAGAAGATCAGACGATCAGAAGACTAGTCAGATGCTCAGGTGAGACATTAAGCAGAAGAAACAAAAGCCTTGAAGATCAAAAGACTAGCTTACAAACAAGACCAGAAGACCTGCATCAGAAGAACACCAGAAGAGTCAGTAAGTTGTGCTAAGACAATTTACATCAGAAGACTCAATCAGGTAGACTGATCAGTCCGAACTGATCAGGCCAGTTCAAATCAGGTAACAACCTAGTGGTTACTTAAGACGTACGAGGTGATCAGACAAGAAGAATGTCAACCTAAGTTGGTGAATCAAGCGTCGAATAAGTGTACTTGACAACCAATGAGAACGAGACACGCACATACGAAACTGACAATGCAGGACCAAAGTGGTTCAAAGTCAAAAGGCTATAAAGGACAACATAGCACACAATTAGCCATGCCGCCTCTGAGCATATCAAATATGCCCTGCAAACCTACCTTAATAGACCGAAATTCAAATTGCTTTCCAACAACTATTTCGATTTCGATTTCGTGCCTATAAATATGAGATCAAACCTTCAGAGTAAGGTTACGGAAATTATACACAAGCTCAAGCTTCAAGTAAATTTCCGCAAGAACATCAATAACTCAAGTAAATATTCTAAGTGTTCATCCCATAGTTTCTTAGCAAGAAATCTCATCCTTTAGCTTTAGGCTACTCAAATACTAGGATAGATTTCCAGTTGGAAACCATACAAATCTTACCCCATACTGAGTGTTAGGATAAGTTTGTTTTGCAAGATTTCAAGCTAGGGTTTCTAGTCTTGATTTCTGGGATTGTTGAGTGAGAACTCTATAAACATCTGTTGGTATTGTGCTGGACTAACACATTAAACTAAGTCCAGTTGGTTAAGTGAGTGCCCCTGCTGATACGGAAGAGTGGATGTAGGACAAGTTGTCCGAACCACTATAAATCTTGTGTTGTTTATCTGTTGTACACCTCATACACACAACTGATATTTAAGCAAACATGCATATTCTAAGAAATGATCAGTTTGGCACCAAACAACTGATCTGATCAACCTGATACTTTGTCACCTGATCTGACTCAAGAAAACTTAGAATCTGATTTATATAAACTGGTTTTTCTACGTGTTAAAACTAGCTTCCGCACATCAGTTGACCTGATAGACACCGAATTGATCCGCTTTACAGCAATCAGTAAGTTGGATATCAGATCGTACTGATTCTCACATGCACTCTGATGGTCCCGGTTAAAACCGATTTGCGCGTGCGGAAGCGAACATTTTTAAAAGTGATGCATATAAAACAGGGGTGAGGGCAGAGTGATTCCAGATTTTTTTTCCCTTTTAAGAACAATGTGTGTTTTGCTTAATCGAATGCATATGGCAAGTAAGAACATAAAGCAGTAAAGAACACACGATTTTATAGTGGTTCGGAGTCCAACTCCTACATCCACTCTTCCCTATCATCAGGGGCACCTACTTAACCAACTGGACTTAGTTTAACGTGTTAGTCCAACACCCAACAGATGTTTACCGAGTTCACATTCAAACGGGACTTATCTCCCTCACGGGATTGCCTACCCTCCCTTTCGGGATTGCTAGATGTTTACCGAGTTCACACTCGCGAACATTTTTAACCGGGACCATCACACTCTATCAGCACCTATCTGATCTCACACGCTGATCACGAAAAAGTTTTGAAAGTCTATTCACCCCTCCCCTCTAGACTTCCACCTCAACGAAACCCATTCGGGACCTGGTTATCACAAGATCATGGAGTGGTATATGGAGACTTTCTAGGTTGTCCAAACCAAGCCTAGTGTATGAGACAATGCAGTTGGGTTCGAAGTCTATATATACACATTGCATTGGACATCATAAAGTGAGCAAGATCAATAATCAAATTCATCTTCGCCAAATTTTGAAGATAGTATCCAAAACACAACTTATTGAAGGGGTGCTTGGTTTGTCAAAAGGAATAGGAATGGGAAAGGGTTTGATAGTAGTGAGGAATGGTAATGAGTAAGATAGTTGTTATTAAATTGTTTGGTTTATATATAGGTATGACTATCATTAACATATAAAGTGATTGGTTTAATAAAAGACATTGATAATATAAATTATTTTTAACTTTTTTTTTGTTAAAAAAATATATTATGTACTAATAATTCATAAAAATATTATAAAAAATAAAAAATGAAAAAAATAAAATTTAGTGGGATTCCACTTTCATTTCTCCCAAAATGGTGAATGAATCTATATCTTTCATTCCATAGTTTTAGGGTTTCAAAGTAATAGTTGAGGTCGCATTCCCCTCAACCAACAATCAATTTTCATACCTCAATTTCAAAGTCATCAACCAAGCATCCCCTGAGTATTTAGTACATTTAAGAGTGTGAGGGTCGATATTATTGGTTTGTGTTGGTCGAATATATTTCAATGTTCCTATCAACAATGTGTCTAAGTAGCGTGTATGTTAGGTTGAATAAGATCACTAGTCATACGTGTGAAAAGATTATTTAGGGAAGTGTGTTTTTACATTATACATTTTTTTGGCTCTTGTAAAAGGTCCTTGTTTGTATCACTACTCGTTATAGTGAAGTTTTTAGTCATGAGGCTCGTATAGTCTGAATTAAGACTATACACAATTTTGAAATCCTTTGCAAAATATTTTTTAAGACTTCCGTTGTTTATATTGTATAACATTTTTAACAACACTCTGAAAATCATGCACACGCACTTTCAGAATAGTTGGCCAATCTTGAAATAATTAAATTAAATTAATTATTATTAGGATTTTAGTAAGGAATAGTTGAAATCAAATTATCACACACGTGAGTTTGGATGTACCAGAATTAATACACACATTGTTATTTATGAAAATAAAAATTTCCTTCTCTATTATCTTTTAGTTTATTTTGATTTATTTCGGATTGATCTTAATACCACGATTTGAACTTCTGATCAATTATGGATCTTCTGCAGGTCAAATTTTTTTATTCTTGAAATTGTGATAAATCATTTATCTAAATTATGTAATTAATTGCATAATTTATGTTTGATCTATTCTAATTGGTCAACATTTCCATAATTTTAGATTTGAACTTTCCATATTATTTTTTGACGCATTAATTGCATAATTTGTGCTTAATTTATATTGATAGGTCAACATTACGCATAAACATATTCCCCCATATATATGTGTGATGAGAATGTCTACCCTTGCATACTCAAGAACAAATATATAGGCTACTTTCATATAATCAGATGCATTATATGGTTTTCAATTATTATGTACTCCCTCCATTTTTATTTAGATGTCGTTTTAGCCTTTTAAAATATTTCTATAATAGATGTCGTTCTGGTATTTTCTACCCCTTTATCTCATATTTACCCTTAACATGGTAATTTCAAATTTTAAATTTTCTACAAATGCGTTGTGTGTATATTTTTTCAGCCAATAGTAATTATTGTTAAGAATATTTAAATAATATTTATTAAGGTTAATTTTGGAAAAAAAACATGTCCTTAATTTGTCTTAAAAACCCAAGAATGACATCTATTAACAAATGGAGGGAGTATGTTGGGAGATGAATTTAATAAAGAAGATTTTGATTAGATCCCAAAACCCCTTAGTATGACATGTTCATGATAATCTTGATAGTTGAGTCAGGATTCAGTTCTAGAGTGTTCAGGATGTTATCTACACAATGTATAGTCAGCAGATATAGATCAGGTTAGATTCTGAAGATTCTGAAGACTCAAGAAGTTTCAAGAAACCAAGTTTCAAGATGAAACCGGTTTCAAGTTTCAAAGGTGAAACCGAAAATCAAGACTCAAGATGAAACCGAAAACTAAAGACTCAAGATGAAATCGAGAAATCAAGACTCAAAGCAGAAATCGAAAATCAAGACTTAGTATGAAGACTCAAGATATCACCAAGATATCTGCGAAGACTCGAAGACATCAAGACTCGTAAACACCAAGACTCAAGAGACTCAAGACTCGTAAGATCAAGACCAAGATATCAAGACAAAGAGGATATCAAGACACAAGAATTATCAAGACTCGCAAAGAATCATCAATGCTCAAGATAACCCGAATGTTCCGAGGCAATCAAAATATCTATCCAAGGATACAATATTGAGAAAACGCGATTACTTAGAAAAATATATATTGCCCAAGACATTCACATGCAGACAAAAGGAACTAAAACAAAGTGTTGTTAAGGTTATATCACTCAGAGATATTGACCAAAAAAAGTTGTTATGATTGTCTACATTTACTGAAGACAAGAGCCAATCAGAGGAAGACAAAGATCAGCATTTTTTTCGACACCGAAACGACATGTGTCATCAAGTATGTCAAGTACTATGTTCCGATCGCAAAAAAGTGGTGGATCGGTTGCATAAAAAGCATATTGCCTAAAACATGCTAGGGAGTGTCAAACCCTAAATATAGCCGTTCATCACACACCATAAGAGGAAACTCATGAAGCTTTCTCTTCCAACGGATAGTTTTTCAAGAGTAACCTTGGTGTCTGCCTATAAATACTTGTGACCATCTACATTGAAGGTTACGGGAAATTTGTAAGCAACTCAAGAGCTCAAACTTATTATTGCAAGTTGAAGCATTCGAAAACCCAAGAATTTCCCAAGTGCTTTACATTGAAGAGAGCTCATTCACTAAGCCTAGTTTTGATAAGATATATCCAAAGCTTAGTAGAGATATCCTAGCCTTTGCATTGTTCTTAATTGTAAAGGATATCTCATCCTAGTTGGAAACCAACCAAGAAACCCCAAACCCTTTGTAAGGTAGTTTGAGTGTGATTGTTGGTGAGTTGGAGTTATAAAGAGTTAGTAAACTACATTGAGGTAGTCAGAAAACTCTAGAGAAGAAGTGAGTAAACTATCTTGGATAGTCGAAAAGCTTGTGTGTGTTTTGAGTAAGTAAACTTTAGTCGGAAAAGCTTAAAATAGAAAGGTTAGTAAACTACAGAGGTAGTCAGAAAACCTTAGGAAGTGGTAAGGTTAGTAAACTACAGAGGTAGTCAGAAAACCTTAGGAAGTGGTTAAGGAATTTCTCTGAAGGTCAGAGAGAGTGGACTTACGAGCTTGAGTCTCTGAACCACCATAACTTGTTGTGTTATTTGCTTTTTGTACTGCATTGTTTAACTGTTGCATATCTTTAACTGAAAGCATATTTTCACTGATATTCAGTTGGACTCAATTTACTGAAGTTGCATCTAAACTGAATCACAGCCTTAATCACTATTCCATTAAAAGGAAGGTTTTCAGCAAAGCATAAAACGAGTATAAACTTAGGGTCAACCATTCCGCACATCTGAGAAGCTTTTCAAGCAAGCTCAGTATCTCTGATAACTCGGGCTCAGTTGGGATTATCTGAGGTTTCGAAAAGCAAACAGTTCACCGCCTCCCGGTAGACTTTGACTCAGGGCGATTTGTGCTTCTCAGGACCAAATCATCAGGACAACTTGACCCATCTGACCTCAGTGAAGAAAAAGTTTTAAAATCACTAAACACGTGTATTCCCCCCATACACGTGTAAGAATCGTTTGCACCGGGACCAACAAGTGGTATCAGAGCAGTGGTTCAATTTGACCACCTGCTTTGTTGACCATAGTCTTACTTGCTAAAAGATTCTTGTGGTCTATCTGAATAGATCTTAGTTGCTGAAATCTTAAAAGGCTCAGACATAATGCCTTCTAAGAAACTTCCCATGTTCTCGATGAGAGAGCTATGATTTGTGGAGATTGAGAATGCGCAGCTCACCGTATTCTAAGCATGAACGTATGTGGAGAGTGGTCTCTGAAGGACCATTCCAATTCACTGTGGTGAATCCCAGAGTTACAAAAAATGAGAGAAATGATCCCAGGATTGAATTTCCTAAGTCTGATGATCAACTTACTCCTGAGGAGAGGAAGTTAGTCAATCTAGACTATATTGCCAAAGATACACTATATAGCACTATTGATGATGGTGTGATGGGTATGATTTCTCATTGTAATACTGTCAAAGAAATATGGGATACACTAGCTGTAATGTGCCAAGGCACAGATCACATTAAAGAGAACAAACTTTCAGTTGCCATTGGAAAGTTTGACAGTTTTGAAATGGAAGAAGGTGAGTCTATTGACAAACTGGAAGTCAGATTCACTAGTATAATGAATGATCTGAATGCACTTGGAAAGAGATATCCACAAAGAGAAGTAGCATTGAAAATTCTTAGAGGTCTATCTAAGAAATGGGATATTCATGCAGTGGTGATTGAAAACACCAAGAACATTGATTCAATGTCGTACCAACAAGTCTTCTCTGAGCTGAAAGCTTATGAGTTAGTTATTGATAAGAAATCAAAGAAAGCTGACAGCAAAGATGATTCTTCATCTAGTAAAAATGTGGCTTTCAAAGCCAAGGAAAAATCCTGTAAAACTAGAGAGTCTGAAAACTCACTTGCTAAAAATCAGGATGAGCTAGAGGATAAGCTAGTACTGATGGCAAGGAGGTTTGAAAGGCTTAATAGTAGATATGGAAAATATAAAAACTATTACAGGAACCAGAGAGATTCTAAAGCTGAGGACAGATCCACTGAGAAGAGAAAAGACCTGAAAGCTAAAGGATCTTCATCCAAGAAGAAGGACTCCAAGACTAAGGAGGAAAGTGATCAGGATGATGATGCCAACAGATGCTATAACTGCCAAAAGAAAGGTCGTTTTCAGAATGACTGTCCAGACCTAAGTGCTAAGGAGAGAAAAGAAAGGCAAGCAAAGAGAGACAAGAAGTTCTCCAGCAAGAAAGCCATGGTTGCAGAAGAAGAACACTCTGAAGAAGGTTCCAGCTCTTCAGATGAAATGTTCTCAGATAGTGACAGTGATGACATCTGTCTAATGGTTGTGGAGGAGGTAAATTCTTCTATCTCTGTTGTTGCTCCTACACAAGCACATGAGTTATCAAGTTCTACTGTAAACAATCAATTTGACCTGATGGATTCTTTTGAGAGTCTTATGAAGGACTATGTTGTTTTACAAGAACTGCTGAATGAAACTCAAGAGCAGAACAAAGAACTGATTGCTGAAAATCTTAAGTGGAAAGACTCTAGTAATGCTAAAATCACTTCTCAATTAATGGGAACTACTGATGAACTGAATGTTCTGAAAGTACAACTCTCAGAGAAAGAGAAGTTGATAGAGACCCTAAATGGAAAACTAGAGAAATCCACTGAGGAGATTCAGCTGATCAGAACTAAGTTCAATGACCTCTCTGAGAAGCATGAAACTCTACAAAAATGTGAGGATAGTGCTTCAGAGAAAGCTAACTCTATTGAATTCTGCATCTAAAGTAATAGATGAAATTCAGAGTTATCAGAGACCTGCCACTATAAAAGTTGGATTGGGATACATTCCAGGGGGAACCTCACAAGGTCATCTGAATGCTGCTTCTAGTAGCAAGAAGACTGTCTTTGTTAAACAAGTGGCACCTACTCTTCGGACTGAAGAATTTCCCAAGGTTTTAGACAAGGGAAAAAGACCTATGATTCCAGAAAAACTGAATGTTCAGGTAAGAAAGTCTAAACCTCAGGTAAAGGCTAGAAAACTTGACCACTCAGTAGGAAATTTTCAGGCAAGTACTTCAAAGCCTCAGGCTAAGAATGCAAACCTGAAAAGATCTGCACTGAACCAGCAAAGGAATTTTCAGAAGAGAAACACTCAGCAGAGACATTCTCAACTGAAAAGACCAAGTCCTCAGATTACTGAAAGACCCCAATTTCAGTACAGGCAACCTAAGCCCCACTTGCCTAAGGGTAAAGGTTACCTGAACCCAAGTCAACAAAGACACAGACTAGCTGCACAAAAGCCAAAGCAATGGAACAAAAGGCCTGTACCCAAGAAAAATTATATGGCTCATGTTCATGCCAAGGCTAGCACTCATACACAGGATACTGCTAAGGCACCTAGAGTGGTAAATGTGTATGTAGATGTTTATGGAAGACAGATCAGCCACTCTAAAGTAATTACAGTTGTCAGGCAGATTTGGATTCCAAAAGGTACAGGTAACCTGGTAGGACCCTACACCAAATGGGTACCTAAAAATTGATCTGTTTTTTAGGTGAAAAACAAGGGCACTGAGCTGATTGAAGATCACACAGCACTGATGAGTGGAGATGAAATGACCCCTGCTGTATGGTATCTTGACAGTGGATGTTCAAGACATATGACAGGATACAAGCAAATACTCAGTGACTATGTAGAGCAAAGAGGCCCTCAGATCACATTTGGAGACAACTCCAAAAGACAGACTGAAGGATATGGAACTCTTGAAATTCATTCATTTCATATCCATGGTGTTTAATATGTATCTGGTTTGAAGCATAACTTGCTTTCAATAAGCCAATTCTGTGACAAGGGATTTAATGTTGAGTTCTCTAAGAACTTATGTTATGTGAAAGATGATACCTCACAGAAAATACTACTGACTGGTACTAGAAAAGAAAATGTGTATCTTGCTGATTGGAGTTCAACTCCTAAAGATACATGTTTGGTTGCAAAAAGTTCCACAGATACCAGTTAGTTGTGGCACAAAAGGATGAATCACCTGAATTTCAAAACCCTGAACAAACTTGCAAGATTAGCACTTGTGAGGGGGTTACCAAATGAAGTGTTCAGTAAAGAACATGTTTGTGATGCGTGGCAAAAAGGAAAACAAGTTAAAGCATCATTTAAAAGCAAAGTGGATGTTTCTACTGAGAGAATACTTCAATTGTTGCATATGGATCTTTTTGGTCCAGTAACACTAGTGAGCACTAATGACAGGAAATATACACTCGTAGTAGTTGATGACTACTCAAGATATACTTGGGTCATATTCTTACTTAGTAAGAAAGAGACTCAGATAAAACTGCCTGAACTACTGAAAAAGCTCAGTATTGAAAAGAACCTGAGTGTGGTCAAAATCAGATCAGATAAAGGAACTGAGTTTATAAATCATATTATATCTGATTATTGTACAGCAAATGGAATTACTCATGAAACATCAGCTGCAAGGACCCCTCAACAAAATGGTATTGCTGAAAGAAGGAACAGGACTCGAAAGAAGCTGCAAGGACTATGATAGCTGAAGCTAATATTCCTAAAAGTTTTTGGGCTGAAGCTGTCAACACTGCATGCTATTCTCAAAACAGATCCATGCTGACCAAGAGTCAAGGCAAAACACCATACGAGCTTTGGAATGAAAGAAAGCCTCTTGTTTCTTTCTTTCGTGTGTTTGGTTGCAAGTGTTTCATACACAATAATGGTAAAGATCAGTTGAAAACATTTGATAGCAAAGCTGATGAAGGAATATTCTTAGGATATTCTGAAGTTATTAAAGTTTTCAGAGTTTACAACTGTAGGACTCTTATTGTGGAAGAAACACCTCATGTTGTTTTTGATGAATCTACTTGTGTTCAGAAGAAACAGGAACATGATGCAGGAGAACTGACCAAGAGAATCACCAGACTAAGCCTGAAAAAGAATGATAAAACATCCTCTGAATCTGAAAAGAGATCATGTTAGTCAATTTCTATGAATGGAGTGACTCAGACTCAGACAAAGAAGTTCAGGATGGAACTCGGGATGGTGAGACTCAGGATGGAAATTCTCCACTAAAGGAAAGCCAACACAACAAAGCTGACCAATCTGAACAGACACTAGTTCAGACTCAGGTATGTGATGCCAATGAAGATGTGGTCACAGTTAAGGCAATTTATGAATCTATCAACCAAAGGGGAACAAATGTCACTGACAATGTTCTGAATGGAATTTCCCCCGAGGAAGATGATTCCCTTTCTCCTTTTCTGTTGTTCCCTAAATTTAATGAACTGTCTGAACCTAACATTTCAAATGTTGAGGATACTATTGAAGGGGGAACATCCAGAAGAAGTTGGTTAGATAGTCATCCTACAAGTCAGATTGTGGGTGATCTAACTGATGGTGTTAAGACAAGAAGGTTCCATGGTGAAAGTGCACTATTCTGCTGCTTCCTATCAGAGAAAGAGCCTACTGAGATTGAAGAAGCTCTACAAGATTCTTATTGGATTACTGCTATGCAAGAAGAGCTGAATCAATTCTCAAGAAATGAAGTATGAGAGCTAGTGGATAGGCCTAAAAGGCACAATGTGATTGGAACCAAGTGGGTGTTCAAGAATAAGAGAGATGAGAACAACAACATTGTAAGAAACAAGGCAAGGCTAGTTGCACAAGGTTATTCCCAAGAAGAAGGCTTGGATTATGATGAAACCTTTGCACCTGTTGCTAGACTAGAAGCCATCATATTGTTTCTTGCATATGCTGCCCACATGAGATTCACAGTCTATCAAATGGATGTGAAAAGTGCATTTCTGAATGGTGTGCTTAAGGAAGAGGTTTATGTGGAACAACCTCCTGGTTTCAGATAGAATGACCAAGTTTACAGGCTCAGAAAAGCCTTGTATGGTCTTAAGCAAGCACCCAGAGCATGGTATGATACCCTTTCTCAGTTTCTTACTGACCATGGTTTTATCAAAGGAACTGTTGATAGAACTTTGTTCAGGATAGAAGATGGGGAAGATATCTTACTAGTTCAGATTTATGTCGATGACATCATTTTTGGATCTCCAAATCATCAGTTGTGTGAAAAGTTTTCTACACTGATGAAAAGAAAGTGTGAGATGTCTATGATGGGGGAGATGAATTTCTTTCTTGGACTTCAAGTGAAACAATCAAAGGAAGGAATCTTCATCAACCAAGCAAAGTACACCAGAGATCTGATTGCAATGCAGTTAGAATTCCCATGAATACTAACTACAAGATGGATCCTGATCCTGAAGGCAAATCAGTAAGTCACACTGATTATAGAGGGGTCATTGGATCATTGCTCTATCTCACAGCAAGTAGGCCGGATATAACATTTGCTGTTGGGATATGTGCAAGATACCAAGCTAATCCTAAAGTTAGTCACATGGAGGCTGCCAAAAAGATATTGAAGTATCTTAAGGGCACAGTGAATAGAGGATTATGGTATCCAGCTGATGATAACCTTGAATTAACTGGTTATTCAAATGCTGATTATGGAGGATGTAGAATTGACAGGAAGTCCACCACAGGAACTTGTCAATTTCTTGGAAGTAAGCTGATATCCTGGTTTTCAAAGAAACAGACCTCAGTAGCAAAAAGTACTACTGAAGCTGAATACATGGCTGCGGGAAGCTGTTGTGCACAGATTCTTTGGCTAAGGCAACAATTAAGGGATTATAAGATTATAGCCAATGAAGTACCTATATTTTGTGATAATAATAGTGCTATTGCTATTTCACAAAATCCGGTATTGCACACCAGATGTAAGTATGTGGATATCAGACATCACTTCATCAGAGATCATGTAGAGAAGAAAGACATCAGGATGGAGAAGATTCATACTGATAAACAGAGAGCTGATATCTTGACTAAACCTTTGGCTGAATCAAGATTTCAGGAACTATCAGTTGAATTAGGGATGTTGGATCCAGGTGTATAAGAGCAAATCTGAAAAATTGAAGGCTAAGAATCACCCGATGAGGCTGGAGGAAGAGCAAGGCCAGTTGGCTGGAGAAGTGCGAAGTGTCAGCAAAGAGCAATATCACATGGACACTGCACTGTCTCAAACTTCTTCCAAGGTATGGTGCCAAGAAGGGGGAAAGGTCAGGAGCCGAGTTAAAGGTATTATTGGCACACACCTTGGAGAGAAAGACAGATAAAGAGGCTGAAAAGAAAAATATTGCTGAAGCCTTAAAGGAAGTTGAAGCCACTGAAAAGCTCAAGTCCATACACATACCCTGCTTCTTGGCTAGAGAATGGCTTGGTAAATGAAACAGCCATCTCTCAGGAAATTGCTCAATATACCATCCAGTTAGGACTGACAGGTAACAACCCAGATATCATCAAGGAAAGAGATGAGCTGAAGAAGATGTATTGTGGGATGTTTAACCTTGAAGTGCCTGTGGATGAGGTAGAAGAGAACTAAAGAGCCAGAGCTGAAGATCAAAGAAGACTGAAGACCAAGACTGAAGACTCTTGTAAATTCTTTTGTTTTTGTCTTTACTTTTGATAAGTTCATTGTAATCTGTAACTGATATCATACAATCAATGAAACTTTATCTTTATGCTCAAAGATAATATCTCATTATTTTTTTTACATGTCTTTTTATTTTGATATGCCTTATGAAGTGTTGTGAAATTGTTGGGAGAATTATTATGAAATTGTTGAGAGATTTGTCATTCTTGTCTTGTAATAGGAAAAATAGAAACCTGAGTATAGGTTAAGTATATTTGTAACAAGATGGTTTTGGCATCATCAAAAAGGGGGAAATTGTTGGGAGATGAATTTAATAAAGAAGATTTTGATTAGATCCCAAAACCCCTGAGTATGACATGTTCAGAATAATCTTGATAGTTGAGTCAGGATTCAGTTTTAGAGTGTTCAAGATGTTATCTGCACAATGTATAGTCAGCAGATATAGATCAGGTTAGATTCTGAAGATTCTGAAGACTCAGTAAGTTTCTGAAGAAACTGAAGTTTCAGTATGAAACCGGTTTCAAGTTTCAGAGAAATCGAGAAATCAAGACTCAAAGCAGAAATCGAGAAATCAAGACTCAAAGATGAAATCGAAAACCGCAGACGGTATGAAATCGAGAAATCAAGACTCAAGTAGAAATCGAGAAATCAAGACTCAAAGATAAAGACTCAAAGATATCACCAAGATATCTGTGAAGACTCAGAAGACACTAAAGACTCAGAAAACATCAAGACTCAAGAGACTCAAGACTCGTAAGATCAAGATATCAAGACAAAGAGGATATCAAAACACAAAGAATTATCAAGACTCAAGAATCATCAATGCTCAAAGATAACCCTAATGTTCCGAGGCAATCAAAATATCTATCTCAAGGATACAATATCGAGAAAAAGCGATTATTTAGAAAAATAGATATTGCCCAAGACATTCACATGCGCATAAAAGGAACTAAAACAAAGTGTTGTTAAGGTTATATCACTCAGAGATATTGACCAAAAAGAGCCGTTATGATTGTCTACATTTACTGAAGACAAGAGCCAATCGAGGAAGACAAAGATCGATTTTTTATCGACATCGAAAAAGCGACAGTCATCAAGCATGTCAAGAGTACTATGTTCCGCATCGCAAAAGGTGGTGATCGGTCGCATAAAAAGCATATTACCTAAAACATACTAGGGAGTGTCAAACCCTAAATATAGCCGTTCATCAGACACCATAAGAGGAAACTCAAGAAGTTATCTCTTCCAACGGATAGTTTTTCAAGAGTAACCTTTCTGTCTGTCTATAAATACTTGTGACCATCTACATTGAAGGTTACAGGAAATTTGTAAGCAACTCAAGAGCTCAAACTTATTATTGCAAGTTGAAGCACTCGAAAACCCAAGAATTTCCCAAGTGCTTTACATTGAAGAGAGCTCATTCACTAAGCCTAGTTTTGATAAGATATATCCAAAGCTTAGTAGAGATATCCTAGCCTTTGCATTGTTCTTAATTGTAAATGATATCTTATCCTAGTTGGAAACCAACCAAGAAACCCTAAACCCTTTGTAAGGTAGTTTGAGTGTGATTGTTGGTGAGTTGGAGTTGTAAAGAGTTAGTAAACTACATTGAGGTAGTCAGAAAACTCTAGAGAAGAAGTGAGTAAACTATCTTGGATAGTCAGAAAGCTTGTGTGTGTTTTGAGTAAGTAAACTACAGAGGTAGTCAGAAAGCTCAAAATAGAAAGGTTAGTAAACTACAGAGGTAGTCAGAAAACCTTAGGAAGTGGTAAGGTTAGTAAACTACAGAGGTAGTCAGAAAACCTTAGGAAGTGGTTAAGGAATTTCTCTGAAGGTCAGAGAGAGTGGACGTAGGAGCTTGAGTCTCTGAACCACTATAACTTGTCAGTTATTTGCTTTCATCGCATTGTTTAACTGTTGCATATCTTTAACTGAAAGCATATTTTCACTGATATTCAGTTGGACTCAATCCACTGAAGTTGCATCTAAACTGAATCACATCCTTAATCACTATTCCATTAAAAGGAAGGTTTTCAGCAAAGCATAAAACGAGTATAAACTTAGGGCCAACCATTCCCCACATCTGAGTAGCTTTTCAAGCAAGCTCGAGATCTCGATAACTCGAGCTCTCGGTTGGGATTATCTCGAGGTTTCAAAGCGGCTTCGGATCACCGCCTCGTAGACTTTTGACTCAGGGCGATTTGTGCTTCTCAGGACCAAATCATCAGGACAACCTGACCCATCTGACCTTAGTGAAAAAAAAGTTTTAAAATAACTGAACACGTGTATTCCCCCCATACACGTGTAAGACTCGTTTGCACCGGGACCAACAGAGTATATATTAATAAATATGAATGGTTTGTCATATATAATAAAATTCTTTATCATTATTGTTTTAAGTATTTTAATTATATTTTATCATCTTTATAGATCATGTCGTATAACTACTCTGTGTTATCAGCAATAACCCCGGAGAAAGAAATCTGGAATATCAGGATCAAAGTTCTTCGTTGCTGGATTGTTCATGATCAGTTCGTGCTGAATCAACAAAATTATTTGGAACTCATCTTAATGGATGAGCGGGTATTTTATCATTTGTTATTTATTTAAATAATTTTGATTTTTTCTTTATTATTATTTATCAACTATTTCTAATTTTATGGAATATCAATTTATATATATTTATAGGAAATTCAAATTGGAGCAACAATCATCAGGAAGCTTATCAGGAAGTTCGAACCCATCATTCGACAAGGATTGTTCTATACCGTATCCAATATAGTGTAGCTCAGAATGGAGGGAATGTGTTGATGACAAAACATTCATACAAATTGTGATTTCATAATCATACCAACATGCAAAGATACTCGGAATTCATGATTCAAAAGTCTTAATATGATTTCACTTCTTTCGATGAAATCCAAAGGCAGTCTGGACAACAAGATGTTATCCTCAGAGGTAAACATTTTATAAAAAAATATTATCCATTCACATATTTTATAATTATCTAATTTACAAATAAAGTTGATAAACCACAATTTAACTTCATACTTTTGTATTTGTAGATATGATTGGATATGTGGTTTGAATTTTTAATGTCGAGACAGTTGATGTGAAGGACACCGATAAAAAGAAAATTAACATAGATCTGGAGGATGAAAGGTAACCCATTAAATTATTATTTTAATCTTATAAATTCCTTATTGGAATATTACTTAGTTACTTAATACATTTTTTTATTAGTTGGACCAGAATTACTTGCAGACTTTGGGAAGATTTTCATGATGAAATTCTGAAACACGAGATGGATTATCCATCTAAAACTATGGTGATTGTTCTTCAATGCACTAGGGTCATAAATCGATCGAGAGGTAATTATATCTATTATACATCTCTCATTGTATATTTATATTTATATTTTTATTGGTTTACTTTAATATAAATAATGTGTGTTAAATTTATGTTTTCAACCTTTTTTATTAATTAAAACAGTGTCAAATTTCATGTTTGCGTTCTCCCTCAGCAATAATGTTGATGTTCCTGAAGTTGATGAGTTCATAAAAAGGTAAATTAACATATTTAAAATTAAAATTTTAAAAATTTATAGTGTTGTACATCCGTTTACTTTTTTAATTATATTTTCAACTATTAGGATGGAACACATTCTTATTAAGATTCTTTTTCCTTCAAAATCGAGTGTAACAAACCGAAGTCCTCAACCTGAATATGCTCATTTCACATCAGATATTGAAATTTAATGATCTTGTTGAGCTACACGAAATTGATGAGGTAACATACATAATCATATTCTTAATGGTCATATATAGAAATCTTATTTTTTGTTATTTGGTATATTTAACAACAATTTATGCAAGAAACATTTTGTGTTGCCATTGCGACGGTTCACAAGCTAATAACCAATTATAATTGGTTCTTTTACGCTTGCAAGCGGTGCAACAAGAAGGTCGAACCAATTGATGGGATATTTAATTGTAATAATTGTAATACGAAATTTATATTACAATATTATTACAATGGTATGTTTGTTTTAGGCTTATACGGGGCGGGGAAAATCCTGAACATTGAAATCTAGGGATTTTAAAATTCTGATGAATAGTTAAAATGTATTTTTATTTTGAAATTTTATAGGGTAGGATGATGGAAAAGTTGATTGATTTGATATTATTATATTAGTGTTAATTTAACTTTTGGTCACCAAATTTTACTCCAATTTTATTTTTGGTCACCGAGAATCATCGTTCTTCACAATGAATCACTTAACTATACTTTTTTAATCATAGTTGGTGATGACGTTAGTTGACCGTGAAGGAACTAACGTGAGCAACTGAATTTGCGTGAATTATATTAGGGTTCTGTGGTTTTCTTCCCCAATTCATCATGTATCTTCACCCCTCCCTAAATCCTAATTTCTCTAATTCATCTTCAGTCAAGCTTCAAATCTTCAACAAAAGGTTTGTTTTTATTGCTGGTAATTACAAACTCACATACAACAACAAAATAAAAAATTCTCCCACCCTCCCCCTCCCACTATGCTAATTAGTTAAAATTGATGCAAAAATCATACTTTTTTTTTCATCATTGACTAATTGATTAACAAAAATATTCAATTCAATTAACCTCAAAATAATATATAATACCTACTTCATATTTCTGCTACGATTTTCTGTCATTTATCACCATGAATAAGTTTTAATGTAAAAATAGTGGTTCATTTTTTTGCATCCGCATAATTGAAAAACCAAAAAGAAATTGATAAACAAGAAAGCAACAACAAAAATCGATAAACAAGAAAATCATTGCTCTATTCGACGACATGCAGAACAAAGAAAAAATTTTTTTTTTTTTTTGTAATCGTGAGAGCTTACCATATTGGGATGTAGCCCCATGCTTGTCCCTCTTAGCCATTAATGGGAGAAACAGATGTAGTATATTCGAGCACCAAAAACCACAAAACCTGACTCAAACAACTGATCTTTATATTACCCAGGGCTTGGGAAAGATTTTTGGAGAGAAATCGATTGAAATTGAAGAGAAAATAGAGCTTGGAAGAAAAGGGAGAAAGGGGAAAAATAAGAAATAAAGACTCTCCACTACATATTTTGAGTGGAAAATACTCTAAGGTACAAAAGAAAAATGTAGTGACAATCCACTACAAAATGTACCAATTTTGCCCTTAGTGTCAAATAATAATTACAATTCTGAATGGGCCCACACACTATTTCTTCTCACCCTAACTTTAATCGGTCTCCTCTCCTCTCTTTCATTTTCATGATTTACTTTCTCTCTCCTCCCCTTTTCCCTCCCAAAATTTACGTTCTCTCTCTTCCTTCCCCTCCCAAAATTCACGTTTGCAGCCGCGTGGTGGTGTGGTGGAGACGGAGGCAGAGGTTTGGTGATGGAGACGGAGGCAGAGGAGATGAGGGGGGGATGGCGGCCGTGACCGCAACCTAGGGTTTTCATTTTGAGGCCGCCCAGGTCTATTTCAAACATAGGTGGTGGGGCCGCGGTGTGCAGGGGGCGACGATAGTGGTGGTGGTGATGGAGGCGGTGGATTTTTACAGATCCGCCGCGTGTGGTGGCTTCTGAGGGCCGGTGGTGGGCGACGGTGGTGGGTTTTTTTTGTGGTTTGGAGATGATGGTGGCGGCGGATCAGTTGAGAAGGCGACGAGGCACCGCGATGGTGACGGGGGCGAAGGGAATTCTTCGATGCAGATGAAAATGGGGAAGAAGGTAATCTTTTTGTTTTTTATTTATTTTGTTTTTAATTTCAGGGACTTGAAGAAGGCCACCAACGGGTTCGGTGAGAAGAACAACCTCGGGCAAGGAGGATACTGAGAGGTTTTTCATTGATTGTTGGTGAAGGAGAATTTAGAGATTGTTGTTAAGAGATTTTCGAGAGAGATCATTAAAGGGCAGGACGATTTCTTGGTTGAGCTTACCATCATCAATCGCCTCAGGCACAGACATCTTGTCAAATTACTCGGTACATTAATATTTTTGTTTAATTCTCATTCAATTCTTCTTGAAGTTTTTAAATTTGTTGATTGATTTATTTGATTGATTTCAATTTGATGAAAGGTGGATGTGTTTTTACATTTCGCGATGTTTGTGTATGTCCCTATGATGGGTAAGTTAATTTGTCTGTAATTTTTTTTGCAGATTGATGTTGTAATTTTCTGTAGAGTGGCAGTGGAGTGAATCATATTGGTGTTTTGTAATTTTCTGCAGATTGTTGTTGTAATTTTCTATTTATTTTTTATAATTTTTGTTTCTGCGGTGGTGTTTTGTAATTTTCTGCAGATTGTTGCTGTAATTTTCTGTTTATTTTTTGTAATTTTCGTTTCTGCGGTGGAGTTAATCAGATTGGGATTTTCTTTTTTTTTTTTGTTGGCAGATTTGTTTAAATATTTTTATTAGGTTTTCTGCAGATTTTGTGTAATTTTGCAGATTGGTGTTGTTTTATTAGGATTTCTGCATATTTAGGGATTTTTTTTTCTGATTTTTCTAGTTTAATTTGTTTATTTTTGTGTATTTTTTATTAATTTTTTAAGAAAAAAAATTTCTGTAATTATATAATGTAGAAAAAAAATGCACTCCTAAAATTGCCTAGAAGTACACAAAATACAAAAAAATGCACTCCAAAATTGGTTCACAAGTGCATAAATTTAAAAAAATACACTCTAAAAATTGAAAAAAAATGCACTCCAAAAATTGCCTAAAAGTACACAAAATACAAAAAAAAATGCACTCCAAAATTAGCTCACAAGTGCATAAATTTAAAAAAAAATGCACTCTAAAAATTGCCTAGAAGTACATAAAATATAAAAAAATGCACTTTCAAATTAGCCCAGAAGTGCATAAATTTAAAAAAATTATTTTATGAAAATTGCATATTTTTTGGACTTCAAAATATAATTTTTTTAAAATTGATACAAAATATAATTTTTTTTAAAAAATGCACCATAAAATTGATCGAAAAATGCATAAATTTAAAATTACTAAATCACTAAAATTATTATGGTGTTGAAATTCAAAATTTTGTATTAATAAATAATTTAATTAATTCAGTAAATTAAAAAAATTGGACATTTAAAATACAAAAAATTAAAATGAGTCAGAAGTGCAGAAAATTGGGCAGAAGGACAACTTAGACTTTTTGACCACTTTTTTGTACCTTAGAGTCATTTTTTTTTGTTATGTACCTAAGAGTTCTTTTGTTAATGACTTTGTAGTGGAGAGTCACTCCCCCGAAAAATAATATGTGATTTTGTGGAAGAATCGTATATAATTTGCACCAGTTCAGTTGCTTCCGTTAATTCCATAACGATAAACTAACGTCATCCCCAACTCTGATTAAAAAATATAGTTAAGTGACTAATTTTGATGAAGTAAAGTTTAATGACCAAAGTTGAAAATAACCCATTATATTATTATGAGTGTGTTGGAAAAATAAAAAGGTAGATGATGTGAGTGTATTGAAAGAATAAAAAATAGAGTAGTGGTAGGTGATAAAATAGAGTAGGATTAATGGGGATTTCAAAATACTTACTTTTATGTTCCAAAATAAATGTGGATTGAGAATATACAAAGTCCAAAGTCCATCCGGAATAGTCTCAAAACAAAATGTAATTACATGAAACGGGATGCAAATTAGTCCAAATCAACGGTGTCAACACTCACTCCTTCTAAAGTGTTAAAGCGTCATGCCCAACTTATACTCCGTCTCACATGACACCGTCTCACACAAGTGTGCCTCTATCAGGATATTATGACAACCCATGAACTTATCAAAATCTCAAATAAATATTAAAGAATATTATGTTGGGGGACCCACTCTAAAATATAAAATAGAAGCACTCTTTAATATTAATTACAAGCCATTTATTTAATTACTATCAACTATAAAATAACATTTAATTTGACAAGAGACACACTTGCATGAGACGGTCTCACGGTGAGACGGGGTATAAGTTGGGCATTGACGCTTTAATACTTTGGGGGGGATGGGTATATTTGTGCTAAGTTGTACCTCTTTTTATGCATGAGACCGTCTCATATGAGTTTTTGTCATTTGACAATAATGACCATTTTCATATTTTCCTCAAATTTTGAAACTCACACCCGTGTCCAAAACCTTCCCCTTTAGCAAGAAAAAATTCCTCATCAAAAATATTTTCTTCATCTCTTCTCTTCTTGCTTATGAAAATTTTTAGATCTGCAATTTGACCATCTTCTTCATACCTACGTTTACCATTATATGGATTTTGATACGCCTTTAGCAATTTCCTCATATTTAGAATTTAACTAAACTTTGTTGGGAAAATAGGCATATTTTTTTTTAAAAAATACATGAATTGAAATTCAAGTATAAACTTATAAATAAGAATACTCGAGCTATTTATCCACCAAGGCCAGATAATCCTATTTATCCTTTTATAATTGCACATGAGCAGATACGGTATAATTTTTTATCACTACAAAAAATGCGGTGTTTTATGACGGATTTAGCGACGGTTTAAACCGTCGCAACAAGGATTTGCGACGGTTTTAGTGACGGTTTTTCATCCATCTAGAAAACAATGGTCGCTAACATTTAGCGACGGTTTTTTCCAGTCCGTCGCTAGGTAGCGACGGCTTATTTCCGTCGCACAAAATATCGACGGCTAAAAACCGTCGCAACATAGCGACGGTTCTGACGCCATAATACCTTCGTTAACAGTGATGCATTTCCATCAGTATTCGCGATGGAAATTTCCGTCGACATGTGCGACGGTTATAATTATCGGTATCATCGACGATTACAATCGTCGCTAAATCCGTCGCTAAATCGTGAATTTTTGAGAAAAAAAATGGCTCACTGGGGTTCGAACCTGGCCTGGGGGGCGCCCGGGTGGACACCGAATCACCCGAGCCACATACCATCTCGAACCCAACCACCAAACATCTCATATATAAGCCACCAAGCCTCCCAATTAAATGAGGCATTTATTCACTCCATTGAGGGACCGAACACGGGACCTTGGGCGCCTAAGCTGGGATCAATTCCGCTCGAGCACTTGCTTTCTTGCGTCTACTTAATGAAATTAATACTATATGTCCTAAAATTCATTTTTTTAAACATTTTTTAATTCTTTTGTTGGGAAATTTAGAGTTTTGATGAAAGTTCTAAAACACATGTAATAGGACCAGTCAAACCTGTTCGCTGACTGATGTTTATATTACCGTTTATAGAATACCAGTTGATAATTATTGTATAGAATAACTGATGTAATAGATAGGTCACATATTGAGGGGGAACCTCAATATGTATAGGTCAGATCTGAAGATCCAAAGAATAACTGATATCCGACAGACCAGAATGCAATAGAAGAACAGAAGATCAGATCGATCTGATCAAGTCAGATATCTCAGCTGAAGTCATGAAGATCAAACTCAGAATACTTGAAGATCAGATGACTTACAGAAGATCGGACGGAAGACCTACATCGGTCGAGTCCGCTAGTTGAAGCTAAGTCAACCGGCACCAAGACTCCATCGGTAGATCGATCGACTTTTGATCGATCAAAGTCACCACCAGTGAAAATTGATGTTTCACCAAATCATACGTCGATGATCTGAACAAGAAGAATGTCAAACTTAGTTGGAAGAACAACACTGAAAAGTGCGTCAGTTAACCAATAAGAACAAGACACGTATGATCGAGCCCGCAATTATGGGATTTGGTCTTTGCTTTCTCCAACGCCTATAAAGACACTATTCACGCTTTTTTCGCCATGCCGCTCAAGCACGTCACATCAATCCTGCAAGCCTACCAAATATAGCCTAAAATTCAAATTGCTCTCCAACGGCTCTTTGATTTAGAGGTCTATAAATATGGGATCACACTTCAGAGTGAAGACACGGAAACCCTGAAACGATCAAGAAGCTCAAGCTATAATCAGATTTCCGCACGAAGAACACGAACAAGAAGATTATTTTATTAAGTGTTCATCCCATAAGTTCTTAGCATAGAAATCTTTTCATCTAGCTGATATCTATCTTAAACACTAGAAAAGATTTCATAGTTGGAACCAAAACAATCTTATCCAAACCCAAAGTTAGGTTAAGTTGTTTAGCAAGATTTCAGACTAGGGTTTCTAGTTCTGATTTCTGGGATCGGTTGAGTGAGAACTCTTTAAATATCTGTCGGTGTACTGTGTTGGACTAACACAAAAATCTAAGTCTAGTTGGTTTAGTTGGTGCCCCTTGTGATAGGGAAGAGTGGACGTAGGACTGGTTTGTCCGAACCACTATAAATCTTGTGTGCCTTTACCGCTTTGATTAATCAAGTTTACAAATCGCACACAACTATTAAAGCAAAGATACATATTCTAAGTTAAGATCACCTAGCACCAAGCTTCCGATCCGATCAAGTTTGACACTTTAGTCAATTTGTTAAAAGATCGACTTTGGAATCGATTTATCAAAACCGGTTTTTCACACGGGTAAACTTTAACCCGCACATCGCTTAAACCGATAGTTACCGAATCGATCGCCTTGAGCGATTAGTAAGTTGGTTATCGATCCAAACCGATTCACTTTCGCCTCTGATCAAAGTAATCGCTTTCACCTAATCTGACAAAAAGTTTTTCGTAGTCTTTCACCCTCCCTCTAGACTTCTGCCCTCACAAAACCCGTTCGGGACCTACAAGTGGTATCAGAGCAGTGGTTCTACAGACCACTGGCTTTGTGTATCATCGATTCTTGAGGAAGAATCTTTGTGGTCAATTGAACAGATCTTGAAAAACCATTTTTAAAACTCATTCGTTTTTCCAAAAATCACTCAGCATAGACAATACCTCTGGTATGTATCATGATCTACCAAAGTTCTCAATTGATGAGTATGCAGATTGGGCCATTTATATGAGCAACCATCTAGGTTCGATTAGTGGCAGAATGATGGAAGTCATCGAAAGAGGACCCATCATCATATATCACGACAACCCTGCAGTTGGAGGAGATCCAGACTTTGCCCCGGGAAGTCTTGTACGAAAAAGCCCAGCCTTGATGGATGCAGAGGAAAGGAAACTGTATACTCTGGATACAATCGCTAGGCATATTATCATGAAAACAATGGACAAGGTCACCAAGGAAAAGATTAAATATCTCAAAACTGCGAAAGCAATGTGGGATACTCAAGCTGAGATATGCGAAGGAAATGATCAGATCAAAGACAAATGCTCTACAAGTTTAACCGGTGAAGTTCAAAAAAAAGAAGATGTTTGCTTTCAACTAGACCATCAACGAACTCGATGGAAGGATTACTATGTCAGTGAATAAGCTACGAGAACTTGGTAGAGAGATGTCAAACAAGGATATAAACTACAAGATCTTGAGATCTCTTACCAAGAAATGGGATATGAAAGTCATGGTAATCAAGGATTGCCAAGACATTTCAAAGATGAAGCCGAGTAGCTTGTTCTTAAGCCTTAAAGCTCACGAGTTCGATTTAATTGAAAGAGGACAAGCGGATGAAGATGAGGTGCCCATTTGAAGCCTCAACTTCCAAATCGATTCGTTTTAAGGCAACCAACAAAGATCGAAGGACAATGAACTGTTGGAAACATCATAAGTCGAGCGAACAGATCGCTCCGCTTACTTACAGAAACTAGAAAAATCAAATATTCAACTTGGTAAGTATCGAAGATTCTATAAAGATTATCAACATACCGAGGAAGAAATAGGAGATCGCCCAATGGATCTCCGAAAAGAACTAGATCCGATGATCGAAGAGATCACAGAGAAGAAAAGAAAAGAGATAATCTAAATGATGAGAGAAGAGATAATCGATCCGAAAGAAGGAGCTCGGACTACTATCGAAAAGGAAGTCACCGATAGATCATACGAGACGGGTGATTCACCCGGAAAAAAGGTTCCGTGGATCAAGGAGCGTGCTTCAACCGTGGAGAAGCTTGGTCACTACTGGTATGATTGCCTGCACTGACGCCAAAAGAAAGGGAAGAAAAGAGGAATGAAGAGAAACAACGTTACGAGGACGGAAAAGCCATGGTTCTTTACACATCCGGAATTAACGATTCCTATCTGCCCTCTGAGGATTTTGGATACTCCTCTGTAGAAGATTTCTGTCTGATAAGCAGTGTTGTTGACTTCTATGAGAATGAAGATCTGATATTCTCGTCAGATGATGATGAGATCTGCATGATGGCCAAGGAGGACCAATCTGAGGTAACCTCCAAACCTTCGCTTTGTCTGCTTTTACACCTGCTATCATTAGCACACCCGCTGGGGAGATTGACCTGAAGCTCTACTCTGAGCAATTATTTGATGATCTCTCCAATGCAGTAGACACTTATGCTATAGTGGAAGCTGAGAATGACAAGTTTGAGGATCATAAATAATCGACTTTGCTAAAGAGAACGATCTCAAGAAAGCTTCAACTTAAATCACTGAAACGCCGTAAGGCAATTGAGGAACTTAACATTCTGAAAGTTAAATCTTCTTATCAGGAGAAGCAGATCAAAGATCAGCTAGCAATTAACAAACAGCAAGCTGATGACTTCAAAATCCTTCAAGCGAAATTTGATGAGCTATTTCAATGCATAAGAGTCTAAAATCGCCCGAGGATAGTTTTATGCAAGAAAATAGAAGTTTTTACAAAATCTTCTAAAACCTGCTTCAAGATATGAACGCCTATTTTGGAACAACGACTAACAAGAAGGGACTTGGGTATGAGAACCCTTCCACATCCTCAAAAGCCCCTTGATTCACCTCAAAAGGTGTAATCGATGAGTTTCGACAAAGATACACCAAAAGCCAAACTTGTATCTAATAAGGGAAAAAAAGACCGGTTGAAAGGGTAAAGGGGTGCTAAACCGAAGGGGAACAAAAATGGACCCCAATCGGTAAAGCATCGGTAGAGAATCAACAGAAGAACCCGTTCTTCGAAGAGACCTCAACTCGATCAATGAGATCGAATATCGAAAAAGACAACTTATAAAAGGGAAGTCTAATCGAGACCCAATCAAGGTCACCGTCGAATAAGCACGCTTTAGGTAAACCGCAAAAACCACCTATGCCAAAAAATATGAATCTTTTGATAGTAGCGAAATGTACCTACCCCTATAATCGAAAACCTAGGGTCACAGACCGAACCACACTTTGGATGAAAAGAAGACAAACGAAAAGATAAATCCCAAGTCTTCTAAGTCACCCAAGGTTCACACTAATAATCATACTAATCGAAAAGCATATAAAGAGACGTATGATTATATTGATAGGTATGGGAGACAAATTAGGCCTTCTGATCTAACCGATCTCAATAAAAGTGCCCTCGCTTTTGTATGGATCCCCAAAACTAATCCTAACCCCTCGACCCAATCCAAAAGGGGGCACCTAAAGCCCGATTTGGTCAGCAGGATCGCTGGTCCGCCAACAAAGGAGGTGTGCAAGCAACTATCCGGTACATCGATAGTGGATGCTCAAGGCACATGATTTGGAAGCAAACATCTCCTCGGCTCTTTACATAGAAATGAAAAGGCCCGCGTGTACTCTTCGGTGATGATAACTTTGGTTATACCAAAGGATTCGGAACCTTAGAGAATGATGATGTACAAGTAACTGGAGTCTCGTATGTCGAAGGTCTAAAGCACAACCTATTATCGGTTTCACAATTCTGCGACAACGGATTCAGTGTTGAGTTCTCGACTGATCAATGCACTATCAAGAATCGAGCCACTCAATAGATTTTGCTAACTGGTTCAAGGAAAGGGACGATCTACACAGCAGATTGGAACAGTTGCCCAAGAAATGCATGCCTGATTGTTAAGAGTTCCAAAAGTAGCAGTTGGCTCTGGCACAAAAGAATGAGTCATCTGAACTTTAAAACTCTTAATAAGATAGCAAGGATGTCTCTAGTGGAAGGACTTCCGAATGAAGTATTTTCAAATGATCGGACATGTCTTTGCATGTCGGAAGGAAAAACAGTCAAAGCTTCATTCAAAGGAATTCTCGGACCGCATCCAAAGAAATCTTCGCAACCGCTTCATATGGATCTATTTGGACCGATTACACCATCGATCTCGTGATGACGAAATATACTCTAGTAATCATGGATGACTATTCCAAGTTTACTCAGGTTATATTCTTACATGAGAAGAATGAGACGACAAACGAAGATACCCGAAAGTTGCTAAAAAAAGATTACAAAATGAGAAGGGTGTCGATGTAGTAAAAAACAGATCGATAAAGGTACGAAATTTACGAACTCTTTTTATTACTTGATTTTTGCTCTAAGTTTGGTATACAACATGAGACATCACCGCAAGAAACGCCACAACATGAATGGAGTAGCGAATCGGAGAAACAGAACACTCAAAGAAGTTTGCTTTCGCCGCGATGTTAAATGAACATGCAATACCAAGCCGTTTTCTCAAGCGAAGCAATCAACATTTGCATGTCATACTCGTAATGTATGTCTTCGACTAAGGCTCACTACAAAACACCCTATGAACTGTGGGAAGGGTAGAAAACCTCGTGTTTCTTACTTCCATGTTTTTTGGGTGTAAGTGTTTCATACACAACAATGGGAAGAGTCGGGTTGAAGACTTTTGAGGCCAAATCGGATGAGGGTATATTCTTAGGATATTCCTCATCTAGCAAGGCTTTCGGGGTTTACAAATGCATTTAACCCTAGTTGTGGAAGAAACACCCCATGTAGTCTTTGATGAAGCATCTTCCGAACAAGAGAAATATGCCTCGAGAACAAGATGTACGATCAACCAAGACGATGCTCGGAAAATGGATCGACTAACGATCAAGGAAAAAGGATCGAAAATCGTAATAAAGATACATTCCAGATCTAGGTGATTCACCGATCAATCGATCCTAAGGTACAAAAAACTATCGATGAAGAAGCCGGCAAACCGAGACAAAGATCAACCGAACCATCCACTTGAAGTTCCCAGTTACCACGACATCGAAGACATGATGAGTCCAACATCACCGAGACATGTTCTTATCAAGTGGATCATAAATCGCACCACTCCCGATCGCTAGTAATGAACCTTTATCGAAATGGATGATGTTCTCCAAACCGATGCAAATCGTAATGAAGGACTGGATAACCATCATCCAACCGATCGATCATCGAAGACCCATCCGATAGAGTTAAAACTAGACATCGATTGGTGAAAGTGTCATGTATTGTTTGTTATTTGTCTATGAAGGAACCAACAATGATGAGAAGCTCTACAAGATGCAAGCCGGATTCTAGCCATGCGGGGAGGAGCCGAAATATTCGAGAGAAATCAAGTTTGGGAACCGGGACGCACCAAATCATCAAGACGTAATTGGCACGAAGTGGGTATTCAAGAACAAGAGAGATGAGAAAAATGTCATCACCATAAATAAGGCAAGACTTGTTGCTAAGGGGTATTCACAATCAGAAGGAATTGATTATGATGAGACCTTTGCACCAGTCGCTCGCCTAGAAGCCATTCGGCTATTTCTGGCATATGCTTCCCACAGAGGGTTCACTGTGTATCAGATGGACGTAAAGAGTGCATTCTTAAACGGGATACTAGCAGAGGAAGTTTATGTCGAACAACCTCCAGGCTTTGAAAAGGGCAACCAAGTGTACCGTTTAAGAAAAGCTCTTTATGGCCTGTAACAAGCTCCTCGAGCTTTGTATGATACACTCTCTCAGTTCTTGATAGACAGTGGGTTCACTAAAGGAACAGTGGAAAGAACCTTATTCAGAATAGAATGTGGAGAAGATATTCTGATGGTTCAGATTTACGTGGACGACATCATCTTCGGATCTCCCAACAAGAGTCTATGTGAAAGATTCAGCAAACTGATGCAAGGGAAGTTCGAGATGTCCATGATGGGTCAGATGAATTATTTTCTAGGTCTACAAGTGAAGCAAAGTACAGAAGGGATATTCATCTGCCAAGCAAAGTACACTAGGAATTTACTGGCTAAGTTTGGAGTTCAAACCTGTAAGGAAGCCAAAATTCCTATGATGACCCGATTCAAGATGGATCCAGATGAGGATGGTTAGAAAATAAATCAGAAAGAATATAGGGCTCTCATTGGATCTCTACTATACCGATTGCGCCAAATAGACCAGGATATCACCTTTGCGAGAGGTGTATGTGCGCGATTCGAGCAAATCCAATGCAAAGCCACCTAGAAGTAAAAAGCGGATTCTTAAGTATCTGAAGGGACGAGAAACCTTGGTTTATTTTACCCATCGATGATAATCTCGAGCTTAGTGGGTATTCTCGATTACGATTATGGAGGTTGCAAGATTGATGTAAAAAATCAACCTCGAACATATGTCGGTTTTTAGGAAGTAAAAGCCCGATCTCGTGGTTTTCAAAGAAGGGACATCGATTCGACATCTACTCTTGAAGCGAGAATATATGGGCTGCTAGAAGTCATTTTGCTCCCAACCGCTTCTGGCTTAGTCACCGGTGAGGATTATAACATTGTAGCTAAGAATGTACCTATATTCTGTGACATTAATAGTGCTATTGCAATCACTCAGAATCCTGTTCTACATGCAAGATGCAAGCATGTGGATGTCAGACACCATTTTATAAGAGATCATGTTTAAAAGAAGAATATCAGAATGGAAAAGATTCACACTGATTTACAGAAAGCTGATATTCTAACCAAGCCACTAGCTGAGATCATATTCAGAGAATTATGCAATGAGCTAGGGCTTCTGGATCTTGGAGAAAAAGCACCTAAAATGCTTGATGGATTGTTCTCTAGAACCAGCTGGTTAAGAGACTAACCAGGTTAAGAGGAATCAGTTGAGTTTGGTATCTCAACTTATTAGAAGATCAGTCAAGGAACTGATATAAGAAGGTACTGATCAGATTTACGATTTGTCAGATTAAAGAAACTGATCAGATTAAAGGTTTATCAGATTAAAGAAAATGCTCAAATTAAAGGATTATCTGATTAAATCAGTTTGGTTATTTTACATCTTTGTAAGTCGATTAAGCTGATATTCAACAAGCAAGATTCACAGATTAAAGCCTACAATCGCATAAGAAAGCAGAAAATTTACACAACAATGGAATAATAGAAATTTTCATTGATAAAGACCCGAAGGTCAGGTTTACATTACAAGTTACAAGTACAAGAGGACCCGGAGGTCAGTACATAAGCCATAACCGAAAACCCTAAACCCTCATCCTAACCCTAGAAGAGGGGGAGAGAGAGAGATTTTAAGATCTCATGCTCCCATTTTCCCCCACTTAACAAGGGTGAGAAGGCTTTGAAATAATCCTAAAGCCTCTCATTGAAGCTAAAAACCAATGGAGCGAGAGAGGCCTTGATAGATTTCTAATCCAGAGCCCTTAGACCAAAGTCAATGGGCTCTCCAAATTGTTAAATGGAGCACATGTGCCAAGAAAGTGGTTCAAAGACCTTATGGGCACATGTGTTACATGCAAAAATTGAGTTGATATACGAAGATCAGCTGTTGTCTGATCCAGACCATATATCAAACTCATGTTTTATATCAGACTGAGTCTGTTGATGCTAGTTCCGTCATCTCGATGGACACACAAGGTGCATACGGTTAGGAGAAGTGTCTTCTCGATTCCATGACAAAGAGATCCAATCACCTTTGGTGGTAGAAAGCTTGGCAACAATTGTATGTGAAATCTTTGATGACGACAAAAACAAAGGATAAGGGCACACAGGTTGATTTGAGAAGTCAAAATCATTGAAAAAAGGGGTAAAGGTTTTTGCCGAAGTTTCACCGGAAATAAGGGTTCACCAGAATGCATGATTTTACAAAGAAGATAAGTATGGTGAATGGGTTATGTTGTGTAAAACATTGGTCCAATTTATAGAGGCCAAGCAATGGTGCAAATGCAAATTTGATTTCAAAAAGCCTTTTAGAGAAATTTGCATCACAAGGACAGCGTGTAGGAATCACGCGACTGATAATTGGATAAATTTACGGCGGATTGACATATCGAAATATTCATACTATAATTACGCATGTCAAATCGTGCTAACTTAGGGAATAGAGACTACTATTCTAGACTAAGTTTTGGCGGTAACACTTATCCCAAGAATTGGCTTGATCTGAGAAGAATCAGATTAGGTCAACTGAAATCTGATTACATACGAAACTGATCAGATGAGGAAGATCAGTTGAGCTTGAAACCTCAACAAATCGGATATATCAGTCTATGAGAAAACATAAATATCAGTTGAAGGGGGAACTTCAAGTGATCAAGGAGGATCAGAAAAGGGAAATCAGATGCAAAGTGAAGCGGATCAGTTGAAAAGAACAGTTGGGAAATTATAAAGATTAGGCAGAAAACTAAGATCAACAAGTGAAATCAACAACTACAAGTGGTATTGACTGATTACAATATCAGTCAACCAGATACGCTTTTCTATTTCCTTGTTTATTGCTTACTTATTTGATTTAATCTGATATTATTTGCCTTACTGTACTCATTACCTTTTGTGACGTATTCCCTGCAAAACATTTAATGCGGACGTGGGGTACTTGTATTAATTGCTACAAAATGTTCTTTTAAATCCAAAAGGTATTCGTACGTGCTTTTCCTGACCATACGATCAAACCCGCTTAATCTGGATCATTTAATCTTTTCAAACGGTTGATCTTCCAATCTCGTTTTTCCCTCCCCCTCCTTATAATTTTCATCAAAACCCTACCAGAGTTTTCTTATTCTCAAAAAAATTTGCGATTTATTCTCTGAAAACTCAAATTACCTTTCTGTGATTCAAGTGTTTTCCTGCGATTCAAACTCATTTTCTAAAAAATTGAATCTAGGTAATTTCTGGTTATTTGATGATTTTCTTTTTCAAAATCCTTTGATCATATAGATTATGTCTATGTGTTATCCTGCGATATGCCTTATCTTTTCTTGATATCCGTATGTGTTTATCGATTACTAGGCCTGTGAATAGGTCTGATAATCTATACATGATATCTTTATGTATATGCACAATTTTAATCGAGTTTATCTTATTGTAGATGGCCACTCACGGTATGGGAAAGATTATGTGCAACTATGCTGATCTAGCGACAAAGATTGTCGATGACAAATTCGTACAATTTGATGTTACGCAGGATCCAGAATCCATGGAAGTGGAACAAATTCTGAAGAAAGGAGGCCTTGAGAAATTCTATGCTGCTCACTGCAATCCAGTGATGCAATATGAAGCACTCGAATTCTTAAGGAATTTGAAGGTGGATACAGACACCCCTGGAGATGAACTTATCTCTTCAGTTAGCGGAGAGGAGATCGATATCGAATGCGCGGACATAACACGCCCTGTTCACTTTTGCCCAAAGGAAGAATATCGCTGCAAGACTCTGGGGAGAATGAAGATGAGCCGATCGAAAAACGAACTCTTGAGAAGTCGAAAACATCGGATCAAGCAGGGTTTGTCGACCGATGCTTTAAAAAAATACCGATTTGTTGTTTGACATATTGTCAAAAACAATCATGGGTATTTCATTAAGCCCGTATCTAACATCCGGCAAACCATGCATAAAGATGGTCAGCGATAATTGATGAAGCCAAGAACATCAATTGGCATGGCTTCCTGAAGGCCATTCTACTCCAAGAACATGGAAAAATTGGGGGTAAAGAAAGGAGGCAGGTCTATCTGAAGAAGAGGATCAACAATCTCAACAAGGTTGCAGTTATCTTGAAAGACAAACCGCCAAATCTCTGAATGGGACCAGAATGGACTGAAGTCCTACAAGGCCTTCCTCACAACAACTTCAGCTATATATGGGCCACCGATGATGATATCGCCCCCCTCCAAAGGTGAAGAAAGGAAAAACCAAGGAGGCAGCCTCGTCTACACCAGATGCTCCCCAAAAGAAGAAAAGAAAACTGGTGAAGGCTCAAGAGAAGAGGCCGAAGAAGGCAAAACAGGCCTCCATGACTCTGTTTCTGGAAGATGAGTCAGATGACGAAGGAGCGCCAGATCACCTGATCGTACGAGATCGGGAGAAAAAATCGAGACAGCAGGCTTCTCAAAGCCGAGAGCTCGCCAAACATTCGAGGAAGGAGCAAGAGATGAACGATCTCCTTCTCCTCAAACTCGAGTGATTCACCGCCGGACTTCCATACTAAGCATGTTTATCCTTCTTTCCACCGCCCGCGAACACCTAAACTACATCATTCATGACCGTAAAGCTTACTCCGCAGCAGAGTCGGGCGTAATTACTTCGACAATGTAACCTCTGCGAGTCGAGCCAATCACCAACCACGCTTACTCAAGCACCACCGAACCCTCTACATCTCATCAACCTAATCGTCGATCCGAGCAAATAATTCTGAGTCCAGATCATCCAAGACCATCACCGGAAAATGGTCGAAATGCAAATTGAACGAGATATTGATGCAATGTATCCAGAAATGTAGCCCATCCTCGTTATCGAGAGGAAGTTATGGAGATCCTCACATGGAAAGATCTCCGGTTAAAGAGCTTCTCAGACTTTATGATGATTATAGAACAGATGGGAGGTGCTGATGAATTTGCAAATTTTGATTTCGATATGAAGAAATTCGCTCAAGTAGGATCACCACCGAGCTGAGCTTCGCCGAATCAATTAAAGCTCGATCCACGTGAAGCCGGGGTTGATCGAACAAGGCGAATCGAGATCGCCAAGAAGCTCTCAAGCGGAGATATGCCTATGAAGGAGGCGGAGTCTGCTGATGATAATGGAATCGGTGCCGCGGCTTCATGACCAACCACCGGAGGCACAAACAATCAAAAGATCAAGTGACGATACCATTCCTACATCTCACATCATCACGATCAACTTCGCGAGATCGATCATGTCTCAAAGATCTCCTGAAAGAAGAAGTTGAGGGAGTGATAGCTGATCAGAGGCAGATTGGCCTCAAAGAAATAACAGATCAAAGGGAATTGGCTATTTCCCAGATTGAGGCAATCAAAGATCAGTTCTCCCAAACTGTGACCACCGTGTCTGCCGAACTTATAAAATCAGTTGATGACAAACTAATTCAGGTGGATCAACAACAAGTTTCTTTTCTGATGCTCACTGAAAAGCTAGAATTGACAGAAGAGAAACTTGACAAACTAATTCTTACACTCTCTACTGCCATGGAATCTGTCAAGACTGAGCTGATCTCGAAGGTTCAAAATCTAACTGCTCAAGCTCAAGGTTTATCTGTTGCAGATCTCAACAGGGCGATATCAGTCAGCTTTGGTTCTCTGACCTCCCATCTCACTGCTCTTTTTGATCAAACCAAAAAGGGGGAAGGACAGAGTGAGAAACCAACTGACACGATCAGAACAACAGAAGACCTGATTCAGATAGTTGAATCTTATGGACAAAGACTAGACCATCTGGATCTTTTTTGCTAACGAAATTTCTGAAAAGATGGAAAAGTCAAAGGCAAGAAAGGTTTCTTGATGCGTCTTCTTCTTGTCTTTGGGACATCACAACTTGTACCAGTCACTCAGACTAAGAAAATCACAAGAAGGACAGCTAGCCAAATTCATGACGATAAGAAATTGGCTGAGAAATTGTCCAAGAACAGATTGCGGAAGAAGCCTGAATAAGTGAAGAAGAGAGAAGGCGCATAAATTAGCGCAGTGTAAGATCTGAAGAATAAATTCAGATCGAGGGCGAAGAAAGGAAAGGCTGGAAAATCTATACCAGAACCTCAGCTGCCAGCAAGAGTTGATGAGATCATTCCAAAAACTGCTGCACATGCTAAGAGGTTTGAGGAATGGAATAAGATCAGAAGTGAATGGCTTCTGGATGCCTTTGTTCTTGATCTTGTTCCATAAGAAGAATCTCGAGATGTTGAATTCCTCAACTGGTTGGAAAACAAATATCCAGATTTTCTGAAATATCTGGAAAATGAGGCCAAAATAATCAATGTAAAAATATCTCGCCAAGAGTATGATCTGTTGGATTACTCGAAAGAAGGCGGATGGCTCATTTGATGAGATGGCATTTCGGAGATTCTATTTTAACATCCCGAGCAAAAACGCATAACGATCCTCGGCAGGACCAATGATGTCAAATGGAAACTATATCAGAGTTTCAACGTACCTCAAGATCAAAGAGAGATGCAAGAAGGATACAAGCCTAAAGAGTAAAGAATCAGAAGACTTCTCAGGATCAGCTGTTTTTAAATTCAAACTTTTCTGATGTAATATGTAATCGACAAATCTAATGAAAAAAGTTTATTTTCTGATCCTAAGACAAAATCTCATTGTCTTCTGATTATGTGCTCTTTACTGTTCTATATTTATCAACTGTGATTGGTTTCTCAAAGTGTTTTGGTTTCATCAAAAAGGGGGAAATTGTTGGGAAATTTAGAGTTTTGATGAAAGTTCTAAAACACATGTAATAGGACCAGTCAGACCTGTTAGCTGACTGATGTTTATATTACCGTTTATAGAATACCAGTTGATAATTATTGTATAGAACAACTGATGTAATAGATAGGTCACATATTGAGGGGGAACCTCAATATGTATAGGTCAGATCTGAAGATCCAAAGAATAGCCGATATCCCAACGCACCAGAATCAAGAGAAGAACAGAAGATCAGATCGATCTGATCAAGTCAGATATCTCAGCTGAAGTCATGAAGCTCAAACTCAGAATACTTGAAGATCAGATGACTTACAGAAGATCAGACCAGAAGACCTACATCAGCCGAGTCTGCTAGTTGAAGCTAAGTCAACCGGCACCAGAAGACTCCATCAGGTAGACTGATCAACTTTGACTGATCAGGTCAGCTCACCAGGTGAAAACTGATGTTTCACCAAATCATACGTCGATGATCTGAACAAGAAGAATGTCAAACTTAGTTGGAAGAACAACACTGAAAAGTGCGTCTGTTAACCAATAAGAACAAGACACGTATGATCGGAGCCGGCAATTATGGGATTTGGTGCTGCTTTCTCCAACGGCTATAAAAGACACTATTCACGCTTTCGGCCATGCCGTTCCTGAAGCACGTCACATCAATCCTGCAAGCCTACCAAATATAGCCTAAAATTCAAATTGCTCTCCAACGGCTCTTTGATTTCGAGGTCTATAAATATGGGATCACACTTCAGAGTGAAGACACGGAAACCCTGAAACGATCAAGAAGCTCAAGCTATAATCAGATTTCCGCACGAAGAACACGAACAAGAAGATTATTTTATTAAGTGTTCATCCCATAAGTTCTTAGCATAGAAATCTTTTCATCTAGCTGATAGGCTATCTTAAACACTAGAAAAGATTTCATAGTTGGAACCAAAACAATCTTATCCAAACCCAAAGTTAGGTTAAGTTTAGCAAGATTTCAGACTAGGGTTTCTAGTTAGATTTACAGGATCGGTTGAGTGAGAACTCTTTAAATATCTGTCGATTGTCTTGTGTTGGACTAACACAAAAATCTAAGTCCATTGGTTTAGTTGGTGCCCCTTTGTGATAGGGAAGAGTGGGCGTAGGGATGGTTTGTCCGAACCACTATAAATCTTGTGTGCCTTTACCGCTTTGATTAACTGTTTACACAATTGCACACAACTATTAAAGCAGCATACATATTCTAAGTTAAAATCAGCTAGCACCAAGCTTCCGATCTGATCAAGTTTGACACTTTAGTCAACTGGTTAAAAGACTGACTTTGGAATCTAATTTATCAAAACTGGTTTTTCACACGGGTAAAACTTAGCTTCCGCACATCAGTTAAACTGATAGTTACCGAATCGATCTTGCCTTGAGCGATTAGTAAGTTGGTTATCGATTCAAACCGATTCACTCTTTTCGATCAAAGCTAATCGCTTCACACCTAATCTGCACAAAAAGTTTTTCAGAAGTCTATTCACCCCTCCCCTCTAGACTTCTGCCCTCACAAAACCCGTTCGGGACCTACATCTTTATTTCAATTATCTTATTTATTAATTCAATCAGATTTTTATATATAATTTTTTTTTATATAAATTAAAATTTAAATTATATTATATTATATTAAATATATATTTTTTACTTGTTTTAAAAAAAATATATATATACATTTTCAATCTAAACAAGTTATATATACTTTTCTATGTAAACAAGTAATACTTTTCTATCTAAATAAGTTATATATATTTTCTATCTAAACAAGTAATACTTTTCTATCTAAATAAGTTATATATATTTTTCTATCTAAACAAGTAATACTTTTCTATCTAAACAAGTTATATGTATTTTTCTATCTAAACAAGTAAAACTATCTATATAAACAAGAAATACTTTCTATTTAAACAAGTTATATATACTTTTCTATCTAAACAAGTTATATATACTTTTCTATCTAAACAAGTAATACTTTTCTATGTAAACAAGTAATACTTTTCTATCTAAACAAGTTATATGTACTTTTCTATCTAAACAAGTAATACTTTTCTATGTAAACAAGTAATACTTTTCTACCTAAACAAGTTATATGTACTTTTCTATCTAAACAAGTAATACTATCTATATAAATAAGTAATACTTTTCTATTTAAACAAGTTATATATACTTTTCTATCTAAACAAGTAATATTTTTCTATGTAAACAAGTAATACTTTTCTATCTAAACAAGTTATATATACTTTTCTATCTAAACAAGTAATACTCTCTATATAAACAAGTAATACTTTTCTATTTAAACAAGTTATATATATTTTTCTATCTAAATAAGTAATACTTTTCTATGTAAACAAGTAATACTTTTCTATCTAAACAAGTTATATGTACTTTTATATTTAAACAAGTTATATATACTTTTCTATCTAAACAAGTAATGCTTTTTCTATGTAAACAAGTAATACTTTTCTATCTAAACAAGTTATATATACTTTTCTATCTAAACAAGTAATACTATCTATATAAACAAGTAATACTTTTCTATCTAAACAAGTAAAAAAAACGAAAAATATAATATACATAAATAAATATTATACATAAACAATAAACATTATACATATATAAAAAAAAAAGAGTTTCATAAACGAAAATTTAAACAAACAAAAAAAGTGTCGCCTCATGAATAAAAAAAACAGAGTTTCATAATAAACGGTTGGGATAAAAATCTTCCCCCTCATCCCCCAAATTAGCAGTATAAAGAAAATTACTATCGAAATCGATTTCATCATCGCCACCGGCGCCTCTGAACCCGGTCACGCTGCCACTGCTGCCACCATCGTCGTTGCCACCACCGCCGCTGCCACCACCACGACCGCCGCCTCCACCAGCACCGCCGCCACCACGACCAATGACCAGGCCACCGCTACCACCACCACCACGACCGCCACCACCACCGTCCTCGAAATTAATGGTGTCGAGGAAACAATCCGGTGAGCAGCCCATTTGAACGGCCAGAGCGGATGCAAGCCGCTGCCATTTCCATTGATTTTCTTCTCTGATCTCTGCTCTCTAATATGTTCAACCGTCTGTTGTGGCTGTTGCGGCTGTTGCGGTGGCTGCGGTGCTGAAGTAACAGAGGTCTGAGACGAGTAGGGTTGTGTCTCCGCGATAATGGCGGAAGACAACCTACCATACCCGAGAACTCGCTGTATATGTATGACGGTGTCCTCCACATAGATCTGATTCAAATTAATTGGAAGAACTGGTGGATTTGAACTTGACAGTTCACCCATCTGGGCCTGGCTGGCAGCTTCGATCCTATCTCGCACCGCTCTCTGTAAAAATTAAATATTATAATTAAGATCAGGTGTAATAATTACGAAATACAACATTAATTACTTACGTGCACGTGGGTGTTGTGGCTGTAGGTGGAGGTCCTCGTCTCCTCTTCGTAGGGGTGGCCGAGTGCAAGAGTCTCAAGAGCGTCTAGAGGGCGTCCGAGCCGTAGTTCCTATTAGCAAATAAAAATATTAATATTAATTATGAACTTAATTATTTTACAATTAAATAAATTATATTACTTACTTCCGCCATTCGGTGCTCCAGAATCGACAGGGAACCGGCCTTGTGCACAGCGACGCCCCCATCCTCTCCTTGCTGGCTCAGGCAATTTTGGCGATTCTTCCGGCACATCTCCTGGTATGCGGGATCGCTCCAAACCGCCACAATCGACTCCCACACGCCCGGGTCCATGTCATCCGTCATATCCAACCCTTCATCCCTCCACCCGGCATGCCACCTGTAAAGCATGTCCTTGTACCGAGCAGCGGCAAGCTTACAGAACGGCTGGTAGAAATTGGTCGGTGACATACCATCTGCCCACTTCGTCTGTTTCTGCATTTCATTAACACAAACTTTATTAAATTTATATAACAATATATATTATATATTAAATTAAAATAAGTAATCAATTATTGTACGTACTCTAAACTCGTCGAAGTAGAGTTGACGTTGTTGCTCAAACACGCCTCTCCAACTGTGGGCCCCCATTGCAATTCCAACTCGCAAGATGGAGTTGGTGGCTCTAGCGGAAGCCTCATGACCGGGTATGATGCTGAAACATATTAAAAAATTAATAAGTATAATTAACAATTAATTTTATAATTACTAAATAAATTAATAAGTAATTAAAAATTATAACTTACTTTCCCTGACTCAGATCGATCACTAATCGAAAGCGGTGGGGAGCCACGATGAATAGAGGCCGAGCCCGAGAGCTCGACCCACTGGAGATGACCTGGGGGAGGTTCTTTGCTTGAGCCGGTGGCGCCTGTTCGGGGTTCACCGCTCGGTCTCAGACCCTCTTCTTCCCCTGGTGCTCAAAGAAATGGACCCGTCGCCCACCACCACCACCTCTTTCCTTTGACCATTTCATTTAGTACTCATTGTCCATATAAAACAAATTCATTATAGTTTTCATCTTCATTATATAAAACAAATTCATTATATTTTTTAATAATTTAATTAAAATCGCTACATAAATTTTGACAATTTTAACCAAATTAACACACACACACACACATATTACATATTCATCCTAGTCAACCATCAATCTAACAATTCTAACCATTCTATCCCATATATATATCACATATATAATCATAAAACAATTCTAACCATTCTAGTCAATCATCAATCTAACAATTCTAACCATTCTAGTCAATCATCAATCTAACAATTCTAATAATTCTATCACATATATATAACACATATATATAATCATAAAACAATTCTAACCATTCTAGTCAACCATCAATCTAACAATTTTAACCATTAATCTATCATATAATTATATATAAAATATCATAATCAACCAAATTACACTAACATGCATATACGTAATTGAAATAAATATACGTAATTGACTAATTAAACTAAAATACATATATATAATATCGAATATATATTTTGAATTATATATATATAAACGTACGAAACGAGAAAATAAACAGTTAAAAATTAGAAAAAATACCGTCAAAAGGAAGAATACGAAGATACGAATTGAACCACGTGCACCGAATGCTCAGGACGGCGACAACGAACGGCGTACGGCGACGGCGGAGGATGATTTATACACGAAAAGAATCGCATCTGAATGCTGAAATCGCAGGTTATATAATCGAAATTTTGCGACGGATTTGCGACGGATACTTAATTGTCATCGCTAGTAGCGACGGTAATTAATCGTCGCTTTGTTCAAAAAATCATCGCTAAACTCGGCTGGGGCGGTGGTCCAAGTGCCGAGATGCTTCGTGCTCTGGGTCCGACTTTAGCGACGGATATAACTGTTGTTAAATGCCCCGATTTGACCCGGTTCGAAAAAACCATCGCTATACCGTCGCTACACAGTCGCTATTAGCAGCGGATACTAAAACCGTCGCTAGTAGCGACGGTAGTTGAATCCGTCGCTAAAATCCGTCATTAAAACCCGACTTTTTTGTAGTGTATTATCAAATTAAATTTTTACATAAAAATACTAAAAATATTTACAAATAAAATGTCATATTCATTTGAGTACCTAAGAGCAAATTATCCCTATGAATATGTCTATCTCTTAAAATACTAATCGTTCAAAATTTCTAATAAAAAGAGTATTTCATTCGAGTTGATCAGTTAAGTTATAGATTCGTGCAACTTGCACATGAATTTTTGTGATAATTTTATTATTTTATACTGAAATGTGTTAAATGCATGGATAGGATTGGATCGTCATTCAGAATCATATATATATATATAAGCATGTGGGATTAAAGTGATCCAAAAGTCCAAATTTTATCGCTATCAATCTAATATTTAATGGATGACAATTAAGTATGATAATATGAAAGGGGATGAAGTTGATCAAACACGATTTTACTATTAACAATTTAAATTTGTGAGACAACACACGTGTTTAGGTGCTTGTTTAATCACCACAAGATTCAATTGACAAGGAGACCAAGTCCATGCAGTATTTGAATCAATTAGCACTACGTAGACTAAAAATTATTTATGGAGACATAAAAAACTCTCTCAATTGTTTTATACTATGACACTTGAGGACAATGGTTTTAAACCTGACCGATCATTGAATTGGAAAATTAATTGGGTTACTGGGTCACTAACGAATGAACCGTTATATAAAAATCGGATGACTCAAATATATTATAATATATTATATACGCACACTATAAAATTCAATATTATGACCAGAAATTACATATGATTATAAAATAAAATTCACAAACTAATTTTTCAAAATAATTAATTGTACTCATCTTTTAGTTTTAGTATAATTTCATTAAATACTTTAAATTTTATTAATATGATATCTATGAAATAATACACAAATTAATATCCTTTTACTTTAATAGTATATGTTTAAATATAAAAATATATATGCATATATGTATATATATCAACATGCAATTTTACATCACAAGATCACTTGTAGCTTAATGGTAAGTTCCTACTTTAGTACTCCCTCCGTCCCAACATTACTTGAACACTTGCCTTATTTGGACGTCTCAACATTACTTGAACACTCCCAAAATGGAAACAAATATAATATTAATACACTCACAACACCATTATTTTATTCCACCCAAAACCCACTAAAACCCACTTTATTTGGTTTGGTTGTCATTTCCAGTGTTTAAGTCATCTTGGGACGGAGGGAGTATAACATTAGTCCAACATTCAAAACCTCAAACTGTACACTACTATTACTATTATTTATAAGAACTAATACTTTGCAAATAAAATGTTGATTCTAGAATAGTGTAAAATGACAAACATTTTCGGAAACAAATTCCTTTATGGATAATGCGATAATGTAAACTGCGTTATGAAACTTGTTTATAATATGAAACAAATATCATTACACTTATGAACTGATATCACTTTTTTATATAAATTAATATTAATTTATAAATGTGATGATATAAAAATTGATTTGTCCGAATTGATAAAAAAAGACTGATAATAAGTTCGGAAATAATGTAATACAACTAACTAAGTACTGAAAATATGTTTATAATTTAGTAAAACCTAATTAGACTCCATGAAATCACGCAAACTAATGTGTACTTATTAAATTCGATTCTGATTTCAGATTCTATTTGTATAGCCCCAAGAAAAGCACAAAGATTTGAGTATCGAAACCTAATCCCATAGCCAAAATCTTAGCTGCGAATCATGACAAAACCCAAAGAACTAACCCCATATTCACACCAAAAAAACCATCTCAACTAGGTAAATATCCACCCATCAATCACAACTCAGTTCAAGTACAAACAAATCCCACAGCTGGCCATTTTAACTTTTTGACGGTGACTAAGTCTTGGATGACTAAAAGTGCACGGTGCATTTATAATGCATTTTAGAAACATGTAATTTATTATGCTAAAAGATACAATTTATTTGCATTGAATTGCATAAATATTAATATAAAAAAATAGTTGCAAAGTTCAATGTAAACAAATTTCATCTTTCACTATAACAAATTGTATGATTATAAAAAGTATTATGAGTACATAGCGCACCTGAATGGACATGAGACTCACGCTTGTTATACTGAAATATACAACTCGTTTGCAATGAACCGTGCAACTATTAATATGAAAAAATAGTTACACGGTTCAGTGCAAACAAGTTGCATATTTCAGTAGAACAAGTCGCATGGTTCTAAAATGCACTTCCTGGATGCACATGAAAAGAATGGTTGCATAGTTCAGTGAAAACAAATTGCAAACTTCAATAAAAAAAGTTGCATGGTTTTAAAATAGCATTGTGAGTGCACGGTGCACCTAAATACACATGAAACCCACCCTTTTAACTTTGACTAAGTCGCATTTATAGAGCATTTTAAAATTGTACAACTTGTTATATTGAAAGATATAACTTTTTTGCACTGAACCGTATAACAATTAATATGAAAAACAATAGTTACACAGTTCAATGCATAACAAATTGCATGGTTCTAAAATGCACTACGAGCTCACGTTGCACCTGAAAGCACACGAGACCTACTTTTTGACTGTGGTAAATAAATTTTCAAGAAAGTGAGTGGGGCCCAGGAAGCAATGAATAGCCCTGTTTCGTGGTGGTGACTGATAACAAGAAATGACTCATTCTTAAATTACTTTATCAACTCCTGCAACCCCTTTTCACCCATTTGGTAAGCCTTTCCATTTTAGGGTTTACCACATGGTCCCTCATTCTCCCTTTAATTATCACCCCACCCCTGTTTATATTCATCTCTGTTTCTCATTTTTCCATCAGAATCAAGATCTGCAAAAAAACAGAGAGAGATATGGCTCGTGGTAAGATCCAGATCAAGAAAATTGAGAACCAAACCAACAGGCAGGTGACCTACTCAAAGAGAAGAAATGGGCTTTTCAAGAAAGCCCATGAACTTACTGTTCTTTGTGATGCCAAGATTTCCATTGTCATGATTTCCAGCACTCAGAAGCTTCATGAATACATCAGCCCCACAATCACGTATATATACATACATGGAGTATTCTGTCTCTATATCTCTAATTTTTATGTATCTTTGATTTTGTTCTTGGATTTTTATTTTGGGTTTTTAGGACGAAGACGATGTTTGATCAGTACCAGAAGGCTGTTGGGGTTGATCTTTGGAGCTCCCACTATGAGGTTTTATTTTTGTTGTTGTTGTTGTATTAGTTGTTTATTTAAAAGGTATTAGTTGTTTCATTGAAAGGTATTAGTTGGTTAACTATAAAGTATTAGTTGGAAAGCAGGTGCACAGCAAAACTGGTTTGCGCAGGACCAATATTTGTTGTTGTTAACATGGTAGTTTTATTAAAAGGTATTAGTTGTTTAACTACAAACTATTAGTTGCAAAACAGGTGTACGGTGGAACTAATTTACAAAAAACCAACGTTTCTTTTATTTTATGTTTTATTATCAGAGATTTCTTTTGAATAATTTTTTGTTTTTTGTAAATTAAATTTGCAGAAAATGCAAGAGAATTTGAAGAAGCTGAAGGAGGTTAACAGGAATCTGAGGAGGGAGATTAGGTATGTTTTTTAATAAATAACAAATCTTGTATTTTTAAGCCTTTATAATTAATTATTTTTCTTCGATTTTTCGATGTGATTATTTATAGGCAAAGGATGGGAGAGTGCTTGAACGATCTGGGGTACGAGCAAATGGTTGAACTTATTGACGATATGGATAAGTCTCTCCGCTTGATTCGTGATAGAAAGGTTGTAAAAATTTCTCTCTTTGCATTCTTTATGAACCAAAAAATTTTCTAGGGTTTCAAACAATTTTTTCTTTGTTACTGGTCGAAATTAAGGTATTATTATCCTCTGTACTGTGTGCTGCACAAGAGTTATTTTTGAACTAAAGATGGAGAGATTTGAGTTTAGAAATTAAGAACGCAGATAAAACCTATTAATTAGTTCAAACTTTTACAAAATAAGAAATCATGCAACTCAGCATTTCTTAATAGAATGATTTGAGAAAATTAGACAAAAACTTATGCGAACCCGAGTTCACGGTGAACTCGATTTTTTTAGTATCACTGTTATGTTTAAAAAATGCTTTATATTTTTAAACAGTGAATTTTTTTTTGCATAACAGTGATAAAATTTATATATAGACTTAGTTCATAGGAGCATTACTCTAAAAATTAACACTACCTTTTAAGATAAATATTTAATAATAGTAAATATGTGTTTGAGATTTTTGAGTTGGTTATGTAAAATCAATTTGAGACACTCGATAGATAATTAATTTGTCATTAGAAAATAAGTTCAATTTGTAACTTACTTTGGCCGATTTTTAAGACTCACACACAAGAATTGGGCTGTATATAGGATTGTTACTTTTGAATTGGTTGAAAATGGAGTTTGTTAATGTTGATCTTACAAGCAAAAAGCATTCTGGATGTACATCATAATGACACTAATTAATACCTTAACCATATAGTAAGAAATAAATGAGTAAATAACTATCATTGTTCATTATATATATGCACAAAAATATCATATATCATTAAGCTAGTATGTAGTAGTCTATCACAGTGGCGGACCCAGAATTATGAAATTGGGGGTACGATTATTTAATGATAAAAACTCGTATGATACGAATTTATGTATGAGACGGATTACAACTTAGCACAATCAACACTCATCCCTCCCAATGTATTAAAGTGTCAATGCTCAAATTACACTCTGTCTCAGCGTGAGAGTCTCACGCAAGTGTGCCTCTTGTTAAATTATTTGAAAATATTTATACATAAATATTATCTTATATTTAAAATGCATACAATCATATCCAATATGTAAATAAAATATTACATAATAAAAAATGAGTTGGTCTTTTGTAAAAATCAATTTTGATTTTTACGGTGAAAATCAAGTCAAAATTCTCAATTTTGCCAGTTTGACCCATTTTTCATGGGTCTACAAAAACGCAACAGTATTACATTTAAAATTAAACCTATTATCATAATAGTATTACACTAATTACATAATATATAGTATCACATGATGTATTAGTGTGGTTGAAGATGGTGGAATTTAGGCTCCAAAGGATAGGAGAAAGTAAGATTTGGGGCATTTTCACAAAAAAAAATTGCTTAAGTACAAGTTACAATTGAGTCCATTAAGTCTTAATTTTTTTAAAACTTTCTATGATATATCATATTATTAAATGTAAAAATACTTTATCATAATTAATTTTATATACGTATTTAGATTTTAAAAAATTACAAATTCTAGTCTATCAAAAAAAGTCATCATCAAATTAATATATTCAAATATTATCTAATTAGACAATGAATATGCTTTCAAAAAAAAAAAACATAATAAATATTAATTATATCAAAAATTGATAAGAGAAAAAAGACAAAAGAAAATAAAAATAGGAAGATTAAATGGTAGAGTGGCATGAAGGGCCGAGAAGAGAACTCCTGGACAGAAAATGATATATGAGCCTACTAACAATTTTAATTTTGTTGGGACAAATTTCTCATAAACAATATATATGGAAAAAAAAAATTGTATGTACCTTCACAAGTCCGCCACTGACTCTATCACTTCTCTCTTTTCTTCCATGTTTGTTTATTACTTTCTTCTTTTAGTGTGTGAATTTCACTACACCATTATTAATTCTCTCCACCATAACAGTACAAAGTCATCAGCAGCCAGATTGAGACCAGCAAGAAAAAGGTACAATAAATGTAAAAATATTTAGTTTCTTTCTTTTTAAATTTCAATCTTTCACATATGTATTTATTTTTCTTTTTCATCTATTTATTTGCAGTGCAGGAATGTTGAAGAAATACACAAGAGCCTCGTGCTTGAATTTGTAAGAATCTTCTTCATTTCATTATTATCATAAAAAGGAAATATATATAGAGGCAAGAACCTTTACGACTTAGGTATACCGTGTAATTTAAGTGTATTTTTTAAATATGCAACTTGTTGCACATGAAAATGCAACTTATTTGACTAAAACATACAATTTATTAATACTGAAACATTTTTCACCGACACAATTTGCATATTTCAGTGTAAACAAGTAACATGTTTTAGTGCAACGAGTTGTATTTTTTAAAATTGCATTTGAGTTGCATGGTGCTTCTGGTGCATTAAATATCTACCAGTGTACTACTTGAGTAGCACACTTGTCGCATATTCAAAAATACACTCGAGTAACACATTATTTTTTTATATGATTCGACGGACATTATATTTACCAATTATAAATAAATAACAATACTTTTAAATTTACGTGAATATAGGTCAAATGGACATGAACTAGCCCAATTTAGCCTACAATTATATAAAATTTAAAAAATAGTGTCCTTAATTTTCTATAAACCCGTAAATTTTCTATAAACCCGTAAACATAATATTCATTTGTGACCCCCAAAATTAGGGGCCTAAAATTTATTTTTCCCAAGATTTTGAGTATACATATAAGCATGATTAATTGTGTTTTAGGATGCAAGACAAGAGGATCCACACTACGGATTAGCAGAAAACGAAGGTGATTATAATTCGGTTCTTGGCTTTCCGCACGGAGGGCCAAGGATCATCGCTTTTCGTCTGCCTCCAAACCACCACCACCACCACCACCACCCTAGTCTTCATAGTGGGACCGGAGCCTCCGACCTCACCACCTTTGCTTTGCTCGAGTGAAAATCAATGCCTCTCATTTTGTCAAAAACTATCAACATCTTAAGCCTTGCTTTATTTCATGTCATGTGAGGAGATTCTATATATGTTTGCTTCATGGCAATATGCTTTCATACGTAATATGACTATACTTTGGAGTCACTACTACGGGTTAATTTAATTATATGTTATAAGTCGGATTCTAATGTTGAATTGTTCCTAATTTTCGGATGCTATAATGCAGGGATTTAAATCAAAATTGTCTCATAACTTTGCACCTTTATTGAAACGGCCCCATAATTATCAATTTTTTCAATTTAGTCCCACATTTATTCAATTTGATTCAATTTAGTCTCAAACAGCTGGAGGTCGCTCAAAATTAGGTTTTTAAACTTTTTTATTAATTAAAACAATGTCAAATTTCATGTTTGCGAGCTCCCTCAACATTAATGCTGATGTTCCTGAAGTTGATGAGTTCATAAAAAGGTAAACTAACATATTTAAAATTAAAATTTTAAAAATTTATAGAGTTGTACATCCATTTACTTTTTTAATTATATTTTCAACTATTAGGATGGAACACAGTCTTATTAAGATTCTTTTTCCTTCAAAATAGAGTGTAACGAACCGAAGTCCTCAATCGGAATATGCTCATTTCACATCAAATATTGAAATTAATGATCTTGTTGAGCTATACGAAATTGATGAGGTAACATATATACATAATCATATTCTTAATGGTCATATATAGAAATCTTATTTTTTTGTTATTTGGTATATTTAACAACAATATACGCAAGAAATATTTTGTGTTGTCATTGCGACGGTTCACAAGCTAATAACCAATTATAATTGATTCTTTTACGCTTGCAATTGTGGTGCAACAAGAAGGTCGAACCAATTGCTGGGATATTAATTGTAATAATTGTAATACAAAATTTATATTATAATATTGTTACAATTGTATGTTTGTTTTGGGCTTATACTAGGCGGGTAAAATCCTGAACATTGAAATGTAGGGATTTTAAAATTCTGATGAATAGTTAAAATGTATTTTTGTTTTGAAATTTTATAGGGTAGGATGATGGAAAAGTTGATTGATTTGATATTATTATATTAGGGTTAATTTCACTTTTGGTCACCAAATTTTACCCCAATTTAATTTTTTATCACCGAGAATCACCGTTCATCACAACGAGTCACTTAACTATACTTTTTTTATCAGAATTGATGATGACGACGTTAGTTGACCGTCAAGGAACTAACGGGAGCAACTGAATTTGCGCGAATTATATTAAGATTTTGTGGTTTTCTTCCCCAATTCATCCTGTATCTTACCCCCTCCCTAAATCCTAATTTCTCTAATTCATCTTCAGTCAAGCTTCGAATCTTCAACAAAAGGTTTGTTTTTATTGCTACAAACTCACATACAACAACATCAAAATAAAAAATTCTCCTACCCTCCCCCTCCCCCTCCCACTATGCTAATTAGTTCCAAATTGATGCAAAAATCTTACTTTTTTTTCATCATTGACTAATTGATTAGAAAAAACATTCAATTCAATTAACGTCAAAATAATCTATAATACCTACTTCATATTTCTGCTATGATTTTCTGTCATTTTTCACCATGAATAATTTTTAATGTAAAAATAGTTGGTTCATTTTTTGCATCCGTATAATTGAAAAACCAAAAAGAAATTGATAAACAAGAAAGCAACAACAAAAATCGATAAACAAGAATATCATTACTCTATTCAACGACGTGCAGAACAAAGAAAAGTAATTTTTTTTGTAATCGTGAGAGCTTACCATATTGGGATGCAGACCCATGCTTGTCCCTCTTAGCCATTAATGGGAGAAACAAATGTAGTATATTCGAGCACCAAAATCCACAAAACCCGACTCAAACAACTGATCTTTATATTACCCAGAGCTTGGGAAAGATTTTTGGAGAGAAATCGATTGAAATTGAAGAGAAATTAGAGCTTGGAAGAAAATGGAGAAATGGGAAAAATAATCTGTGATTTTGTGGAAGAATCGTATATAATTTGCACCAGTTCAGTTGCTCTCGATAATTCATTGACGATCAACTAACGTCGTCACCAACTCTGATTAAAAAAATGTAGTTAAGTGACTAATTTTGATGAAGGGTGAAACTCGGTGACTAAAAGTGAAATTGAAGTAAAATTTAATGACCAAAGTTGAAAATAACCCATTATATTATTATGAGTGTGTTGGAAAAATAAAAAGGTAGATGATGTGAGTGTAATGAAAGAATAATAAAGAGAGTAGTGGTAGGTGATAAAATAGAGTACGATTAATGGGGATTTCAAAATACTTAGTTTAAGTTCCAAAATAAATGTGAATTAAGATTACAAAGTCCAAAGTCCGTCCGGAATAATCTCAAAACAAAATGTAAATACATGAGACGGGATGCAAATTAGTCCAAATCAACAGTGTCAACACTCACTCCTTCTAAAGTGTTAAAACGTCATCCTCAACTTATACTCCGTCTCACGCAAGTGTGCCTCTAACAGGATATTATGACAACCCATGAACTTATCAAAATCTCAAATAAATATTAAAGAATATTATGTTGGGGGACCCACTCTAAAATATAAAATAGAAGCACTCTTTAATATTAATTACAAGCCATTTATTTAATTACTATCAACTATAAAATAACATTCAATTTGACAAGAGACACACTTGCATGAGACGGTCTCACGGTGAGACGGGGTATAAGTTGGGCATTGACGCTTTAATACTTTGGGAGGGATGGGTGTATTTGTGCTAAGTTGTACCTCGTTTTATGCATGAGACCGTCTCATATGAGTTTTTGTCATTTGACAATAATGTCCATTTTCATATTTTCCTCAAATTTTGAAACTCACACCCGTGTCCAAAACCTTCCCCTTTTGCAAGAAAAAATTCCTCATCAAAAATATTTTCTTCATCTCTTCTCTTCTTGCTTATGAAAATTTTTAGATCTGCAATTTGACCATCTTCTTCATACCTACGTTTACCATTATATGGATTTTGATACGCATTTAGTAATGTCCTCATAATTAGAATTTAACTAACTTTGTGGGGGAAATACGCATAATTTTTTTAAAAATTATATGAATTGAAATTTAAGTATAAATTTATAAATAAGAATACTCTAGCTATTTATCCACCAAGACCAGATAATCCTATTTATCCTTTTATAATTGCACATGAGTAGATACGATACAATTTTTTATTATCAAATTTAAATTTTTACATAAAAATACTAAAAATATTTATAAATAAAATGTCATATTCATTTGAGTACCTAAGAGCAATTATCCCTATGAATATGTGTATCTCTTAAAATACTAATCGTTCAAAATTTCTAATAAAAAGAGTATTTCATTCGAGTTGATCAGTTGAGTTATAGATTCGTGCAACTTGCACATGAATTTTTGTGATAATTTTATTATTTTATACTGAAATGTGTTAAATGCATGGATATGATTGGATCGTGTAAAGTTGTTACTCCATCGTTCAGAATCATATATATATATATATATATATATATATATATATATAAAAGCATGTGGGATTAAAGTGATCCAAAAGTCCAAATTTTATCGCTATCAATCTAATATTTAATGGATGACAATTAAGTATGATAATATGAAAGGGGATGAAGTTGATCAAACACGATTTTACTATTAACAATTTAAATTTGTGAGACAACACACGTGTTTAGGTGCTTGTTTAATCACCACAAGATTTAATTGACAAGGAGACCAAGTCCATGCAGTATTTGAATCAATTAGCACTACGTACACTAAAAATTATTTATGGAGACATCAAAAACTCTCTCAATTGTTTTATACTATGACACTTGAGGACAATGGTTTTAAACCTGACCGATCATTGAATTGGAAAATTAATTGGGTTACTGGGTCACTAATTCGACCGAATGAACCGTTATATAAAAATCGGATGACTCAAATATATTATAATATATTATATACGCACACTATAAAATTCAATATTATGACCAAAAATTACATATGATTATAAAATAAAATTCACAAACTAATTTTTCAAAATAATTAATTGTACTCGTCTTTTAGTTTTAGTATAATTTCATTAAATACTTTAAATTTTATTAATATGATATCTATGAAATAATACACAAATTAATATTCTTTTACTTTAATAGTATATGTTTAAATAAAAAAATATATATGCATATATGTATATACTAGTACATAAACCCGCGAATTTCGTGCAAATTTAAAAAAATGTTTACAATATTATCTTAGATTTAATACTTTAAATATTTATAATTATTTTTTAATATTGTATGTGTAATATACTCCCTCCATCACAAGCAAATCTTTATATAAACAAAATTCATTAAATTAGAAGAATCGCATCAGGTTAAATTTCCTGAAATATAAGAAAAACAAAACCAGATTAAATATACAACACAAAATTAGATTAACAAATTAATCAAATTAGAAGAAATATTCCCTGCGATATACAAGAAAAAAAAAACTGTTATTGCTAATCATATACACATTTGCCATAAACATTCATAACCAATTGAGAAATTAAATTATCTACCTCAATATTCCCTACAATATACAAAACAAAATCATATTACATCTCAAATTACTTACCAAAAATTTTCCTACAATATACAAATCAAAATCAATCTAACAAATGAGGGGAAGTTCATAGCAACAAGAGCAGCTCGCACAAAACTCTACTCAACTCTATCAAAAGCTTTGCTCATATCTAACTTAACATACATAAGAGCATTGGGTCCAAGGGATCGGTGTTTGATATAGTGGTGGGACTCGAAAGCGATAAGTGATAACTGGATTCCAAATGTTTCAGTTGATTCGTTGCAGCACCTGCAGTTCTCTTTGCCTGCCGATGCTCTTGTCTCTCTTCTGATCGACCGGCCGAATTGTTGCTGGAATTCTGAGCTGGTTTCCTCCATCTTCCAGCCAGAGATCACATCTGCTATTTTGGCCTTACCCGTTCGAAAGTCCCTTGCGGCAGATAAGTGGGTTTGGTCGCATCACCCCACCGGAAAATTCAGTGTTAAGACGGCGTACCATGCTCTACTCGGACTTCGCCACACGGGGGCTCCACCTCAGGCTGATAAAATTTGGAAGACGCTCTGGAAATTTAAACTCCCTCCGAAGATCCTGCACTTTCTTTGGAGGTGTTATAATCGTTGTCTTCCTTTTGCAAATACTTTGAGCCGACGGGGCGTGGTGGTTGATGACTCTTGCAGATTCTGTGAGACTGGTAATAACAATGCACTTCATCTGTTCTTCAACTGCGCGTTCTCTACCTCGATCTGGTAGCGAACAGGGCTTGCACATGATATCTACAGAGCTAGGCAAACACTTGATGTCTCTTGGTTCCGCGACATTATTTCGGATTGCAAGCTTGATGTGGAATTGTTCGGTGCTTTGTGTTACAAGGTCTGGTTCTTCAGGAACAAAGCCATATTCGAAGGCACCTCAGTAGACACCTTCTCTCTCATAGCTATGGCGACCCATGCTCTCTCTGACTTTAGGGCCTCGAACAAATGGTCGGAACGTTGTAGTACAGCGCTGATCTCCAGGTCGTGGCAATCTCCGCCGGACCATTGCTTTAAACTTTTTTTGATGGCTCTACCTCAAGCTTGAACTCGTGCGTTGGTTGTGGAATTTATATCGAGGATGCAGTGGGTAATTTTGTGAAATGTTTCAGCAGTAACTTCCCAGGCATTCAAGATCCGCACATTTCGGAAATGCTCGCCTTAAGAGAGGCTCTGCTCGTAATTCAACTCATGGATCTGCGCCCTGTGGCAATTATTGGTGATGCTCAGAGGGTTATCCTCCAGGATATTAGGGAGGTCGAAGGTCCGCTCTCTTGTGTGCCTATTCTTGATAAAGTTCGGGATCTTCTCCGAAGCGTCCCCTGTTTGGGTATATTCTGGAAAAGGCGGGTTTTCAACATGATGGCCCATGAGTTAGTTTTTCATGCGAAGCTCAATCCCTCTTGTAATATTTCTTGGTCGTCCCCTCCGGACTTCCTTCTCTCGATCAGTGCTGGCTGATTCCAACTCTTGTAGTTCCTTTTCCTTTCGAAAAAAAATAGAATTACTAATATATAGTATTAAGATATCAACATGCAATTTTACATCACAAGATCACTTGTAGCTTAATGGTAAGTTTCTACTTTAGTATAACATTAGTCCAACGTTCAAAACCTCAAACTGTACACCGCTATTACTATTATTTATAAGAACTAACACTTTGCAAATAAAATTGTTGGGAAATTTGTAGTTAGTTTTGATGGAAGTTCCAAAATAGTTTGTAATATGACCAGTCAGACCTGTTAGTTGACTAATGATTTAGAATCAGGATAGGATGACCAGCTGAGTTGTATAGACAACTGATGTATAAGATAGGTCACATATTGAGGGGGAACTCAATATGTATAGATCAAGTCAGACGGATTAGAAGGTCAGACGGATCAGAAGACCAGACGGATCAGAAGACCAGACGAGTCAGAAGACCAGACGGATCAGAAGACCAGACGAGTAAGAAGACCAGACGGGTCAGAAGACCAGACAGGTCAGAAGATCAGACGAGCCAGTTAGTCAGATGATCAGGTGAAGACATGAAGCTCAAGTTCAGAAGACCTGAAGATCAGATGACTACCAGAAGATCAAGACCAGAAGACATATATCAGTCGAGTCTGAGTCTGCTAGTTGGGCTAAGACAACTTGCATCAGAAGACTCTATCAGGTAGACTGGTCAGTTTTATCTGATCAGGTCAGCTCACACCAAGTGTCAACTAATGTTGCACCAGGTCATACGTTGTAAATCAGAACAAGACGAATGTCAACCTTAGCTGGTAGAACAAACACTGAATAAGTGTACGTGTGAACCAATGAGAAAGAGACACGTACTTACGGAGCTAACAATGCAGGATTCGGCGCTGCATAGTAAAACGGCTAGAAAGGACAAACATACAAGCTTTCGGCCATGCCGTTCCTGAAGCATGTCACATCAAGCCTGCAAACTACCAAATATAACCTGAAATTCAAATTGCTCTCCAACGGCTCTTTGATTTCGAGGTCTATAAATATGGGATCACTCTTCATAGTAAAGACACGAAAATTATCATCAAGCTCAAGCCATAGCAAATTTCCGCACGAAGAACACAAACTCAAGAAAATTTCTAAGTGTTCATCCCATTGTTCTTAGCATAGAAATCTCATCCTCTAGCTTTAGGCTACATAAATACTAGGATAGATTTTCAGTTGGAACAACCACAAATCTTATACCCAAACCCACAAAGTTAGGTTAAGTTTTTTTAACAAGATTTCAGACTAGGGTTTCTAGTTTCTGATTTCTGGGATTGGTTGAGTGAGAACTCTTGAAACATCTGTTGGTTGTATTGTGTTGGACTAACACATAAAACTAAGTCCAGTTGGTTTAGTTGGTGCCCCTGCTGATAGGGAAGAGTGGACGTAGGACTGGTTATCCGAACCACTATAAAAATCTTGTGTGCTTATCTGATTTATCTGCTTTACACTATAGAACACTACCTGATTTGATATTGCATACATATTCTGAGTCTGGATCAGTTTTGCATCAAGCAACTGATCTGATCAGCTTGACACTTTGTCATCTGATTGAAAACAGATAAATAGAAATCTGATTTATCAAAACTGGTTTTTCACACGGGTTAAAACTTTCTTCCGCACATCAGTTAAACTGATAGACACCGAACTGATCTACCCTCAGGCGATCAGTAAGTTGGATATCAGTCCAAACTGATTCACATGCACTCTGATTAGGCAACCTGTTTTCACACCTGATCTTGCACAAAAAGTTTTCAGAAGTCTATTCACCCCTCCCCTCTAGACTTATGCCCTCACAAAACCCGTTCGGGACCTACAAGTGGTATCAGAGCAGTGGTTCTACGGACCACTGGCTTTGAGTATCATCGGTTCTTGGGGAAGAACCATTGTGGTCACTTGAACAGATCTTGAAAAACCTGTTTTTAAATTCATCTGTTTTCAAAACTCACAATCAGCATGGATAATACCTCTGGTATGTATCATGATCTGCCTAAGTTTTCTATCGATGAGTATGCAGACTGGACCATACTCATGAGCAACCATCTGGGAGCTAGAAGCAGCAGAATGATGGAAGTTCTTGAACAAGGACCCATCATCATCTACTACAACAACCCAGCTGAAGGAGGTGATCCAGAATTTCCAGTTGGAGCCAGAATCAGAAAGAGTCCTTCTCTGATGGATGCCGAGGAGAGAAAATTGTCCAATCTGGATACTGTGGCCAGACATATCATTATGAAGACGATGGACAAGATAACTAGAGAGAAAATCAAGTATCTCAAGACAGCCAAACAGATGTGGGATACACTTGCTGAGATGTGCAAAGGAAATGATTTGATCAAAGACAACCGACTACAAGCCAAACTGGTTAAGTTTGAGAAACTCAAGATGTTGCCTAATGAGACCATAAATCAGCTCGATGGAAGAATCACCATGTCTGTCAACAAGCTTAGGGAACTGGGACGAGAAATGTCAGACAAAGTCATCAACTACAAGATCTTGAGATCTCTAACAAAGAAATGGGATATGAAAGTTACTGTGTGTTGATCCCGGTGAAAATGAGTCTTACACGTGTATGGGGGGAATACACGTGTTCAGTGTTTTTAAAACTTTTCTTACTGAGGTCAGCTTGGGTCAGGTTGTCCTGATGATTTGGTCCTGAGAAGCACAAATCGCTCTGAGTCAAAGTCTATCCGAGATGCTGATCCCGAAATTTTCGGATACCTCGATAATCCCAACCGAGTCCTCGAAGCTTGAGATCCCGAGTTGCTTGGATCGATAACTAACTTATTGAACCCTTAGAAGAGTAAGTTCGGTTTGGTAACTATCTCGTTCTAGCTACTCGGATGTCTTGGAATGGTTGGCCCTTAGTTTATACTCGTTTTTAAGCTTTTCTTTGAAAACCTTCCTTTAATGGAATAGTGATTAGGCTGTGATTCAATTTATATGCAACTTTCAGTGGATTGATTCCAACTGAAATATCAGTCAAAATATGCTTTCAAGACAAAGTAATGCAACAGATAAATCAAGCAAAACATTTTGTAATATCTTCTTTTCTGTCTTCTTCTGCTCGTCAGCTCGGCTCTTCAATTCGGCTCTTCAGTTCTGATCTTTCACCTCATCAGCAGGGACTTCAAGGTTGAACATTCCGTAATATCTTCTTTTCAGCGCATCTCTCTCCTTGATGATATCAGGATTGTTCCCTGTCAGACCTAACTGAATGGCGTACTGAGATATTTCTTGAGTAATGGCTTTCTCATTCACACAGCCATTCTCCAGCCTGGGAGGAGGGTACACATATGGACCAGGGGCGGTTATCTGCACCTTTCCTTCATCATAAGATTTATCCGACCTTGAAGATATTTAGGATAGAAGGTCGGGGAGATAGTCGATGAAAGCCTCATTCGGATCTGAGCTCTCCCTCTCCATTCTCTGAGCACATCATAGTAGAACCAGAAGGTTCTCTTGATTTCTTCCCATGCATCGTTGAGATGGTGGCATCCATTTGTCAACATCGGCCATTTAAATGCTTTAGTGTTCCCTCTCCTCTTGCTTGCGAACTTTTTGAACCCACTCCTTCTTTTTACGCTCTTCTTCTACCTTCTTTTCGATCCTTTGGTACACGAAGCGAAGCGGCCGATTTTCTTAAACTTGTTCAATCTGGAGTGTTTTCAGAGCGCTTCTGGTATTGAAGACCTTCTTCTTAGGCTCTGTTGGGAAATTTATAGTTTTGATGAAAGTTCAAAAACACATGTAATAGGACGGTCCGGACTGTTAGGTATTGATGTTTATATTACCTTTATAGGAGACCCGTTGATAATGATTGTATAGAACAAGCGATGAAATAGATGGAGTCATATTGAGGAAACTTCGATATGTATAGGTCGAATCTGAAGACTCAAAGGGCCGGTGATATCAAGCCGGGCGAATCTTGAAAAGAGCGAAGATCGGTCGATCCGATCTAGTCGGATATCTCGGTGAAGTCATAAAGCTCAAACTCGAGAATACTTGAAGATCGGATGACTTCGGAAGATCGGACCGAGAAGACCTACATCAACCCGGAGTGCGCGTTGAAGCTAAGTCGGCCGGCACTGAAGACTCTATCGGAGGTGAAAAAATCGATTCGGATAAATTCATTCACCAGTGTAATGTTTCACCTAATCATACGTCTATAATCTAAACAAAAAGAATGTCAAAGCGTAGTTGGAAGAACAACAACGAAAAAAAGGTTGTTTGCTATCGATAAGAACAAGACACGCGATATGATCGGACAAGCAGATTCTTGATTTGATGCTACCTCTCTTTTATGACAAACCAAAATTCACGCCCACTTTCCCTATTCACAAGGCACCTCAAGCAACCAATCTACCAAATTTTATGAAAGTCCAACACAAGACACCAACTTGATTTCAAGGAGTTCAAATAACCGATCCTGCTTGATCGTGAAAAAAAAAAAAAATGGAATTTGAACAATCAACAACTTAACCTAACTAATATCGATTTCCGTAAGATTGTTTTGAACCAACTATTAAATTTTTTTAAGTGTTCATCCCAACAAGTTCTTAGATGAAAATATTTTCATCTAAGAACTTTATGGGATGAACACTTAATGAAAATTAATTTCATGTTCGTGTTGGAACCAAAACAATCTTACCCAAAGCCCCCAAGATTGGTTAAGTTGTTTAGCTATGTCACCTCGAAGTATGATTTCTATATTTATAGATCTTGAAATCAAAGAGCCGTGTGAACACCTTGAATTTCATCTATATTTGGTGTCTTGTGTTTGATGACTTAGCATAAAACAAACGGCCAAAAGTTAAATTTGTACGCCCTTTGTGATAGGGAAGAGGGGCGTAGCATCAAATGTCCAACCACTATTGTCTTGTGTGACTTTACGGTCTTTGTTTATTGATTACCTGACTCGCTTTTTGACCTTTTCTTCCATCTACATATTCTTCCGTTTTCGATTTAGCACGATGATTAGGTAAACATCGATTTCAAACTGGTGACCTTGAAAACTTAAGCGATTAAAAGAACTACTTTGGAATACGATTTATCAAAAGCCAGTTTTTTAGTAAAACTTAAGCTTCCCCGATGTCGGTTAAAGTCCGATAGTTACGGAAGCCATCCGCCTTCAAGTCATAAGTCGAAATTTGAGCCCCAATATTCCTCAAATCGAGATATCCGACTTAGATCGCCCCCACGATCTAATTTGCACAAAAGTTTTGAAAGCATTCGCCCCCTCTGATATTAGATCGCCCTTTGAGTCTTCAGATTCGACCTATACATATTGAAGTTTCAATATGTGACCTATCTATTTCATCAAAAAATCTATACAATCATTATCAACTTCGGGTCTCCTATAGCGGGTAATATAAACATCACTTTTCCTAACAAGTCCGACCGGTCCTATTACATGTGTTTTTTGAACTTTCATCAAAACTATAAATTTCCCAACAATTTCCCCTTTTTGATGAAACCAAAACACTTTTGAGAAACCAAATACAATTGATAAAAATAGAACGTTAAGAGCATATAATCGTAAGACAATGAGACTTTGTCTTAGGATCGAAAAATAAACTTTTCTCATTAAAGAATGTTGATTACATGTTACATCGTAAAAGTTTGAAAATAAGAATAGCCGATCCCGAGTAGTCTTCGATTCTTCACTCTTTAGGCTTGTATCCTTCCGCATCTCTCTTTGATCTTGAGGCACGTTGAAAATCGATAAAGTTTCCATTTGACATCATCACCTGCGAGGATCGCTTATATGCGTTACATGCGGGATGTCAAAATAGAATCTTTGAAATGCCAACATCAAATGAGCCATCCGCCTTCTTCGAGTATTCCAATGATCATACTCTTGGCGAGTTATTTTTACATTGATAAGCTTGGCCTCATTTTCCGGATACTTGAAAAAATCGGGTATTTATTTTCTAACCCGTTGAGGAATTCTTCATCGAGATTCTTCTTGTGGAACAAGATTAAGAACAAAGGCATCCGAAGCCATTCACTCGATCTTATTCCATTCCTCAAATTTCTTAGCATCTTGCACAGTTTTTGGGATGATCTCATCAACTCTTGTTTGGCGACTTAGGGTTACGATACGGATTTTCCAGTTACTCTCGGCCCGAATGCGGATTTTCCGGCCCTTTTTTCCTTTCTTTGCTCTCGAATATTTTCTTCTTATCAACTTTTTTTGAGGGGGGAACGGAAGAACATTTTTTGAAATCGACGCCCTTCTTTCTTCTTGGCTTTTAAAAAACTTCTTCAACTATCTTTCTTTCTTTGGACATCTTTTCGATGAAGACGAGTTTGTGATGTCCTCGCCACTTTTTATGTCGATTGGTTTCTCATTACATCCTTCCCCTTTTTGGTTTGATCAAAAAGAGTAGTGAGGATGGGAGGTCGAGAACCAAAATTGATCGATGAACAAAGAAAAATCGCCTATTTAAAGATCTGCAATAGATGATATGCACTTGAGTTTGAGCGGTTAGATTTTGAATCTTCGATATCAATCGGCTCGATCTTGACAGATTCCATGGCGATGAAAAGTCGTGTTTTAATCGGTTTGTCAAAGTTTCTCTTCAATTTTAGCTTGTCGAGGAGCATCGAAGAAAAAAAACTTGTTGTTTATCCAGAACCGAGCATTACATATCGAAATTTACCCAAGGCATCAACGGTCTTTAAAAATGCCATATCCTCGAGAGATTTTCCCAACCTTAGCATTGAGGCTAAACAAATTTAAGGGAAAAAACCAAACAACCTTATCTTTGATTTGTAGGTTGAGCCCCAACTCGGGAAATAGCCAATTCCCTTGATCTGTTATTTCTTTGATGGCAATAAGTCCTTTGAGTGTGAACTCGATCCCTCAACTTCTTCTTCCCGAGATCTTTGAGACAAGATTTGATCTCCCGCTTGATCGATAGTAAACATTGATGTTGGAATGTTGGGTGTCACTTGATAATCCCGCTGGTTTTAGTTGTTGTTTGTGTTAGTTGTCTCGGTGGTTGGTCATGATGCATTGCGGCACCAATTCCACTATCATCCGCGGCTCTGCATCCCATCATGATGATGACATGTGATGTCCCCTCAAGCTTTGTCGGTTGGTTTCTCATTCTCCGGTTTGATCAAAAGATCCGGAACCTAAAGCTGATCGCGACGCTGGAGATCTCGAGATATGCTTTGAAAGCAATTTAGAATTTTGAATTCTTTGATTATCTTTCGGCTTGGCAATTCCATGGCGAAAAGAGAGAGTGATCCCACTTTAGTTTCTCTTCTCCGTCAATTTTTTCCTCATGTCGAAACTTGTTGTTTATCCACCAGCGACCATCATGTTTTGTCTTTGCTCTTTTCAAACTCATCCTGCTTTGGGAAAAGCGATCTTTGATCGTTGATAATTATTATAAAGTGTAGGTCGAGCGGGTTGAACTTCTTTCTTTCCAAGATCTTTGAGACAAGTTTGATCTCACGAAGTTGAGAAGGGACGGGTGAATAGACACAAAACTTTTTGTTTGTCTTGGGTCGGCAATGTTCCAAAGTCATTTAGGCGATTAGCCTTCATGATGACATCCCCGAGCTTTGTCGCGAGTGAATCGAGTTTGGGCTGATAACCAACTTTTAGCGACATTTCCTCGAAGTACGAAAACTCATCCGCACCGCATCACATTCAATAATTATTATAAAGTGTAGGTCCCGAAACAGGTTTAGTGAAGCGTCGATTAGACTTAAAACTATTTCGTCAACTCGTGTGAGGGCGAGCAATTTGATCGAGCGCAGTGAATCGATTTAGGTAAATAACCAACTTCTTACGACGTGAAGGATCGATTACCTTAAGTTTTACCGTGTGAAAAACCGGTTTTACCCGTGAAAAACCGGTTTTGATAAATCAGATTCCAAGATTAATCTTTTAATCAGTTGTGAAGTGTCAAGTATGATCAGATCAGAAGCTTGGTGCTAGCTGATCTCAACTTGGAATATGTATGCGCTTTAAAGGTTGTGTGCGATTATGTGAACAGTTAATCAAAGCAAAGAGTGGCACACAAGATTTATAGTGGTTCGGACAAACCAATCCCCTACGTCCACTCTTCCCTATCAAAAGGGCACCAACTTAACCAACCGGGACTTTGTTTTTGTGTAAGTCCAACACAAGATAATCCGACTAGATGTTTAAAGAGTTCACACTCAACCGATCCCAGAAATCAGAACTAGAAACCCTAGTCTGAAATCTTGCTAAACAACTTAACCTAACTTGGGGTTTGGGTAAGATTGTTGAGGTTCCAACTATGAAATCTTTTCTTGCGTATAAGTAGCCTAATCAGCTAGATGAAAAGATTTCTATGCTAAGAACTTATGGGATGAACACTTAATAAAAATATTCTTCTTGATCGTGTTCTTGTGCGGAAATCAAATTAGCTTGAGCTTCTTGATTGATTGTTCGTTTTAGTTTTATTCGTTATTTCCGTATATCACTCTAAAGTGTAATCCCATATATATAGACCTTGAAATCAAAGAGCCGTTGGAGAGCAATTTGAACTTCCGGTATATTTGGTAGACTTGCGGGCTTGATGTGACTAACCGAGGAACGGCATGGCGAAAAGCGTGAATTTGTACTTTGTAGCCCGTCTGAGAGGTAAAATCAAATCCCTTGATTCTTAGCTCGATCATCGTGTCTTGTTCTTATTGGATAGCGGACTTACTTTTTCGATCTTTGTTCTTCCATCTAAGCTTGACATTCTTCTTATTCGGATCATAGGCGTATGATTAGGTGAAACATCGATTTCACTGGTGGTGACTTTGATCGATCCGAATCGATCAATCTACGATAGAGTCTTCCGGTGCGGTTGACTTAGCTTCAACTAGCGGAACCCGGTGATGTAGGTCTTTCCGTGCGATCATCCGAAGTCATCCGATCTTCGAGTATCCCGAGTTTGAGCTTCATGACTTCAAATGAGATATCTCGACCGGATCGATCAATCGATCTTCTGTTCTTTTCTAAGCGTTACGGCCCGGGGATATCGGCTTGTTCTTTGAGTCTTGATTCGACCTATACATATTGAGTTCCTCCTCAATATGTGACCTATCTATTACATCGGTTGTTCTATCAATAATTATCAACCTGGTCTCCTATCTGAATTAATATAAACATCGATTACCAATGTGTCCGATTGGTCATATTACATGTGTTGTTGAACTTTCATCAAAACTATAAATTTCCCAACAATTTCCCCTTTTGATGAAACCAAAACACTTAGAGAAACCAAAACAGTTGATAAGAAATAGAACGTTAAGAGCATGTAATCGAAAGACAATGAGACTTTGTCTTAGGATCGAAAAAAAAATAAACTTTTCTCATTAAAGAATGATGATTACATGTTACATCGTAAAAGTTTGAAAATAAGCGCAATCGATCCCGAGTAGTCTTATTCTTCTTCACTCTTTGGGCTTGTATCCTTCCATCTCTCTTTGATCTTGAGGAACGTTGAAAATCGATAAAGTTTCCATTTGACATCATCGGTTTCTTTGAGGATCGATTATTTATGCTTCGCTTTCGGGGATGTCAAAGTAGAATCTTTTGAAATGCCATCTGTCGAATGAGCCATCCGCCTTCTTCGAGTACACACCAGATGATCATACTCTTGGCGAGTTATTTTTACATTGATCGGCTTGGCCTCATTCTCCGGATACTTGAAAATCCGGGTATTTATTTTCTAACCAACAGGAATTCTTCATCGAGATTCTTCTTGTGGAACAAGATTAAGAACAAAGGCATCCGAAGCCATTCACTTGATCTTGTTCCATTCCTCAAATTTCTTAGCATCTTGCTTGTTTTTGGGATGATCTCATCAACTCTTGTTTGGCGGCTTAGGTTACGATGCGGATTTTCCAAATTCCTTCCTTTCTTCATTCTCAAATTGAATTTCTTCTTGATTTTCTACGCCTCTGTCATTTTTTCGCCTTTTTTCTTCTTGGCATTTTTCGGGCTTCTTCGCTTTATCGCTCTTTGGACATCTTTTTTCACCAAGATTTTATGCATGCATATCTGGGCCGGGTTCTTCTCCGAGTTTGTGATGTCCCTTCATCGGTTGGTTTCTCACTGTCCTTCCCCCTTTTTGGTTTGATCAAAAAGAGTAGTGAGGAGTGGGAGGTCGAGAACCAAAGTTATTTCGCGATCGCCTTGTTGAGATCTGCAAATGATATGCCTTGAGTTTGAGCGATTAGATTTTGAATCGTTGATATCGGCTCCGTCTTGGCCATTCCATAGCGATGAGAGTGTTGTGATCGGCTTGTCAAGTTTCTCTTCTGTCAATTCTAGCTTGTCGGTGAGCATCGGAAAAAAAAACTGTTGTTTATCCACTTGAGTCAGTTTGGCATCAACGGTCTTTATCAGTTCGGCTGACGCAGTGGACACAGTTTGGGAGAACTGATCTTTGATTGCCCCAATGTGGAAAATGGTTGTTTCCCTTTGATCTTTTATTTAGTTTATGGCATTCGCCTTTGATCGCCTATTAGTCCCTCAACTTCTTCTCTCGAGATCTTTGAGACAAGATCGATCTCCTGAAGTTGATCGATAGTGACGTGTGATGTTGGAACGTTAGTTGTCACTTGATCCGTTCGATTGTTTTATTGCCTCCGGTGGTTGGTCATGAACTGCAAAGACACAGTTCCACTATCATCGGCTGCTCATCCTTCATGGTGGCATCTGCCCAGAGCTTTGTCGGCAGATCTCGATTAAATCTCTGTTAAAGCAACCCTAGCTTCCTGTGGATCAGAGCTTTAACAGATTTAGCAGTTATCAGCTCAGCTGGTGATCCCACTTCTTGGTGAGAGACCTTAGAATTTTGTAGTTGATATCTTTATCAGACATCTCTCTACCAAGTTCTCGAAGCTTGTTTATAGACATTGTAATTCTTCCATCGAGTTCGTTGATGGTTTCGTTTTAAGGCGGCATCTTGGTTTCTCGAACTTCACCGGTTAAACTTGTAGACGGCGGTGGATACCACTTGTAGGTCCCGAATCGGGTTTAGTGAGGCGTAAGTCTAGAGGGAGGGGTGAATAGACTTCGAAAAACTTTTCGTCTTGATCAGTGTGTGGCGGCTTAGCTTTGATCAGTCAAGAGTGAATCGATTTTGGGTGATAACCAACTTCTTGATCGCTGAAGCGGTCGGTTCGGTAACTATCAGTTTAACTGATGTGTGCGGAAGCTTAAGTTTTACCCGTGTGAAAAACCAGTTTTGATAAATCAGATTCCAAGATTAATCTTTTAATCAGTTGACTAAAGTGTCAAGTATGATCAGATCAGAAGCTTGGTGCTAGCTGATCTCAACTTGGAATATGTATGCACTTTAAAGGTTGTGTGCGATTATGTGAACAGTTAATCAAAGCAGTAGTGGCACACAAGATTTATAGTGGTTCGGACAAACCAGTCCTACGTCAACTCTTCCCTATCTAAAGGGGCACCAACTTAACCAACTGGACTTTGTTTTATGTGTAAGTCCAACACAGTACACCGACTAGATGTTTAAAGAGTTCACACTCAACCGATCCCAGAAATCAGAACTAGAAACCCTAGTCTGAAATCTTGCTAAACAACTTAACCTAACTTGGGGGTTTGGGTAAGATTGTTGAGGTTCCAACTATGAAATCTTTTCTTGCGTATAAGTAGCCTAATCAGCTAGATGAAAAGATTTCTATGCTAAGAACTTATGGGATGAACACTTAATAAAAAATATTCTTCTTGATCGTGTTCTTGTGCGAAAATCAAATTAGCTTGAGCTTCTTGATTGTTCAAATAATTTTTAGTTAGATTATTTCAGATATCACTCTAAAGTGTAATCCCATATATATAGACCTTGAAATCAAAGAGCCGTTGGAGAGCAATTTGAACTTCGGGCTATATTTGGTAGACTTGCGTGCTTGATGTGACTAAACCGAGAATCGGCATAACCGAAAAGTGTGAATTTGTACTTTGTAGCCAATTCTGAGAGGTAAAATCAAATCCGCAATTGCCGGCTCCGATCATACGTGTCTTGTTCTTATTGGATAGCGGACTTACTTTTTCGGTCTTTGTTCTTCCAACTAAGCTTGACATTCTTCTTATTCGGATCATAGGCGTATGATTAGGTGAAACATCGATTTCACTGGTGGTGACTGATCGATGCGAATCGATCGATCTACTGATAGAATCTTACGGTGCCGGTTGACTTAGCTTCAACTAGCGGAACCCGGTGATGTAGGTCTTCCGTCCGATCATTTTGGAAGTCATCCGATCTTGAGTATCTGAGTTTGAGCTTCATGACTTCAGCTGAGATATCTGACTGGATCAGATCAATCTGATCTTCTGTTCTTTTCTAGCGTTCTGGCCTGTCGGATATCAGCTTGTTCTTTTAGTCTTGAGATCTGACCTATACATATTGAGTTCCCCCTCAATATGTGACCTATCTATTACATCGGTTGTTCTATCTGAAATTATCAATCGGTCTCCTGTATGCGTAATATAAACATCACGGTCCTAATGTGTCCGACCGGGTCCTATTACATGTGTTGTTGGAACTTTCATCAAAACTATAAATTTCCCAACATAAAGTCTGAGAAGCTTTTTAATCGAAGATCTCTCCAGGTGAGGATCTCCATAACTTCCTCTTTATGGCGGGATGGGCGACCCGATTACGGATACAACTCATCAATTTCTCTTTTCGATTCGCATTAAGATCAATTTCCCGTTATGATCTTTGTTGATCCGGACTCAAGAATTGTCTGTCGATTCGGTTTGATGAGATGTGGAAGGTTACGGTTGTGCTTGAGTAGGCGGAAGTTGGGTGATCGGTTCGACTGCGAGGTTCTTTTGTGAAGGAAGCAGTGCTTACAGTTTCCACATCGGTAAGCTTTACGTTCGAGAACCGGTTTTGGGGATTTGAGTTCGGTGGAAGAATAGGAGACCATTAGATCGACCATTAGTCGGTTGAATCACATTGTAATGATCGGCTTGTCTTCTTCCCCGAGAATGATCTGGCGAGCTCTGGAAGAAGCCCCGTCGATTTTCACGATTTTTGTGTGGTTAGCTCTTTCTTCATCGACTCATCTTGAGCATCGAGTCATGGAGGCTTGCCGCCTTCTTGACCTCTTCTCTGGGGCCTTCAGTTTTTCTTTTTCTTCTTTTGGGGGCAACAAGTTGCTTCCCTTGCTTTCCTTTCTTTGACTTTGGAGGGTTGGCCACATATCATCGTCATTGGCCCAAAAGATGGCTGAAGTGGTTAGAAAAGCCTTATAGGACTTGATCCAATCTGTTCCCATTCAACTTGAGGGTTTATCTTTGAGAATAAGATCAACCTTGTTGAGATTACTTGATCTTTCTCTTGAGATATACACCTCGGTTCATTGACTCCAAATTTCTCATGTTCTTGGAGCATAATGGCCTTCGAGAACCCGTGCCAATTGATGTTCTTGGCTTCATCGATTATTGCGGCCATCTTTACATTTTGACGGATGTAAGAGCATCCGGCTTAATGTAATCCCCCATAATTGTTTTTTGACAATATGTCCGAACAACAATGTTATTTCCTCGAGCATTGGCTGACAAATCATATGATGTTTGTCGCTCTTTCTTCATCGGCTCATCATCGTTCTCATCTTAATGAAGCAATCGATCCGTCATGTAGAGGAACTTGGGTTATATCATCATTCCTCTTTCTTCTCGGCCTTCGAGAGCGGTTCTTTTCTTCTTTTTCCTTAGAATTCTAATGCTTCATCGTGTTAGACGCGAAAATTTCTCAAGGCTGCTTTTCTCAACCTCCATTTGGATCTTTGGATATTGGCCACATATCATCGTTGCGCCCGCATAATTGCCTTTCCCAAAGATGGTCAAGTTTGGTCACTTTGAATCTGAAAAGCCTTTTTTAGAGGATAAATTTTGTGAAATGGAAAACTCGTATGTTTTTGATTCTTTATAAAAGATTAGGCGGAAAAAGAAGACAAGATTTAAGATCTTTTGAAAAGATTAGACGCTCAGAACCTTGTTGAGATTAAAATCTTTTAAAAACCTTTTGGATTTAAAAGCACATTTAGTAGCGGTTCATTGATGTCCAAATTTCTCAAATGTTCTTGGAGCATAATGGCCTTCATAGAACCCGTGCCAAATAATATAAGATGTTCTTGGAAAAAGCGTCATTGGTGATTGTAATCGCCATACCACTTGTCATGTTGATTTTTTGTTGATCTTAGATGTAAATTTTCCAACCCGATCCTTTTTAATGATCTTATCCCATAATTCCCCTTTGACAATATGTCATAACAACAATTTGTTGGATTTTCATGCTCTTTCCTCAGCATTTTGTATGTGTAATCGACAAATCGATTCTTCTCGACGTCATGATGTTTTGGGATAAGTCTTAGTCTAGAGTAGTAGCTTCTTTACCTAAGTTGGCGGATTTAACTCATCGTCACGAATCGTATGTCAATCCTGTAAATCTCTCAATTAAAGCGAGATCCGTCCTTTTTTGTAAAATTTCTCTAAAAGGTTTTTGAGAATTATATCATCATGACCACTAAAAGGTCTCTATAAATTGGACCAATTTTTTTCCAACATGGATTCACCATACTTATCTTCATTTCAAGAACATCCGTATCCAACCCTTAAATTCCTTAGGAATTCTAATGCTTCATCTTTGCATCACTTTGGATTTTAAATCCTCCAAATCAAGGCCTCGCTTTCCTTTGCTCAACCTCCATGGATTCCATCATCCTTTGTCTTAGTGGATTTCACATCTGATGCGTTGCTATTGAACTAACCTAAACTTATCATCCACAATCTTTTGCACCTTGTTGCCCATCGAGATAATTGCACATTATCTTTCCCTCATTCCGAAAATGAACATGAGTTTGATGTTTTTCTGGAAAGATGATTTTCAAACTTACCAGAACATTTGAATCCCAGATTTCTTTCTTAGTTTTCTCGGCAATAAATCCCTAAGTTTGTGAAATGGAAAACTCGGTTTTGTTTTTTGATGATCTTTTAGAGTTTCTTTAAAACCTCTCTCACCCTTGTTAAGTGGGGGAAAATGAAATCGAAAAATCTCTCTCTCCTTCTTCTTGGGGTTTGATTTAGTGTTAAGGTCTAGGGTTTAGGGTTTATGTCTTGACCTCCGGTCCTCTTTGTACTTGTATCTTGTAATGTAACGACCTTTTGGGTCTTTATTAATGAAAATTTCATTATTTCATTGTTGTGTAAAATTCATGTATCCTTATGCGATTTTAAGCTTTAATCTTGTGAATACCACTTGTGAATCTTGTTGAATTTCACAATCGACTTACAAAAGTATAATGAGCAGTTTCGGATAATCCTTTAAGCGATCGGTTCATTTAATCTGATAAACTTTAACCGATCGAGACCTTCTCATATCGGTTCCTTGGTGATCTTACGATCGATTGAGATACCAAATTCAACCGATTTCCTTGAACTGATTAGTTTCTTAACCGGTTTGGAGATCATTCCATCAAACATTTTAGGTGCATTTTCTCCAAGATCCGAAGCCTGGCTCATTGCATAATTCTCTAAATCGATCTCGTCTAGTGGCTTGGTTAGAATATCGACTTTACGTATATCGATATGAATCTTTTCCATTCTCGATATTCTTCTTTTCAACATGATCTCTTATAAAATGGTGCCCTCGACATCCACATGCTTGCATCTTGTATGTAGAAACGAGGATTAATTGCAATTAACTATTAATGCATCCTCGTAAAATAGGTACATTCTTAGCTTCAATGTTATAATCCCTCGGTAAAGCGGAGGCGGTTAGGAACAATGCGACTCTGCTGTCCATATATTATCCAAGAAGGTAGATGTTGCAACATGTCTCTCTTTGAAAACCATGAGATCGGTTTACTTCCTAAGAACCCACAAGTTCAAGGTGGGCCCATTTTCATTCTTCTCAAATTACTCCACCTCCATAATCGTAATCTTACCCTTTTAGATTATCATCGATGGGTAAAATAAACCAAGGTTCTTGTCCCTTCAGATACTTAAGAATCGGCTTAGGCTGCTTCTAGGTGACTTATCATTGATTTGCTTTAAAATCTCGCACATACACCTACTTTGCGAAGGTTATATCCGGTCAAGCGGTCGGTATAGTAGAGATCCAATGAGAGCCCTATATTCCTTCGATTTGTTTTTCGACCATCCTCATCTGATCCATCTTGAATCCAAATCATAGGAATTTTGGCTTCCTTACAATTTTGAACTCCAAACTTAGCCAATAAATTCCTAGTGTACTTTGGCTTGGCGATTTGAATATCCCTTCAGATTTTGCTTTACTTGAAGACCCGTAAAGTAATTCATCCGACCCATCATGGACATCTCGAATTTCCCTTGCATCGGTTCTTTGAATCTTTCACATAGACTTTTGTTGGGAGATCCAAGATGATGTCGCCCACGAAATCAAACCATCGAATATCTTCTCCATCTTCTATTCGAATAAGGTTCTCGTCCCTTTGCCCCTTAGTGAACCCACTTTCGATCAAGAACCGAGAGAGTGTATCATACCAAGCTCGGGGAGCTGTTTGTTACCATAGAGAGCTTTTCTTAGACGGTACACACTGGTTGCCCTTTTCAAAGCACGGAGGTTGTTAGACATAAACTTCCTCTGCTAGTACCCGTTTAAGAAAAGCGCTTTTCGTCCATCGATACACAAGAGTGAACCCTCTCGTGGGAAGCATATGCGAAACAAAATCGAATGGCTTCTAGGTGGCCCGGGTGCAAAGGTCTCATCATAATCAATTCCTTCGATTGAATACCCCTTAGCAAAAAGTCTTGCCTTTATTTACGGTGATGACGTTTTCTCATCTCTCTTTGTTCTTGAATACCCACTTAGTGCCAATAACGTCCGATGACTTGGTCTACGTCTGCAGTTCCCAAACTTGATTTCTCTCGAATCGCTTCCAAATTTCCTCCTCGCATGGCTAGAATCCGACTTGCGTCTTGTAGAAACTTCCTCTATTGTTGTTGGTTCCTTCATAGACGGATAACAAAGAATACATGGCACTTTCACCAATCGATGTCTAGTTTTAACTTTTATCGATGGGTCTCCGATTATCAGATCAGTTGGATGACTGGTTATCCAGGTTCTTCTGTTCTAATTTGCGTCGGTTTGGAGAACATCGTCGGTTTTTGATAAAATTTCATTACTAGCGATTGGGAGTGGTGCGAGTTATGATCCACTTGATAAGAACAAGTCTCGGTGATGTTGGACTCATCATGTATGGCATGTACGTTAAATGGGAACTTCAGTGTTCCCCAATAGGATAGTTCGATTGATCTTTGCCTCGGTTGTATCGACTTCATCACCGCAGTTTTTTCGTACCTTAGGATCTGAATGATCTGGTGAATCAGCTAGATCTGGAATGTATACCGTTATGGTTTCTCGATTCTTTTCCTTGATCATTAGCTGATCCATTTTAAAAAGCATCGGTACTTGTTGATCGGTACATCTTGTTCTCGAGGCGATTTCTCTTGATCGTAAGATGCTTCATCAAAGACTACATGGGGTGTTTCTTCCACAAGTAGGGTTAAATGCGTTTGTAGACCACGAAAGCCTTGCTAGATGAGGAATATCCTAAGAATATACCCTCATCTGACTTGGCCTCAAAGGTTTTCAACTGACTCTTCCCATTGTTGTGTATGAAACACTTACACCCAAAAACATGGAAGTAGGAAACATGAGGTTTTCTGTCATTCCATAGTTCATAGGGTGTTTTTTAGTGAGCCTTAGTCAGAAGACATCCTGCTTACGAGTATGGCATGCAAAGTGTTGATTGCTACGCGAAACGGCTTGGTATTGCATGTTCACCTAACATCGTGCGAAGAACTTTCTTTGAGAGTTCTGTTCCTCCGCTCAATTTACTCCATTTTGTTGTGGCGTCCTTGTACGGTGATGTTTCATCTCAGATACCAAACTTAGAGCAAAAAATCAAGAATAAAAGAGTTCGTAAATTCGGCTTTATCTCGATCTCGATTTTTACTACACTAACACCCTTCTCATTTTGTAATCTTTTTAGCGTACTCGGGTATCTTCGTTGTCGCCTCATTCTTCTTATGTAAGAATATAACCCGTAAACTTGGAATAGTCATCCACGATTACGGAGTATATTTCGTCCCGCTGAGACCGATGGTGTAACGGGTCCAAATAGATCCATATGAAGCAAATTTGCAAGATACTTTCGGATGCCGGGTCCGGAATTCCCTTGAATGAAGCTTTGACTGTTTTTTCCTTGACATGCAAGACATGTCCGATCCTTTGAAAATACTTCATTCGAAGTCCTTCCGACATGCAAAGACATGTCTAATCGCTTGATCAAGTGTCGAGGTTTGATCGATCGAAAGCTTGGTGCTAACTCGATCTCAACTTGGAATAAGCATGTGCTTTAAAGGTTGTGTCGCGATTGTGTAATCGGTTAATCAAAGCGGTAAAGGCACACAAGATTTAGTGTCGATTTGCGATTAGTAAAATCGGTCGAGATAAAAGTACGAATTTACGAACTCTTTTTATTACCGATTTTTGCTCTAAGTTTGGTATACAAACATGAAACATCACCGCAAGGACGCCACAACAAAATGGAGTAAATGAACGGAGGAACGTAACTCTCAAAGAAAATTTTCGCCATACGATGTTAGTTTGAACATGCAATACCAAGCCGTTTCAAGGTATAATCAACACCGCACGCCATACTGTAAGCAGATGTCTTCCGACTAAGGCTCACTACAAAACACCCTATGAATCGTGGAAGGACGAGAAAACCTCGTGTTTCCTACTTCCATGTTTTTTGGGTGTAAGTGTTTCATACACAACAATGGGAAGAGTCGGTTGAAAACCTTTGAGGCCCAAGTCGGATGAGGGTATATTCTTAGGATATTCCTCATCTAGCAAGGCTTTCGGGGTTACAAATGTAAGAACCCTACTTGTGGAAGAAACACCCCATGTAGTCTTTGATGAAGCATCTTCTCGATCAAGAGAAATCATTTTCGTAACAAGAAGTACTCGATCAACGTAACCTCGATGTTCAAAAACGGATCGCTAACTATCAAGGAAAAAGAATCAAAACCGTAATAAGATACATTCCAGATCTAGGCGATTCACCGATCATTCGTATCCTAAGGTACGAAAAATTGTTTGGTGAAGAAGTTCGATCAAATGAGACAAGATCAACCGAACCATCCGGTTTAGGGAGAACATCCGAAGTTCCCACGAACGCATTATCAAGACATGATGAGTCCAACATCATCCGAGACTTGTTCTTATCAAGTGGATCATAACTCGCACCACTCCCAATCGCTAGTAATGAAATTTTATCGTAAATGGACGATGTTCTCCAAACCGACGCAAATCGTAATGAAGGACCGGATAACCAGTCATCCAACTGATCTGATAATCAGAGACCCATCTGATAAAGTTAAAACTAGACATCGATTGGTTAAAGTGCCATGTATTGTTGTTATCCGCTATGAAGGAACCAACAACAATAGAGAAGCTCTACAAGACGTAAAAATTTGGATTCTAGCCATGCGAGGAGGAAATGAATAGTTCGAGAGAAATCAAGTTTGGGAACTAGTGGACGTACCAAGTCATCAAGTCGTTATTGGCACGGTGGGTATTCAAGAACAAGAGAGATGAAAACGTCATCACTAAAATAAGGCAAGACTTGTTGCTAAGGGGGTATTCACAATCGGAAAGAATTGATTATGATGAGACCTTTGCACCACCGCCACCTAGAAAGCCATTCGGTCAAGTTTAAATAATATGCTTCCCACAGAGGGTTCACTGTGTATCAGATGGACGTAAAGAGTGCTTTCTTAAATGGGGTACTAGCAGAGGAAGTTTATGTCGAACAACCTCCAGGCTTTGAAAAGAGCAACCAGGTGTATCGTCTAAGAAAAGCTCTTTATGGCCTCAAAAACAGTTCTCGAAGCTTGGTATGATACACTCTCTCTCGATTCTTGATCGAAAGTGGGTTCACTAAAGGGATGCGACGTAACCTTATTCAGAATAGAAGATGGAGAAGATATTCTGATGGTTCAGATTTACGTGGACGACATCATCTTCGGATCTCCCAACAAAAGTCTATGTGAAAGATTCCGCAAACTGATGCAAGGGAAATTTGAGATGTCCATGATGGGTCAGATGAATTACTTTCTGGATCTTCAAGTAAAGCAAAGTACAGAAGGGATATTCATCTGCCAAGAAAAGTACACTAGGAATTTATTGGCTAAGTTTGAGTTCAAAATTGTAAGGAAGCCAAAATTCCTATGATGACCGGATTCAAGATGGATCCGATGAGGATGGTCGAAAACAAATCGGAAGAATATAGGGCACTCATTGGATCTCTACTATACCCGACGCCAAACGGACCGGATATAACCTTCGCATGAGGGTGTATGTGCGGTTTTCAGCAAATCCAATGATAAGTCACCTAGAAGCAAAAAAAGCGGATTCTTAAGTATCTGAAGGGACAAATAAACCTTGGTTTATTTTACCCATCGATGATAATCTAGAGCTTAGTGGGTATTCCGATTACGATTATGGAGGTTGCAAGATTGACGAAAAAATCCACCTCGAACTTGTCGGGTTCTTAGGAAGTAAACCGATCTCGTGGTTTTCAAAAGAAGAACATCGGTTGCATCATCTATCGCAGGCGAATATATGGTACAGGGAAAATTTGTTGTTCCCCAACCTCTCGCTTAGTCGGCTGTTGAGGGATTATAACATTGAAGCTAAGAATGTACCTATATTCCGTGATGATAATAGTGTTATTGCAATCACTTTCGAAATCCGTTTTCTACATACAAGATGCAAGCATGTGGATGTCGGGCACCATTTTATAAGAGATCATGTTGAAAAGAAGAATATCGAAATGTAAAAGATTCATACTTGCATACTCTGAAAAGTTGATATTCTAACCAAGCCACTAGCCGAGATCGATTCGAGAATTATGCAATGAGCTAGGGCTTCGGATCTTGGAGAAAAAATGCACCTAAAATGTTTGATGGAATGATCTCCGTAACCACCGGGTTAAGAAACTAATCGATTCAAGTGAAATTAGTTGAATTTGGTATCTCAATCGATCGTAAGATCGGTCAAGGAACCGATATGAGAAGGTACTTGATCGATTTAAAGTTTATCGATTAAATGAACCCGATCGTTTAAAGGATTATCTGATTAAATGCTTCGCTTATACTTTGTAAGTCGATTAATTTGAAATTCAACAAGATTCACAAGTGGTATTCACAAGATTAAAGCTTAAAATCGCATAAGGATACTGAAATTTTACACAACAATGAAATAATGAAATTTTCATTAATAAAGACCAAAGGTCGTTACATTACAAGATACAAGTACAAAAGGACCCGGAGGTCAAGACATAAACCCTAAACCCTAGACCTTAACACTAAACCCTCATCCTAACCCTTGAAGAAGGGAGAGAGAGAGATTTTAAATCGATGCTCTCATTTTCCCCACTTAACAAGGGGTGAGAGAGGCTTTAAAGAAAATCCTAAAGCCGCTTAGTGGGCTAAAAACCAATTGGAGCGACAAATGCCTTGATAGGATTTTTAAGCCGGGAGCCCTAAGAAAGAGTCAAGGCTCTCCAACAGAAATGGTGAGTTGATATACGGGCATCACCGTTTGTCCGATCACGCACCATATCAAACTCATGTTCATTTTCGCATCGAGTCCGTTGACGCGGTTACGCTATCTCGATAGACACACAAGGTGCATACGGTTAGGAGAAGTGTCTTCTCGGGCTGCGATAAGAGTAACCGCCGCCTCGGTGGTAGAGAAGCTTAGCAACGATTGTATGTGAAATCTTTGATGACGACGAAAGACAAAGGATAAGGGACACACAAGGTTGATTTGAGAAGTTTGAAATCATTGAAAAAGGGGTAAAGGTGTTTGCCGGAAGTTTCACCGGAAATAAGGGTTCACCAGAATGCATGATTTTACAAAGAAGATAAGTATGGTGAATGGGTTATGTTGTGTAAAACATTGGTCAAATTTATAGAGACCAAGCAAGGGTGCAAATGCAAATTCGAAGTTCTCAAAACCTTTTAGAGAAATCTGCACCAAAAGGACAGCGTGTAGAAATCACGCGACTGATAATTGGAGAAATCTACGGCGGATTGACATATCTAGAGATTCAGACGATAATTACGCATGTCAAATCGCGCCAACTTAGGGAATAGAAGCTACTACTCTAGACTAAGTTTTGGCGGTAACACTTATCCAAAGAATTGGCTTGATCTGAGAAGAATCAGATTAGGTCAACTAAAATCTGATTACATGCGAAGCTGATCAGATGAGGAAGATCAATTGAGCTTGAAACTCCAACAAATCAGATACATCAGTCTATGGGAAAAATAGAAATATCAGTTGAAGGGGGAACTTCAACTGATCAAGGAGGATCAGAAGGAAAATCAGACGTATTCAAGGAAGATCAGTTGATCTTGAAACTTCAACAAATCAGATGCAAGTGAAGAAGATCAGTTAAAAGGATCAGTTGGGAAATTTTAAGGCTTAGGCAGAATACTAAGATCAACAAGTGAAATCAACATGGACAAGTGGTATTGACTGATTACAATATCAGTCAACCAGATACGCCTTTCTTTTCTCTTGTTCTTTGCTTATTTATCGGATCTTATCTGATATTATTTGCCTTACTGTACCCATTATCCTTGTGACGTATTCCCTGCAAATCATTTAATGCGGACGTGGGGAACATGTATTAACTGCTACTAAATGTGCTTTTAAATCCAAAAGGTTTTCGTACGTGCTTTTCCCGACCCTACGATCAAAACCGCTTAATCTGGAGCGTTCAATCTTTTCAAACGGTTGATCTTCCAAATCTTGTCTTCTTTTTCCTCCTCGTCTTTATAAAGATCATCAAAAACCATACCAGAGTTTTCCATTTCACAAACTTGCGATTTATTCTCTGAAAACTCCAGATTACTTCTCTCAGATTCAAAGTGTTTTTCCTAAGTTTCAAAATCATCTTTCCGAAAAATAGAATCTGGTAATTTATGTTTATTTGATGTATTCTTTTTAAATCCATTGATCTTAAATGTTTTTATCCTGTGTTATGCTTTATTGTTTCTTGGTTTCCGCATATGTGATGTTCTTATATATATATATGCACAACTTTAATCGGGTTCATCCCTTTGTAGATGGCCACCCACGGAATGGGAAAGATAATGTGCAATTATGCGGAACTGGCAACAAAGATTGTGGATGATAAGTTAAATGCAGATTCAATATCACTCAGATCCTAATCCATGGAGGTCGAAAGCAAATTCTGCAAAGCAAAAGCCTTGAGAAATTTTATTGTTTGCTCCTTTTGCAATCGAAAGAATGCAAGATGAAGCACTAGAATTCTGAGGAATTTAAGAGTGGATACGGACGCGTTTAAAATGAACCGCTCTCGACAATCAATCGGAGAAGAAATCGACCGACGAATGATGATATAACCCGTCTGTTGACCTACCAAAAGGACGGATCTACTTTTTCATTACGGGGAGAACGAAGATGAGCCGATCGAGAATAGAGCTCTTCGAGAGGTCGACAAACATCATCGTCGTCGTTTTGTCGAGCCAATGCTCAAGAGGAAATACCGATTGTTGTTTGACATATTGTCAAAAACAATTATGGGGATTGCATTCAGCCCAGATGCTCTTACTTCCGTCAAAATGTATAGCATGGCTGCAATAATTGATGAAGCCAAAAACATCAATTGGCACGGGTTCCTGAAGGCCATTCTGCTCCAAGAACATGAGAAATTTGGAGTAAATGAACTGAGGCAGGTATATCTGAAGAAAAAGATCGGCAATCTCAACAAGGTTGCGGTTATTCGAAGATAAACATCTAATCTTGAATAGGAACAGATTGAAAGTCCTATAAGGCATTTCTCACACCACTTGACCATCTTTGGGCCACCAGACGATGATATCGCGCCAACCCCCAAAGTCAAAGAAAGGAAAAAGCAAGGAAGCAACTTCGTCTATACCAAATGCCCCCCAAAAGAAGAAAAGAAAACTGGTGAAGCCCCAGGAGAAGAGGCCGAAGAAGGCAAAGCAAGCCTCCATGACTCTGATGCTTGAAGATGAGTCAGATGAAGAAAGAGTGTCGATCACCTTTGCAACACAAACATCGTGAAAAATCGACAGACAGGGCTTCTCAAGCCGAGCTGAGATCATTCTTAGGAAGAAGCACAAGCGACGATCTCCTTCTCCTCAAGCTCGAGCCGATTCACCACTCGCCTAATGGGCACGAAAGCATGTCTCTCCTATTCTTCCACCGTCCGCGAACCTCGAATCGGTTCGCGAACCCGCTTACCGGGATGTGGAACCGTAAGCACTTGCTTCCAGTGAGAACCTCTGCGCAGTCGAACCAATCAGCCAACTTCCGCCTACTCAAGCACAAACTTAACCTTCCACATCTCATCAAGTCGAATCGACACAATTCTCGAGTCCAGATCGACAAAGATCATAATCGGGAAATTGATCGGGAATGCGAATCGAAGGAGAAATTGATAAGTTATATCCGGGCGGTCGCCCATCCCGCCATAAGAGAGGAAGTTATGGAGATCCTCACTGGAGAGATCTTCGGCAAAAAGCTTCTCGGACTTTATAATAATTATTGAACAGATGGGCGGTGATGAGTTTGCGACTTCGATTTCGACATGAGGAAATCTGCTATAGTGGGATCACCGGTGAGTGATAATCGCTTAAATCTTTCAAAGCTCGATCCACGAGGGCTAGGGTTGCGAGGAACAGACGAATCGAGATCGCGACAAAAGCTCTGAAGCGGATGCCATCATGAAGGATGCAGGGGGAGCTGGATGATAGTGGAGCCGGTGCCTTTGCGGTTCATGACCAACCACCGAAGCACAAACAATCCGAATCGGATCAAGTGACACCCAACATTCCAACATCAAACGTCACCATCGATCAACTTCGGAGATCAAATCTTGTCTCAAAGATCTCTGAAAAAGAAGAAGTTGAGGGATAATGATCAAAGGCGGTTGCCATCAAAGAAATAACGGATCAAAGGGAATTGGCTATTTCCCATTAGGGGCAATCAAAGATCGCTTTTCCCAAATCAGGTCCATCGCATCACCGAATCGATAAAAGACCGTTGATGCCAAACCGACTCGGTGGATAAACAACAAGTTTCTTTTCGATGCTCACCGACAAGCTAGAATTGATGTAAGAGAAACTTGACAAACCGATTAAAACACTCTCTCGCCATGGAATCTGTCAAGATCGAAATGATCTCGAAGATTCAAAATCTAACCGCCAAACTCAAGGCATATCTGTTGAGATCTCAACAGGCGATCGCGATCAACTTTGGTTCTCGACCTCCCACCTCACTACTCTTTTTGATCAAACCAAAAAGGGGAAGGACCGAATGAGAAACCAACCGACATAACAGTCTTGGGACATCACAAACTCCGGATTTCTTTGAAAAAGATGTCCAAAGAGCGGAGATAGTTGAGAAGCCCTAAAAAGTCAAGAAGAAAGAAGGGCGTAAAAAAAAAATGGAGGCGTAAAAAATCAAGAAGAAATTCGGATCGAGAGCGAAGAAAGGAAGGGCCGGAAAATCCGTATCGTAACCTAAGTTTGCAAAGAAAGAGTTGATGAGATCATCCCAAAAACTGCTGCAAGATGCTAAGAAATTTGAGGAATGGAATAAGATCGAGAGTGAATGGCTTCGGATGCCTTTGTTCTTAATCTTGTTCCACAAGAAGAATCTCCTGATGAAGAATTCCTCAACTGGTTAGAAAATAAATACCCGGATTTTTACAAGTATCCGGAAAATGAGGCCAAGCTTATCAATGTAAAAATAACTCGCCAAGAGTATGATCCGTTGGAATACTCGAAGAAGGCGGATGGTTCATTTAATGATTGGCATTTCAAAGATTCTATTTTGACAACCTGCACAGAACGCACATAACTAATCCTCAGCAGACTGATGATGTCAAATGGAAACTTTATCAGATTTTCAACATACCTCAAGATCAAAGAGAGATGCCAGAAGGATACAAGCCTAAAGAGTGAAGAATCAGAAGACTACTCAGGATCAGCTGTTCTTATTTTCAAACTTTTCTGATGTAACATGTAATCAACATTCTTTAATGAGAAAAGTTTTTTTTATGATCCTAAGACAAAGTCTCATTGTCTTCTGATTATATGCTCTTAACTGTTCTATTTTTTTTATCAACTGTATTTGGTTTCTCAAAGTGTTTTGGTTTCATCAAAAAGGGGGAAATTGTTGGGAAATTTATAGTTTTGATGAAAGTTCCAAAAACACATGTAATAGGACCAGTCAGACCTGTTAGCTGACTGATGTTTATATTACTTGCTATAGGAGACCAGTTGATAATGATTGTATAGAACAACCGATGAAATAGATAGGTCACATATTGAGGGGGAAACTCAATATGTATAGGTCGATCCAAGACTCAAAGGACAAAATTGATATCCGGCCAGGCCGAAATGCTAGAAAAGAAACAGAAGATCGACGATCCGATCTAGTCGATATCTCAAATTTGAAGTCATAAAGCTCAAACTCGAATACTTGAAGATCGGATGACTTCCGGATGATCGCACCGTAAGACCTACATCGATCGAGTCCGCCAGTTGAAGCTAATTCAACCGCACTTTGAAGACTTATCGTAGATCGATCGATTCGCATCGATCAAAGTCACCACCAGTGAAAAACCGATGTTTCACCTAATCATACGCCTATGATCCGAACAAGAAGAATGTCGGCGTGGTTGGAAGAACAACATTTTGAAAAAGTGAGTCTGCTATCCAATAAGAACAAGACACGTATGATCGGAGCCGGCAATTGCGGGATTTGATGCTACATCTCTGTAACGGCTACAAAGTACAAATTCACGCTTTTGGCCATGCCGTTCCTGAAGCTCGTCACATCAAGCCTGCAAGTCTACCAAATATAGCCTGAAATTCAAATTGCTCTCCAACGGCTCTTTGATTTCAAGGTCTATAAATATGGGATCACACTTCAGAGTGAAAAAAAAAATGGAAACGCTGAACAATCAAGAAGCTCAAGCTAATATCAGATTTCCGCACAAGAACACGAACAAGAAGATTAATTTTTATTAAGTGTTCATCCCATAAGTTCTTAGCATAGAAATCTTTTCATCTAGTTGTTAGGTTGCTTATACGCAAGAAAAGATTTCATAGTTGGAACCAAAACAATCTTACCCAAACCCCCAAGTTAGGTTAAGTTGTTTAGCAAGATTTCAGACTAGGGTTTCTAGTTCTGATCTCTGGGATCGGTTGAATGTGAACTCCTTAAACATCTAGTTGGTGTCTTTGTGTTGGACTTACACATAAAACAAAGTCCGGTTGGTTAAGTAGGTGCCCTTGTGATAGGGAAGAGTGGGCGTGGGACTAGTTTGTCCGAACCACTATAAATCTTGTGTGCCTTTACCGCTTTGATTAACTGACTACACAATCGCACACAACCTTTAAAAGCGCATACATATTCCAAATCGAGATCAGTTAGCACCAAGCTTCGATCCGATCAAACTTGACACTTCACCAACCGATTAAAAGATTAACTTTGAATCTCGATTTATCAAAAACCGGTTTTTAACACGGGTAAAACTTAAGCTTCCGCACACATCGATTAAACCGATAGTTACGGCCGATCCGCCTTGAAAGCGTCAAGAAATTGGTTATCGACCCAAACCCGATTCACTCACACTCGATCAAAGTTAATCGCCTCACACCGATTTGCACAAAAGTTTTCAGAAGTCTATTCACCCCTCCCCTCTAGACTTTTGCCCTCACAAAACCCGTTCGGGACCTACAGGCTCAACCTCAGATTCTTCAATATCCAGCAATAATTTCCTCTGAATTGACTTAGAAGCCTTTGCTCTTTTTCCCTCAGGCTCTTTCATCGCCATAGCCTTTCTCTTGATGGGCATTTCAAAGACCGGCCAGGCTTGTACCAATCCTTCCTCTACCACTCGGTTTCTCTCTGAGAACTTCTGCATTGTTTCCTCCTGAAACCCGAGTATAGACCCCTTCTCCACCTCCTTGAACTTAAGCTTCTCAGTGGTTTCTATCTCCTTCATGGCTTCGGCAATGATCTTCTTCTCAGCATCCTTTACAACCTTGCCCTTCAGAGTATGTTCCAATAAAACTCTGAGATCAGCTCCAGGTCTTTCCCCCTTCTTGGAACCATACTCTGGCGAAGCTTTGGAGAGTCTTTGTGTCCATATGGTATTGTTCTTCTTGACCTCCGCCCTCCCTGCCATCTGATCTTGCTCCTCCTCGAGCCTTCTGAGGTGGTTCTTCGCCACAGAGAATTCTTCAGACAGATGAGCAAATTGGCTTGGGAGAGCTTCCTTGAACATGTCTGTCATCTTGGCCATGAGCATTGAGCTAAATCTCCTCAACAGCGTTCTTTACCAGCATCTCACTCTTCTCTACCAATTTTGCTTCTAGAATTTGAGTCTGCTCCTGATGCTTCTACTTCAGTTCTGCATTAAGCTCAGCCTTGACCCCCTCCATCATTTCTTCTAATTTTCCTTCCATGGAGGTCAGCTTGTCTGTCAGAGTATCCTGAAGCTGCACCAGTTCTGAAGAAGAACTCAAGCTATCAATCTTTTGTGCTTGTTTGGCCAATGCCTCCTCGATCTGAGCAACTTTGGTCAGGATCGGCTCAACCTTCTCCAGCTTCACCATCAGCGGGGTGAGATCAATCTCAGGAGTATATCTGATCGACTGTGACTCCTGAGTTGGCTGTTCATCCTGAGTCTCAGTCTGAACCTGAGCTTCAGTTTGAACTGGGACTTCATACTCAGTCTGAGTCTGGGATTCACCCATTGCATGGGTGTCCACCTGAGCCTCAGTCTGCATATCAGACATTACAGATTTAAAGGTAGGAACTTCAGTAATCCTGGCATAATTATTAATAGTGCCAAAAGTTACCTGAAGGTTAACTTCAGTCTGAGGATGTTCGACAGCAGCCTGATCAGCATCAGTTGAGTCTTTCTCCTTCTGAGATTGACTCTCATCATCCCCTTGTTGGTCCCCATCCTGAGATTTGTCTTTGGAGCTCGGGGAACCAACTTCAGCAATCCTCTCAGCAACCTTCCTCTTCACAAGCTCATCAAAGTCTGAGATTTTCATCCTGAGCTTGGTTTTTCTGAATCCTGAGAATTCAGTGAGAAAAGTTGTCTCCTCGTTCCACCAGTCTTCCCCTCTGAATGAAGCAATATTGAGCATCTCCGGAAGAGTCTAGTTGAGGATGTAGACCATAGACCTCAATCTGAAGAAGATGTCTTGGAGGTCAGGAAATGAGCTAAGCTTAGGGTAGTGGTCAAGGATGAACCGTTCCCCCTTGCTTCGCCATTCGGTCTCTTCAGCTTCACCTTTCTTGAGCATCGGGTTCTCAGGTTCAGTTGGAAACTCTGCTGAAAGATCACCTAACAGCTCATTCAGGAGCTCATCAAAATTCATCGGCTCCTGAGGCTCAGTAAACTCTGAGGTTTGGGCAGGCAGCTCCTCAGTTTGAATCTGACTTGGTTCTGAGGTCTGAGCTGGCTCCTCCTCAGTGGGAATATCAGTTTTGCTCTGAGAACTGAGCGGGCACTTCCTCAGAGGGAATCTAAACATTTTCTGAGGTCTGAGCAGGTGCTTCCTCAGCAGGAATCTGTACTTTCTCTGAGGTCTGAGGTCCTTGGAATATTTCTTGAGAGAACTTATCAGAACTAAGCGACGTCTCAAGAACCTCAGAGAAGACTTGCTCCTCAGTTTGATCCTGTGCCTTTGAGATAGCCTGAGCCAATACAAGTAAAGGCAATTTCTGAGCAGTTTGGCTCTCAGGCTGAATCTCCTCAGTCTCACTTTCCTCATCATCATCAGTGAGAACCACCATCCTTTTGCGCTTTGGAGCAAGGGTTTTCTGCTTCTTCAATTTCTCACCATGCTCCTTCTTGGCATCCAACAAAATCTTCCCCCCGGTTTGTTGGCTTTCTTCAGCAGCAGCCGCAACTGGTGATTCCACTTTCTTCTCTTTCTTCCCTTTAATCGTCCTCTTTACCGCAATGGGCTTGAACATTATTTTGGACTTAGGGAATGGAGTAGATTTGAAAAAGATATCCTCCTCCTCTCTGCACATCTCCAAAATAAACGTTATTTTGGTGGCATGGAGGATCCTGCCTTTGATAGATACTACCCCATCCTCCCTTCTTATGACCTTGGTTTGCTCACTCACCACCTTGATCAGATACTTCAACCAGTTGAACTCCTTGGTGGGTGAGTCCTCGATCGCCGCCATAAGTCGGAGTTTGGGAGTGCTGATCTGCTCGAAGCTTCCAGATCGACTCATGATGCACTTTCCAACAATATCCATCAATTCTCTGTATTTCGGCTTTAGATGCCGCTTATGAAGAGTTGCCTCAAACTTAATAGGATTCTCAGTAATCCCATCAAGATACTCTTGCTCCCGTCCCAACATATACAATGAGGGATCATCTCTCCTATTGCACAACTCAAATACGTCGTTTAAGTTCTTAGGGACAATATAGAGCTCTCGAACAAAATCCACATACTTCAACTATTGTTCAAGATGAGAAACAGAAATCTTGGACTCTATACAATCATCCTCATTTATTTCCAAATTAGCTACAAACTCTATTACCTCGGGAGTATACTCCGCCTCCGGTCGATTCGCGATGAGGTTCGTCAGTTTCGCCAATCGGATTAAATGGAGCGCCTCTTCTTCGTGCTTGGCATTGGTGGTACTCTCCAAAGAAACCACGTACTCATACCATGGCTTATTTGTCTCGGCTAATTTTTTGAACATGGTAGGAGCCATTTGAGATTTGAAGATTTAGGGTTTTGAGCGATGAAGCTTTTCTGGGTAAAAGGGATTTATTTGCAGAGGGTTTTTGGGAATGAAGGGTTTCAATAAAAAATTGGCTTGAATGACTTTCAAAGGATTAAATAGCTCGAGATCGTGGGAAGTCATACCGGTTTGGTGAAAAACAACGGTTAAGATTAATCCACGATTAATCGGGGAGGCGAAAGGTCGATCCCCGAAAAGTAAGCCGCCATTTTAACTTCATTGGTGATTAAATGTAACAGAGCATTTAATGACTGTTTGACTCTTTTTAGGAATTTCAAAGATCCCGCCCAAAAATATTCCTCAGGTGTTTTGTATTTATTGCGAATGATTACTGAGTTTCACTTAAGCAATAAATGAGTCGCATGAGTCATTACTTCTTCAGACTAATTTCCCATTATCAGTCTTACTGAGTATTGACCTTGATAAAAATGTCAGTATGATACTGAGTATTGAATGAGTTCAGTATGCTACTGAGCACTGACCTTCAGTAAATCTGAGTTTCCTGAGACTCAGTTCAGTATTTCCAATTTTATCCTGAGTTTCTCAGTAGAATTCTGAGAAAACTTCATGCATCTGAAAATCTTCAATTTTTCAGATTTTACTCTATACACCTGGATCCAACATCCCTAATTCAACTGATAGATCCTGAAATCTTGATTCAGCCAAAGGTTTAGTCAAGATATCAGCTCTCTGCTTATCAGTATGAATTTTCTCCATCCTGATGTCCTTTTTCTCGACATGATCTCTGATGAAGTGATGTCTGATATCCACATGCTTCCATCTGGTGTGCAATACCGGATTTTGTGAAATAGCAATGGCACTATTATTGTCACAAAATATTGGTACTTCATTGGCTACAACTTTATAATCACTTAATTGTTGTCTGAGCCAAAGAATCTGAGCACAGCAGCTTCCTGCAGCCATGTATTCAGCTTCAGTAGTACTGGTTGCTACTGAGGTCTGTTTCTTTGAAAACCAAGATATCAACTTGCTTCCAAGAAATTGACAAGTTCCTGTAGTGGACTTCCTGTCAATCCTGTAACCTCCATAATCAGCATCTGAGTAACCAGTTAATTCAAGGTTATCCTCAGCTGGATACCATAATCCTCTATTCACTGTGCCCTTAAGATACTTCAGTATCTTTTTGGCAGCCTCCATGTGATTAGCCTTAGGATTAGCTTGGTATCTTGCACATATCCCAACAGCAAATGTTATATCCGGCCTACTTGAGAGCAATGACCCAATGATTCCTCTATAATCAGTATGACTTACTGATTTGCCTTCAGAATCAGGATCCATCTTGTAGTTAGTATTCATAGGAATTCTAACTGCATTGCAATTCTGTACACCATACTTGGCAATCATATCCCTGGTGTATTTTGCCTGGTTGATGAAGATTCCTTCCTTTGATTGTTTCACTTGAAGACCTAGAAAGAAATTCATCTCTCCCATCATTGACATCTCAAACTTGCCTTTCATCAGTGTTGAAAACTTTTCACACAACTGATGGTTTGGAGATCCAAAAATGATGTCATCAACATATATCTGAACCAGTAAGATATTTTCCTCATCTTCTATCCTGAACAGAGTTCTATCAACAATTCCTTTGACAAAACCATGGTCAGTAAGAAACTGAGAAAGAGTATCATAACATGCTATGGGTGCTTGCTTAAGACCATACAAGGCTTTTTTGAGCCTGTAAACTTGGTCATTCTGTTTGAAACCAGGAGGTTGTTCTACATAAACCTCTTCTTTAAGCACACTGTTCAGAAATGCACTTTTCACATCCATTTGATAGACTGTGAACTTCATGTGGGCAGCATATGCAAGAAACAATCTGATGGCTTCTAGTCTTGCAACTGGTGCAAAGGTTTCATCATAATCCAAGCCTTCTTCTTGGGAATAACCTTGTGCAACTAGCCTTGTCTTGTTTCTTACAATGTTGTTGTTTTCATCTCTTTTATTCTTAAATACCCACTTGGTTCCAATGACATTGTGCCTTTCAGGTCTATCCACTAGCTCCCAAACTTCATTTCTTGAGAATTGATTCAGCTCATCTTGCATAGCAGTAATCCAATGAGAATCTTGTAGAGCTTCACCAATCTCAGTAGGCTCTTTCTCTGATAGGAAGCAGCAGAATAGTGCACTCTCACCATGGAACCTTCTTGTTTTGACACCTTCAGTTAGATCACCCACAATCTGACTTGTAGGATGACTATCTAACCATCTTCTTCTAGATGTTCCCCCTTCAATAGTATCCTCAACATTTAAAATGTTAGGTTCAGTTAATTCAGTAAACTCAGGGAACAACAGAAAAGGAGAAAGGGATCATCTTCCTCAGGGGAAATTCCATTCAGAACATTGTCAGAGACACTTATTCCCCTTTGGTTGATAGATTCAGAATTTACCTCAGTTGTGACCACATCTTCATTGGCATCACATACCTGAGTCTGAACTGGTGTCTGTTCAGATTTGTCAGCTTCAGTGTGTTGGTTTTCCTTCATTGAAGACTTTCCATCCTGAGTCTCACCATCCTGAGTTCCATCCTGAACTTCTTTATCTGAGTCTGAGTCACTCCAATCATAGATGGTGACTGACTTCTTCTTTTCAGGTTCAGTGGATGTTTTGTCATTCTTTTTCAGGCTTAATCTGGTGATTCTTTTGGTCAGTTCTTCTGCATCATGTTCCTGTTTCTTCTGAACACAAGTAGATTCATCAAAAACAACATGAGGTGTTTCCTCCACAATAAGAGTCCTACAGTTGTAAACTCTGAAAGCTTTACTGACTTCAGAATATCCTAAGAATATTCCTTCATCAGCTTTACTATCAAATGTTTTCAACTGATCTTTACCATTATTGTGTATGAAACACTTGCAACCAAACACACGAAAGAAAGAAACAAGAGGCTTCCTTTCATTCCAAAGCTCATAGGGTGTTTTGCCTTGACTCTTGGTCAGCATGGATCTGTTCTGAGAATAGCATGCAATGCTGACAGCTTCAGCCCAAAATCTTTTAGGAATATCAGCTTCAGCTATCATTGTCCTTGCAGCTTCTTTTAGAGTCATATTCCTTCTTTCAGCAACACCATTTTGTTGAGGGGTCCTTGCAGCTGATGTTTCATGAAAAATTCCATTTGCTGCACAATAATCAGATATAATATGATTTATAAATTCAGTTCCCTTGTCAGATCTGATTTTGACCACACACAGATTTTTCTCAATACTGAGCCTTTTCAGTAATTCAGGCAACTTTATCTGAGTCTCTTTCTTACTGAGTAAGAATATGACCCAAGTATATCTTGAGTAGTCATCAACTACTACTAGTGTGTATTTCCTGCCATTAGTGCTCACTGGTGTTATTGGACCAAAAAGATCCATATGCAATAATTGAAGTATTCTTTCAGTAAAAACATCTACTTTGCTTTTAAATGATGCTCTAATTTGTTTTCCTTTTTGGCACGCATCACAAATATGTTCCTTACTGAACACTTCATTAGGCAACCCTCTCATAAGAGCTAATCTTGCAAGTTTATTCAGGGTTTTGAAATTCAGGTGATTCATTCTTTTATGCCATAACCTACTGGTATCTGTGGAACTTTTTGCAACCAAACATGTATCTTTAGGAGTTGAACTCCAATCAGCAAGATACACATTTCCTTTTCTAGTACCAGTCAGTAATACTTTCTGTGAGATATCATCTTTCACATAACATAAGTTCTTAGAGAACTCAACATTAAAACCCTTATCACAGAATTGGCTTATTGAAAGCAAGTTATGCTTCAATCCAGATACATATGAAACACCATGGATATGAACTGAGTCGATTTCCAAAGTTCCATATCCTTCATCATCCCGAGTTATCTCCAAAAGTGATCTGAGGGCCTCTTTGTTCAACATAGTCACTGAGTATCTTCTTGAATCCTGTCATATGTCTTGAGCATCCACTGTCAAGATACCATACATCAGGGGCTTTTTCATCTCTACTCATTAGTGCTATGTGATCTTCAATCAGCTCAGTGCCCTTGTTTTCCTCCTGAAAAACAGATCAATTTTTAGGTACCCAATTTGTGTAGGGTCCTACAAGGTTAGCTGTACCTTTCGGAATCCAAATCTGCCTGACAACTCTAATCACTTTAGAGTGGTTGATATGTCTTTCATAAACATCTACATACACATTTACTACTCTGGGTGCCTTAGCAGTTTCACGTACGATATGAGTCTTGCCTTAGCATGAACATGGGCTTTTGAATTTCTCTTTGGTTCAGGCCTTTTGTTCATTTGCTTTGGTTTCTGTGCAGCCGGTCTGAATCTTTGTTGACTCGGGTTCAGGTAACCTTTACCCTAAGGCAAGTGGGGTTCAGATTGCCTGTACTGAAATTTGGGTCTTTCAGTATACTGAGGACTTGGTCTCTTCAGTTGAGAATGTCTCTGCTGAGTGTTTCTATTCTGAAGATTCCTCCGATGGTTCGGTCTTGAGATCCTTTCGGGTTTGCATTCTTAGCCCGAGGCTTTGAAGTACTTGCTCGAATTTTTCCAATCGAAAGTGCTCGGTTTTCTAGCCTTCACCGAGGTTTGGGCTTTCCTACCCGATCATTCAGTTTCTTTGAAAAACCATGGGTCCTTTTCCCTTGTCTACAACCTTGGGCATTTCTTGATTTGAAGTGTGGGTGCCATGGTTTTTTACAAGATTGTCTTCTTGCTACTTGATCAAAGATTCGGATGACCTTGTGAGGTTCCCCACGAATGTATCCCAATCCAGATTTTATAGTGGATGGATCTCTGGTAACTCAATTTCATATATTACTTTAGATGCGATTATTCAATAGAGTTAGCTTCTTCTCGTGCACTATCCTCACATCTCTGTAGAGTTTCATGCTTCTCAGAGAGGTCATTGAACTTAGTTCTGATCAGCTGAATCTCTTCAGTGGATTTCTCTAGCTTTTCAGTTAGGGTCACTATCAACTTCTCTTTCTCTGAGAGTTGTACTTTCAGAACATCCAGTTCATCAGTAGCTCCCATTAATTGAGAAGTGATTTCAGTTTTGCTAGAGTCTTTCCACTTAAGATTTTCACCTTGATTCGCCTTTATTCTCGCTCTTGAGTTTCATTTAGCGCTTCTTGTAAAAATGAAAGATAGTCCTTCATTAGACTCTCAAAAGGAATCCATCAGGTCAAAATGACTGTTTACAGTTGAACTTGACAACTCTTGTGCTAGTGTAGGAGCAACAACAGAGAAAGAAGAGTTTACCTCCTCAATAGCCATCAGACATATGTCATCACTTTCACTGTCTGAGAATATTTCATCTGAAGAGCTAGATCCCTCCTCGTAATGTTCTTCTTCTCGCAACCATGGCTTTTCCGTTGAGAACTTCTTGTCTCTTTTTGCTGTCTTTCTCTCTTCTCTCCTTAGCACTTTTCGTGTCGGGACAATCATACCGGAAGTGACCTTTCTTTTTGCAATTGTAGCATCTCTGCTGCATCATCATCCCGATCACTTTCTTCTTTGGATTTGGAGTCCTTCCTTTTGGATGAAGATCCCTTAGCTTTCAGGTCCTTCTTCTTCTCAGTTGATCTGTCCTCAGGTTTCTTCTGGTACCTGTGATTCCTGTAATAGTTTTTGTATTTTCCATATCGACTATTAAGTCTTTCAAACCTCCTTGCCATCAGTGATAGCTTATCCTCAAGCTCATCCTGATTTTTAGCAAGGGAGTTCTCAGACTCTCTAGTTTTACAGGTTTTATCCTTGGCCTTAAAAGCCACATTCTTACTAGATGATGAATCATCTTTGCTGTCAGCCTTTTTAGATTTCTTATCAATTACAAACTCATAGGCCTTCAGCTCAGAGAAGACTTGTTGGTATGGCATTGAATTAATGTTTTTGGTGTTTTCAATCACCACTGCATGTATATCCCATTTCTTAGAAAGACCTCTAAGAATTTTCAATGCAAATTCTCTCTGTGGATATTTCTTACCAAGTGCATTTAGATCATTCATAATGCTAGTGAATCGACTTCCAATTTGTCTATAGATTCACCTTCATCCATTTCAAAACTATCAAACTTTCCAATTGCAACTGAAAGTTTATTTTCCTTGATATGATCGTGCCTTGGCACATTCAAACTAGTGTATCCCAAATTTCTTTTGCAGTATTACAGTGAGAGATCATTCCCATCACACCATCATCAATTGTACTGTATAGTGTGTCTTTAGAAATATAGTCTAGATTGACTAACTTCCTCTCCTCAGGAGTCAATTGGTCATCAGACTTAGGAAATTTCGCTTTCTAGGATCGTTTCTCTCATTTTTACATTCCTCCGGATTCACCACAAAGAATTGGAATGGCCCTTCAGAGACCACTCTCCACATACGCTCATGTTTAGAATACAGTGAGCCTGCATTCTCGATCTCCATAAATCATAGTTCTCCACCGAGAACATGGGAAGTTTTTAGAAGACATTTTATCCGAGTCTTTTAAAAATTCAAAGAAATATGATCAGTTCAGATAGACCACAAGTATTTCTAGAAAATAAAACTTTGGTCAACAAAGCAGGTGGTCAAGTTGAACCACTCTTCCGATACCACTTGTTGGTCCCGTGAAAACGAGTCTTACACGTGTATGGGGAATACACGTGTTCAAAGTTTTTTAAAACTTTTCTTCGAGGTCACTGGGGTCGTTTGTCTTGATGATTTGGTCCCGAGAAGCACAAATCGCTCTCGAGTCAAAGTCTATCCGAGACAAAGATCTGAAAATTTTTTCAGATACCTCGATAATCCCAACCGAGTCCCCGAAGTTTTCAGAGATCCTGAGTTGCTTGGATCAGATAACTAACTTACTGAACCCTTAGAAGAGTAAGTTCAGTTTGGTAACTATCTGTTCTAGCTACTCAGATGTGCGGAATGGTTGGCCCTTAGTTTATATTCGTTTTAAGCTTTTGCTGAAAACCTTCCTTTAATGGAATAGTGATTAGGCTGTGATTCAATTTATATGCAACTTTCAGTGGATTGATTCCAACTGAAATATCAGTCAAAATATGCTTTCAAGACAAAGTAATGCAACAGATAAATCAAGCAAAGAGCTATTCGTTGGAGAGATAGCTTCGTGAGTTTCCTCTTATGGTGTGTGAGAAACGGCAATATTTAGGGTTTGACACTCCCTAACACGTTTTAGGCAATAGCCTTTCATGTAGCCGTTCTTCACTTTTTGCAGTCTGGAACTTAGTACTTCTGACAACTTTTTCAAAGGACTGTCATTTGTCGATTGTCGATATGGTGCATGTTGTCTTCCTTTTTTGACTTTTGTCTCCAGTTTAAAGGTAGACAACTCAACGGCTCTTTTGGTTATAATCTCTGAGTTGATATAACATTAACAACACTTTGTCTTAGTTCCTTTTGTCTGCATTTGAAGGTCTTGGGCAATATCTATTTTTCTAAGGAATCACGATCTTCTCAGTACTGAATCCTTCAGATAGATATTTTCAGTGCCTCGGAACATTCAGGTTTATCTTGAGCATTCATAACATTCTTGAATCTTCATAATTATTGTGCCTTCAGTATTCTTGATCTTGATTCTTGATCTTTCTATCTTACGTGTCTTCTCGAGTCATCCGAGTCTTGAGGTCTTCGAGTCTTCGGCGTCTTCCGAGTCTTCTGGATATCTTGGTGATATCTTGAGTCTTCATCTTGAGTCTTGATTCTTGATTTCATCTTGAGTCTTGATGATATCGGTTTCATCTTGAGTCTTGATATTCTTGATCTTGATTCTTGATTTCATCATACCGAGTCTTGATATCTCGGTTTCATCTTTTTCTTCTTGATATCTCGGTTTTATCTTGAGTCTTGAAACTTCGATTTCATCTTTGAAACTTTGGTTTCTTCAGAACCTTACTGAGTTCTTCAGAATCTTTAGATCCTAACCTGATCTATATCTGCTGACTATACATTTTGCAGATATCATCCTGAATACTCTAAAACTGAATCCTGACTCAACTATCAAGATTATCCTGAACATGTCATACTCAGGGGTTTTGGGATCTAATCAAAATCATATCTTTATTAAATTCATCTCCCAACACTGTGATAAAGGATTGTCAAGATATTTCAAAGATGAAGCCAAGCAACCTGTTTCTGAGCCTTAAAGCCCATGAGTTTGATCTGATTGAGAGAGGGTAAGAAGAAGATGATGAGTCGCCTATCGAAATCACACCTGCCACATCAAAAGCAGATGCATTCAAAGCAGTCGGCAGTAGCTCAAAGTCTACTGAACTTATTAGAAATATCATAAGTCAGACAGAACAGATTGCTTTGCTGACCAGAACACTTGAAAGATCTAACATACAACTGGGTAAATATCAAAAGTTTTACAGAGATTACCAGAACAGCAGAGGAAGAGATAGGAGGTAAACTGACAGATCACAAGAAAGGACAATATCTGATGACAGAAGAGATGATCATAAGGAGGATCACAGAGAGGATAAGAAAAGAGATGATCGATCTGACGACAGAAGAGATAACAGATCAGAAAGGAGGAATTCTGATCACAGGCAAGCAGGAAAGTCACCTGATAGATTCTACAGAAGGAATGACTCACCTGACAGAAGAAGTTCCGTGGAACGTGGAGAGTGTTTCAACTGTCAGAAATTAGGTCACTACAGTGCGGACTGCCCTGACCTGGAACTGAAAGATAGAGAAGACAAACGAAACAGAAGAGAGCAACGGTACAGAGACAGAAAAGCCATTGTTGCTGATACATCTGGGATTGATGATTCTTATCTGCCTTCAGAGGATTCTGGTTACTCATCTGTAGAAGTCTTCTGCCTGATGAGCAATGTTGATGACTTCAACCACTTTGATGATCTGATGTTCTTATCTGGTGACGACATCTACCTCATGGCCAAGGATGTTGATAGTTCTGAGGTATCCTCTAAACCTTCTGTGTTTTCTATTTCCACACCTGTTGTGCTGAGCACACCTGCTGGAGAGATTGACCTGCAGCTCTACAATGAGCAATTGCTTGATGATATCTCTAATGCAGTAGACACTAATACCATAGTGGAAGCTGAGAACGATAAGCTAGGGTCAGAGAACAATCATCTTGTTAAAGATAATCCTGCAAGAAAAGCTACTGAACTGAAATCAGTTGAGATTGTTCAGAAAATAACTGCAGAACTGGAGCTTCTGAAAGTCAGTACTTCTGATCAGGATAAACTGATTAAGGAACAGCTAGCAATTAACAAACAGCAAGTTGATGATCTCAAAATCCTCCAAGCTAAGTTTGATGAACTCTTCCGACTGCATGAGAGTCTAAAAGCTACTGAGGATAGTTTGCGTAATAAAATAGAGGTTTTCACGAAATCATCTAAGACCTTTCAAGATCTGAACAACTATTTTCGTACGACAACTAATAAGAAGGGAATTGGGTATGAAAACCCTTTTGCATCCTCAAAAGCCCCGTCTGGTCACTTCAGAAAAGTGTAATCAAACGAGTTTCTGATCAAGATACACAAAAAGTAAAATTTGTATCAGATAAGGGAAACAGGCCTGCTGAACAAGTAAGGCAAGTGTCTGATCAAAAAGGGAACAGAAATGGACCCCAACTGATCAAGCATCAGTCGAGGAATCAACAGAAGAACCCTGTTCTTTTGAAGAAACCTCAACCTGTTCAGCAGATTAGGAATCAGAAAAGACTATCTCTCAAGGGAAAATCTGATCTGAAACCTAATCAGGTCAAGCTGCCTAACAAGCAAGCTAAGAGTAAACTGCTAAGACCATATATGTCAAAAAGATATGAATCTTTTAATGGTAGCAGTCGTACCTACCCTTACAATCAGAAACCTAGGGTTGCTGCATCTGAGCCCCACTGGATTTAAAAGAAGACAAATTTCAATAAAAAATCTCAAGTCTTCTGATTCATCCAAGGCTCACACTAATGATCATACTGACCAGATTGCATATGAAGAGACGTATGATTATGTAGATATTTATGGGAGACAAATTAAGCCCTCTATTTTAAACAAGGGTGCCAGATTTGTTTGGATCCCGAAAGGTATTTCTAACCCCCCAGGACCCGATTCTACTGGGGTACCTAAAGTCTGATCTGATTGCAGGATCGTGTGGGTTTGGCCAATAAATGAGGTGTACAAGCAACTATCTGGTACATCGATAGTGGATGCTCAAAGCACATGACTGGAAACAAACATCTCCTTAGCTCATACACAGAACAAAAAGGCCCATGTGTACTCTTTGGTGATGATAACTTTGGTTTTACCAGTGGATTCGGAACCTTAGAGAATGATGATGTTTAGGTTATTAGAGTCTCGTATGTCGATGGTTTAAAGCACAACATATTATCGGTTTCACAATTTTGCGACAACGGATTCAGTGTTGAGTTCTCGACTGATCAGTGCACTATCAAGAATCGAGCTACTCAACAGATTTTGTTAACTGGTTCAAGAAAAGGAACTATTTATACTGCAGATTGGAACAGTTGTCCAAGAAATGCATGTCTGATTGTTAAGAGTTCCAAAAGCAGCAGTTGGCTCTGGCACAAGAGAATGAGTCATCTGAACTTTAAAACTCTTAACAAGATAGCAAGGATGTCTTTGGTTGAGGGTCTCCCGAATGAGGTATTCTCTAAGGATCAGACATGTGTCGCATGTCAGAAGGGAAAGCAGGTTAAAGCCTCATTCAAGGGAATCCCAGGACCAACATCCAGCAGAGTATTGCAACTGCTCCATATGGATTTATTTGGACCACTTAGTTTCAGCGGACGCAAATACACTCTGGTAATCGTGGATGATTATTCCAAGTTTACCTGGGTTGTATTCTTGTATAAGAAGAATGAGACAACAACAAAGATACCCGAGCTGCTCAAGAAATTACAAAATGAGAAGGGTGTCAGTATTGTGAAAATCAGATCCGATAAAGGTACATAATTTCTGAACTCCTTTATTATTGACTTTTGCACTAAGTTTGGAATACAGCATGAAATATCACCTGCAAGAACACCTCAACAGAATGGAGTAGCAGAACGGAGAAACAGAACACTCAAAGAAGTTGCTCGTACTATGTTAGCTGAACATGCAACTCCAAACCATTTCTGGGCAGAAGCCATCAACACTGCATGCCACACTCAGAACAGATGATCTCTGACTAAGATTCACGTCAAAACACCTTATGAACTGTGGAAGGGCAGAAAACCTCGTGTTTCTTACTTTCATGTTTTTGGGAGCAAGTGTTTCATACACAACAATGGGAAGAGTCAGTTGAAAACCTTTGAAGCCAAGTCAGATGAGGGTATATTCTTAGGATATTCCTCAACCAGCAAGGCTTTCAGGGTGTTCAACAGGCGAACTCTAGTTGTGGAAGAAACACCTCATGTGGTCTTTGATGAGACATCTTCTGAATAGGAGAAATCTGCCTCAGAACAAGCAGTACCAGATCAAGCGGTACCTGATGCATAGAAAATGGATCAGTTAAGTATCAAAGAAAAAGGATCAGATCACGTAACAGTGTATGTTCCAAAAATTAATCTTACTGATTCACCAAGTCAATCAGATCCAAAGGTACGTACAACTGTCAATGAAGAAGCTGGTACAGCTAAGACAGTATCAACCGAACCATCTGGTTCAGGGGGAACACCTGATGTTCCTATGGACAGACATCAGCATATGATGATTCCAACATCAGCTGAGACTTGTCCATGCCAAGTGGATCCTATTGCTGCACCACTCCCAACCACTAGTGACTCAATATCAAATGAGGATGGTAATATCCAAACTAATATACATCAGAAAAGAAGGACTTGGTTAAGTGACCATCCGACTGATCCGATAATTGACAATCCGAATGCCCGAGTCCAAACTAGACATCAGGTTGGTGAAAGTGCCATGTATTGTTGTTATCTGTCTTTTGAAGGAACCAACCACCATAGAAGAAGCTCTACAAGATGACAGTTGGATCCTAGCCATGCAAGAAGAACTAGAGTAGTTCGAAAGGAATCAAGTGTGAAAACTGGTGGACAGACCAACTCATCAAGATGTGATAGGCACCAAGTGGGTATTCAAGAACAAGAAAGATGAGAACAATATCATAACCAGAAATAAGGCAAGACTTGTTGCCAAGGGGTATTCACAATCAGAAGGAATTGATTATGATGAGACCTTTGCACCAGTCGCTCGCCTGGAAGCCATTCGGCTGTTTCTGGCATATGATGCCCACAGAGGGTTTATTGTGTATAAGATGGATGTTAAGAGTGCATTCTTAAACGGGGTACTAGCTGAGGAAGTTTATGTTGAACAACCTCCTGGCTTTGAAAAAGGCAACCAGGTGTACCGTTTAAGAAAAGCTCTTTATGGCCTGAAACAAGCTCCTCGAGCTTTGTATGATACACTCTCTCAGTTTTTGATAAACAGTGGATTCACTAAAGGAGTAGTAGATAGAATCTTATTCAGAATAGAAGATGGAGAACATATTTTGATGGTTCAGATCTATGTGGATGATATTATTTTCGGATCTCCCAACAAGAACCTATGTGATAGATTCAGCAAACTGATGCAAGGGAAATTTGAAATGTGCATGATGGGTCAAATGAATTACTTTCTGGGTCTTCAAGATAAGCAGAGTACAGAAGGGATATTCATCTGTCAGGCAAAGTACACTAGGAATTTGTTGGCTAAGTTTGGAATTCAGAACAGTAAGCAAGCCAAAATTCCTATGATGACTGGATTCAAGATGGATCCAGATGAGAATGGTCAGAAAACTAATCAGAAAGAATATAGGGCTCTCATTGGATCTCTACTATACCTGACTGCCAGCAGACCAGATATAACTTTTGCAGTGGGCGTATGTGCCAGATTTCAGGCAAATCCAATGCAAAGCCACCTGGAAGCAGCTAAGCGGATTCTTAAGTATCTGAAGGGGACAGTAAACCTTGGTTTATTCAACCCATCAGATGATAATCTAGAGTTTAGTGAGTATTCTGATTCTGATTATGGAGGTTGCAGAATAGACAGAAAATCAACCTCAGGAACATGTCAGTTCTTAGGAAGCAAACTGATCTCTTGGTTTTCAAAGAAGCAGACATATGTTGCCACATCTACTACTGAAGCAGAATATATGGTTGCAGGAAGCTGTTGTTCCCAACTGCTCTGGCTTAGTCAGCAGCTGAGGGATTATAACATTGTAGCTACGAATGTGCCCATATTCTGTGACAGCGATAGTGTTATTGCAATAACTCAGAATCCTGTTTTACATACAAGATGCAAGCATGTGAATGTCAGACATCATTTTATAAGAGATCGTGTGGAAAAGAAGAACATCAGAATGGAAAAGATCCATACTGATAAGCAGAGAGCTGATATCTTAACCAAGCCACTAGCTGAAGTTAGATTCAGAGAATTATGTAATGAGCTAGGACTTCTGGACTTAGGAGAAAGTGCACCAGAAATCTTTGGTGGACTGGTCTCCAGGACCAGTTGGTTAAGAGACTGACCAGATAAGAAGGAACAGTTGAGTAATGGTACCTCAACTGATCAGAAAGATCAGTCAGGAACTGATCAGAAAAGGGATAACAGTTGTAGGGGGTACTTCAACTGATCAGATTGGATCAGAAGGAACCTGATCCAGAAGAAACCTGATCAGATGAGTGGGACATTGTTGGGAAATACTAAGGATTAGGCTATCATCAGTAACGTCAACAGTAATAAGTCCAACCAGATCAGAACAAGTGGTAACTGACTGATTACAATATCAGTCAGTCAGATACGTCTTCTGATTTCTCTTTATGCCTATTCTATGTTAGCTATTACTGTTCTCATTACTTTATGACGTCATGATTGCAAGCATTTAATGCGGACGTGGGATTTTTGTGTTAAATACATTTATTGCAAACTTTTAAGTCCAAAAGTCAGTCGTTTTAAATCCCTGACCGCACGATGATATTACTTTTCAACCACTTGATCTTAACCGTCTGATTAAGTGAAGGACACTCAAGTGCCTTCAAATTTTTCGTGCTAAAATGTTTTCCCTCCCACCTATTTAAAACCCTAATATCTTTTCTCTAAAACCTTTTGCGTTTCTATACATCTTAAAACGCAAATCATTTCCAGAAATTTCCTAACACTCAAAAATGTCAAGCGATTAATCCTTCTTTTCAAAATTCACAAATCGCTTCTCTGGTAATTTTGCATACCTTATATGTGCCATATCTTATCTAGTTTATATACTAGGGTTATTGATTATATATGATTATGGTAGTTTTATGCATCTGTTCACATCATGTTCATGATTGATCTCTGCACAAATGCATATTTTAGAGATTTTATTTATGCATATTCAACACATTATCTAAAGAATTTTGCCCATTTCTAACTTAGAATGTGTAATTTTATGTTTTTCAGAAATGGAAACATCTATAGTGCTTTATGAAACTTGTGATTATGCTTCCATGATAAAAAAACGTGATCGATGAGAAGTATGTGTTCTTCCATATCACCAATGATCCGGAATCAAATGAGATATTGGAATGTTTAAGGGTGTGTGGGCTTGAACAATTTTGCTATAGACATCAGAGCAGCCTTTACATCGTCAAATCGCTGGAATTCTTGAGGAATTTACAAGAAACCGACAACAAAGAGCTATATTCTTTCGTCGGAGGCAATCGGATAGAAGTCAGCAATGAAGACCTTGGGAGGATTTTTGGACTCCCAATGGGAAGAAATTATCCGGATGAATTCACAGTAGGGATGTCCGACAAAGAATACCTGCAAAAGGTGCTGTTGAGGCCAGGGAACATCGCCAACATCACCAATGTTAAGGTTCCGTACCTCAGAAGGAAGTACAAACTTTTGTTCGAGATTGTCTCGAAGGTTATTCTGGGGATTGCCTTCAGCCCCGATGCCCTCACTCAGCAGAAGCAGCACGTGATGACTGCTATTATCGAGAAGGCCCCAAACATGAACTGGATGGGGTTATTCAAGAATCGATTGCTGTAAGAATCTGCTAAATTTGTTGTGAATGAGCAGAATCAGGTGATATTGACGAAAAGCATCTGCAATATTCACAAGGTATCCATTATCCTTGCTGATAAGATGCCTAGCCACCCCTGGTCAGATATTGGACGAAAGCCTTATTAGGAGAAATTCAAGGCGTTGCTGATCAAAGAAGAGGAGTTGCCTGGGCAACCTGATGAGGATCCAGCCCCATACGTGCCAAAATCTAAACTGGCCTCATTTGTACAGTCAGAGGTCCGAGCTCAACCAAAGGCAAGGGCTCCGAAAAGAAAATAAATGGTGAGCAAACCAGCGAAACGTCAGAAAATGATCACCACTATGATGTCAAAGAAGGCTGGTATGCCTTCTGGGAGTCTACGAGATGAAGACAGCGACGTCAAAATTCCGACGTCTGGTGGAGATCAGCCGCTTGCGCTGGCTAGTGAGGAGACCATTGTGAGTTCTGAACACACGGTCAATACGGGTCGTGAACTGATTGTGCTGGAGGAGACTGGTCCGATAGAAGTTGGTGGTGCTGCAGAAGAACATCTTGAAGAAGCTCAGGACGAGTCTGAGCCATCTGACTCGGCACATCTGAGCTCCCTCTTTAAAGGTCATGAATCCACCCATTATCCCAGATCACCCACCTTTCCATCATCTCATCCTTCTATACCCTCACCTATCCACATCTCACCTGAGCCTGCTCAACCTGAACCTTACAGAGAAGCCACACCATATATACAAACTGCCAGGAAAACGGCCTTATTTGTGTATGTGGCTCACAATCCCTTTAATACCATGAAAGTCTTCGAGTCACCTGAGCCAGAAAAGTCTGTCATAAAATTCTTGAGGCAAAGGGTGAACAACTATCTGAACTCCCATTATCCCGACCTGGTTGATCATCCCGGTGTTCGCCAACAGGTTGCTGATATTCTTTTCTGGAGGGATATCAGATTGCAGCACATCGAAGATTTTCTGATGGTGCTGGAGGCCATGGGGAGTGATGAGTTTGTGGAAATGGAGCTTAAGATGAAACATCTGGTCGACGTCACCAGTGTTGTTGATCTGGTATCTGATGATGATGTCGCCTAGCTAGTAAACAAGAAGTTGGGATTGCCGGAATTTACTGAGGAGTATGAAGAAGCTGCCGATGAATCAGCTGAGGGTGAACCGGATGAGACCCTAGCTGATGAGGCACAAACATCCGCACCGGTGGTCGTGATTCTGCGTGAGACCCTAGACCAAGTTTCGACGACTATTCTGGATGGGGTCAAGGCATCAGTGGAAGCTCAATTCAACATTCTTGCCAACAACCTGATGAATCAGATGGAGGAAAGAACTCAGAAGTTTGTTGAATCTGAGAGGAATCAGACGGCTGCAAAACTGGTAGAGATGCACTCTAAGGTTGCCTCTAATGAAATGCAAAGGGTGGAGATGATGCTTGCAAAACTTGGTTTGGAAGTTTCTATGCTTTCTGATGTCAGAATTCTGTTTGAAGAAGCTTATAAATCTTTAATGCAAGCTGATACCAGCTTCGAGGCCGCAGTCAAAAGGTTTGAAACTTACATTTCCATTGCGAAGAAGGCCTTGGAAGATGTCGTGTCAAAAATGCTTGGTCCGACTCCATCTGCCTCACATGTTCAAATCTAATCTCTGGAGGTCGATGAGCTGAAGACTGAAATGCTATATCAATTCGCCAAGCTTGACACCACGATTCGCAAGCTTCTTGATGCAACTAAAAAGGGGAAAGGTCAACCATCAGAAAAACATGACGCCCCTTCTGCTCAAATGATCTTATCTGTATCAACACATGCTGGAGTATCTGATGTCCAGAACACTGAGCTGGCTGAAATGTTCACAATTGTGGAACAACATACTGTACAGCTGGACATTCAGAGCAAGACTCTATCTGAGCAGAAAGCTTAACTGGTTGATTTGACTGCGCGAGTGGATAAAATTGAGGATTTCTCATCAACCATTCAGACTAAGCTGCAAAAGGAGGAAGAAGCCAAGAGTCTTGATCTGGCCAAAAGATTAGAAAAAGAAGAAGCAGCTGAGGCAGAGGCAGAGAAGAAGAGCCATTTAAAAAGAAGACAACCTAAAAGCTCTGCTACTCAGAAGTTTGTGGTCACTCGGTCAGAACAGCTCTTATCACCTGAAGAAATCAAAGAGCATGATGACCAGATCAAGAGAAGGAAGATTATGGAAGAGGCTAACAGGAGGAAAAAGTTGAAAGAAGCATTAGGCCTAGATCGAGCTTTTAGAAGGAAACAGAAGAAGAAGGCTACTACTGATGTTAATGAAACCTGGGTAGAAAATGCCCTTCCAGCTAAGGTGAATGAAATTCTGATATGCAGAGAAGACCTGCATGATCCCTGGAGAATAATAAAGACTGATTGGTTGTGCGACGTGTTCATGATTCAGCGAGTTCCAGAAGAACAAGATGATAATCTCTTTGATGAAATCTTTCTGGACTGACTTGAAACCAAATATCCAGTCTTTTACAAAGAAGTCATGAGGCAGGGGCAGAAAATGACGTTGAGGCCTTCTGCTCCGAGATATGAATATCTGATCCCTCCTCTGAAGAAAAATGAAGTATATGATCCAGTGGGTTTCAAAAGAGCATATTTTGATGCACTGGAAAGAGGGAATATTGTCGAAGAAGATCGCCAGAAAGAAGTGCTCAGACGAATGTATGACATTTTCCAAGTTCCTAAAGGCATGAGAGATCTGTAGAAGTCAGAAGATGTTTTCTTTTAGATCAGCTCATAGGTAATTCTTGTACTTGTAAGCTTAAATCATTATCAATGAAACGAATTACTTTTCTGATCTTAAGACAACAACTCATTATCTTCTGATTTCTATTTTTGTCTTTTACATTTTTGCATGGTTATCTATTTTTCTGATTGTATGTTTTGGTTCCATCAAAAAGGGGGAAATTGTTGGGAAATTTGTAGTTAGTTTTGATAGAAGTTCCAAAATAGTTTGTAATAGGACCAGTCAGACCTGTTAGCTGACTGATGATTTAGAATCGGGATAGGATAACAAGATGAGTGACAGCTGGTGTATAAGATAGGTCACATATTGAGGGGGAACTCAATATGTATAGATCAGGTCAGACGGATTAGAAGGTCAGACGGATCAGAAGACCAGACGGATTAGAAGACCAGACGAGTCAGAAGACCAGACGGATCAGAAGACCAGACGAGACAGAAGACCAGATGGGTCAAAAGATCAGACGAGCCAGTTAGTCAGATGATCAGGTGAAGACATGGAGCTCAAGTTCAGAAGACATGAAGATCAGATGACTACCAGAAGACCTATATCAGTCGATTCTACTAGTTGGGCTAAGACAACTTGCATCAGAAGACTCTATCAGGTAGACTGATCAGTTTTATCTGATCAGGTCAGCTCACACCAAGTGTCAACTGATGTTGCACCAGGTCATACGTTGTAAATCAGAACAAGAAGAATGTAAACCTTAGTTGGTAGAACAAACATTGAATAAGTGTACTTGTTAACCAATGAGAAAGAGACACGTATGTACGGAGCTGACAATGCGGGATTCGACACTGCATAGTCAAACGGCTAGAAAGGACAAACATACATGCTTTCGGCCATGCCGTTCCTGAAGCACGTCACATCAAGCCTGCAAACTACCAAATATAGCCTGAAATTCAAATTGCTCTCCAACGGCTCTTTGATTTCGAGGTCTATAAATATGGGATCACTCTTCATAGTGAAGACACGGAAATTATCATAAAGCTCAAGTGTTAGGCCCCGGTGGAAAAACCCATTTTGCGTGTGCGGAAGCAAACATGACAAGCGATGCATATAAAAACAGGAGGGAAGGAATGGTGATTCCAGATTTTTCTCTTTTAAGCTCATGTGTTGTGTTTTGATTATGATCGAATGCATACGACAATATAAGAATGTAAAGCAGTAAACAACACAACAATGTATAGTGGTTTGGAGACTCAAGCTCCTACATCCACTCTCCATGTTCCTAGGGAAATTCCTTCAAACACTTCCTAAGGCTTTCTGACTACCTCTGTAGTTTACTAACCTTTCTACTTTGAGCTTTCTGACTACCTCTGTAGTTTACTAACTCAAACTGGACTTATCACCCTCTCGGGCTCGCCTGTGGACTTATCACCCATTCGGGCTCGCCTCTAGATGTTTAACGAGTTCACACTCCAACGGGACTTATCACCCTCTCCCGGGATTGCCTAACAACTACCTCACTTCACCACTAGTTATCTCTTACGAGAATGGGGTTTGGGTTTGGTGTTGTCTCCAACTATGGTGAGATTTTCCCTTACATTTGTTTAGCCTCAATGCTAAGGTTGGGAAAATCTCTCTAAGCTTAGGATACATCGTGGGTTGTTTAGATTGGGTTCTAGAACACTCTTTGAATATATTTGTATATCTACAGACTTGTGTTCTAGGGTGGGAAAGCTTGGGTATATGTTCTCTTAGCTCTGTAGCATCGTTGCTATCTTCTCTGCACTTCCACACGTAATAATGTAGGAAGAACTTGTATTTATAGTGTGGATTTGAATGTTACCGTTGGAGAGAATCACATTCAAATCCATACTATTCTTTGTAAGTTCTGCAGCTTTTTCAGGCTGGTTGTCTTCCTCTCATTGGTCCACGTCAGCTGAATTCCAACGGCTATATTCCTCAGTTTCTTTGCCTCGGAACACTCAGGATGTACTGAGCATTCAGTACATTACTGAGTCTTCAGTAATTATTGTGCCTTCAGTATCCTTTGTCTTCAGTATCTTCAGTCTTCTGAGTCTTCAGAGATATACTGATTGATATACTGAGTCTTCAAATTCTCAGTCTCATACTGAGTCTTCAGATTCTCAGTTTCATACTGAGTCTTCAGATTCTCAGTTTCATACTGAAACTTCAGAAGCTTCAGTTTCATACTGAAACTTCAGTTTCTTCAGAAACTTACTGAGTCTTCAGAATCTATCCTGATCTATATCTGCTGACTATACATTGTGCAGATAACATCCTGAACACTCTAAAACTGAATCCTGACTCAACTATCAAGATTATCCTGAATATGTCATACTCAGGGGTTTTGGGATCTAATCAAAATCTTCTTTTATTAAATTCATCTCCCAACAACCATAGCAAATTTCCGCACGAAGAACACAAACTCAAGAAAATTTCTAAGTGTTCATCCCATTGTTCATAGCATAGAAATCTCATCCTCTAGCTTTAGGCTACATAAATACTAGGATAGATTTTCAGTTAGAACAACAACAAATCTTATACCCAAACCCACAAAGTTAGGTTAAGTTTGTTTAGCAAGATTTCAAACTAGGGTTTCTAGTTTCTGATTTATGGGATTGGTTGAGTGAGAACTCTTGAAACATCTGTTGATTGTATTGTGTTGGACTAACACATAAAACTAAGTCCAGTTGGTTTAGTTGGTGCCCCTGCTGATAGGGAAGAGTGGGCGTAGGACTGGTTGTCCGAACCACTATAAAAATCTTGTGTGCTTATCTGATTTATCTGCTTTACACTATAGCACACTACCTGATTTGATATTGCATACATATTCTGAGTCTGGATCAGTTTTGCATCAAGCAACTGATCTGATCAGCTTGACACTTTGTCATCTGATTGAAAACAGATAAACAGAAATCTGATTTATCAAAACTGGTTTTTCACACGGGTTAAAACTTGCTTCCGCACATCAGTTAAACTGATAGACACCAAACTGATCTGCCCTCAGGCGATCAGTAAGTTGGATATCAGTCCAAACTGATTCACACGCACTCTGATCAGGCAACCTGCTTTCACACCTGATCTTGCACAAAAAGTTTTCAGAAGTCTATTCACCCCTCCCCTCTAGACTTCTGCCCTCACAAAACCCGTTCAGGACCTACAAGTGGTATCAGATCAGTAGTTCTACGGACCACTGGCTTTGAGTATCATCGGTTCTTGAGGAAGAACCATTGTGGTCACTTGAACAGATCTTGAAAAACCTATTTTTAAATTCATCTGTTTTCAAAACTCACAATCAGCATGGATAATACCTCTGGTATGTATCATGATCTGCCTAAGTTTTCTATCGATGAGTATGCAGACTGGACCATACTCATGAGCAACCATCTGGGAGCTATAAGCAGCAGAATGATGGAAGTTCTTGAACAAGGACCTATCATCATCTACTACAACAACCCAGCTGAAGGAGGTGATCCAGAATTTCCAGTTGGAGCCAGAATTAGAAAGAGCCCTTCTCTGATGGATGTCGAGGAGAGAAAATTGTCCAATCTGGATACTGTGGCCAGACATATCATTATGAAGACGATGGACAAGATAACCAGAGAGAAAATCAAGTATCTCAAGACAGCTAAACAGATGTGGGATACACTTGCTGAGATGTGCAAAGGAAATTATTTGATCAAAGACAGCAGACTACAAGCCGAACTGGTTAGGTTTGAGAAACTCAAGATGCTGCCTAATGAGACCATAAATCAACTCGATGGAAGAATCACCATGTCTGTCAACAAGCTTAGGGAACTGGGACGAGAAATGTCAGACAAAGACATCAACTACAAGATCTTGAGATCTCTGACAAAGAAATGGGATATGAAAGTTACTGTGATAAAGGATTGTCAAGATATTTCAAAGATGAAGCCAAGCAACCTGTTTCTGAGCCTTAAAGCCCATGAGTTTGATCTGATTGAGAGAGGGCAAGAAGAAGATGATGAGTCGCCTGCCGAAATCACACCTGCCACATCAAAAGCAGTTGCATTCAAAGCAGCCGGCAGTAGCTCAAAGTCTACTGAACCTGTTGGAAATATCATAAGTCAGACAGAACAGATTGCTTTGCTGACCAGAAAACTTGAAAGATCTAACATACAACTGGGTAAATATCGGAAGTTTTACAGAGATTATCAGAACAGCAGAGGAAGAGATCGGAGGTCAACTGACAGATCTCAAAAAAGGAACAGATATGATGACAGGAGAGATGATCATAAGGAGGATCACAGAGAGGATAAGAAAAGAGATGATCGATCTGACGACAGAAGAGACAACAGATCAGAAAGGATGAATTCTGATCACAGGCAAGCAGGAAAGTCACCTGACAGATTCTACAGAAGGAATGACTCACCTGGCAGAAGAAGTTCCGTGGAATGTGGAGCGTGTTTCAACTGTCAGAAACCAGGTCACTACAGTGCGGACTGCCCTGACCTGACACCGAAAGAAAGAGAAGATAAATGGAACAGAAGAGAGCAACGGTACAGAGACAGAAAAGTCATGGTTGCTGATACATCTGGGATTGATGATTCTTATCTGCCTTCAGAGGATTCTGGTTACTCATCTGTAGAAGACTTCTGCCTGATGAGCAATGCTGATGACTTCAACCACTTTGATGATCTGATGTTCTCATCTGAAGACGACATCTACCTCATGGCCAAGGATGTTGATAGTTCTGAGGTATCCTCTAAACCTTCTGTGTTTTCTGTTTCCACACATGTTGTGCTGAGCACACCTGCTGGAGAGATTGACCTGCAGCTCTACAATGAGCAATTGCTTGATGATCTCTCTAATGCAGTAGACACTTATACCATAGTGGAAGCTGAGAACGATAAGCTGAGGTCAGAGAACAATCAGCTTGTTAAAGATAATCCTGCAAGAAAAGCTACTGAACTGAAATCAGTTGAGATTGTTCAGAAAATAACTGCAGAACTGGAGCCTCTGAAAGTCAGTTCTTCTGATCAGGATAAACTGTTTAAGGAACAGCTAGCAATTAACAAACAGCAAGTTGATGATCTCAAAATCCTCCAAGCTAAGTTTGATGAACTCTTCCGACTGCATGAGAGTCTAAAAGCTACTGAGGATAGTTTGCTTAAGAAAATAGAGGTTTTCACGAAATCATCTAAGACCGTTCAAGATCTGAACAACTATTTTCGTACGACAACTAATAAGAAGGGAATTGGGTATGAAAACCCTTATGCATCCTCAAAAGCCCCATCTGGTTCACTTCAGAAAAATGTAATCAAACGAGTTTCTGATCAAGATACACAAAAAGTAAAATTTGTATCAGATAAGGGAAATAGGCCTGCTGAACAAGTAAGGCAAGTGTCTGATCAAAAAGGGAACAGAAATGGACCCCAACTGATCAAGCATCAGTCGAGGAATAAACAGAAGAACCATGTTCTTCTGAAGAAACCTCAACCTGGTCAGCAGATTAGGAATCAGAAAAGACTACCTCTCAAGGGAAAATCTGATCTGAAACCTAATCAGGTCAAGCTGCCTAACAAGCAAGCTAAGAGTAAACTGCTAAGATCATCTATGCCAAAAATATATGAATCTTTTAATGGTAGCAGTCGTACCTACCCTTACAATCAGAAACCTAGGGATGCTGCACCTGAGCCCCACTGGATTAAAAGAAGACAAATATCAATAAAAAAATCTCAAGTCTTCTGATTCATCCAAGGCTCACACTAATGATCATACTGACCAGATTGCATATGAAGAGACGTATGATTATGTAGATATTTATGGGAGACAAATCAAGCCCTCTGTTTTCAACAAGGGTGCCAGATTTGTTTAGATCCCGAAAGGTATTTCTAACCCCCCTGGACCCGATTCTACTGGGGTACCTAAAGCCTAATCTGATTGCAGGATCGCGTGAGTTTGGCCAATAAAGGAGGTGTACAAGCAACTATCTGGTACATCGATAGTGGATGCTCAAGGCACATGACTGGAAACAAACATCTCCTTAGCTCATACACAGAACAAGAAGGCCCACATGTACTCTTTGGTGATGATAACTTTGGTTTTACCAGAGGATTCGGAACCTTAGAGAATGATGATGTACAGGTTACTGGAGTCTCGTATGTCGATGGTTTAAAGCACAACCTGTTATCAGTTTCACAATTCTGTGACAACGGATTCAGTGTTGAGTTCTCGACTGATCAGTGCACTATCAAGAATCAAGCTACTCAACAGATTTTGTTAACTGGTTCAAAAAAATGAACTATTTATACTGCAGATTGGAACAGTTGTCCAAGAAATGCATGTCTGATTGTTAAGAGTTCCAAAAGCAGCAGTTGGCACTGGCACAAGAGAATGAGTCATCTGAACTTTAAAACTCTTAACAAGATAGCAAGGATGTCTTTGGTTGAGGGTCTCCCGAATGAGGTATTCTCTAAGGATCAGACATGTGTCGCATGTTAGAAGGGAAAGCAGGTTAAAGTCTCATTCAAGTGAATCCCAGGACCAGCATCCAGCAGAGTATTGCAACTGCTCCATATGGATTTATTTGGACCAGTTACACCACTTAGTTTCAGCGGACGCAAATACACTCTGGTAATCGTGGATGATTATTCCAAGTTTACCTGGGTTGTATTCTTGTATAAGAAGAATGAGACAACAACAAAGATACCCGAGCTGCTCAAGAAATTACAAAATGAGAAGGGTGTCAGTATTGTGAAAATCAGATCCGATAAAGGTACATAATTTCTAAACTCCGATAATGTAAACTACGTTATGAATTTTGTTTATAATATGAAACAAATATTATTATACTTATGAACTGATATCACTTTTTGTATATAAATTAATATTAATTAAATGTGATGATATAAAAATTGATTTGTCCGAATTGATAAAAAAAGACTGATAATAAGTTCGGAAATAATGTAATACAACTAACTAAGTACTGAAAATATGTTTATAATTTAGTAAAACCTAATTAGACTCCATGAAATCACGCAAACTAATGTGTACTTATTAAATTCGATTCTGATTTCAGATTCTATTTGTATAGCCCCAAGAAAAGCACAAAGATTTGAGTATCGAAACCTAATCCCATAGCCAAAATCTTAGCTGAGAATCATGACAAAACCCAAAGAACTAACCCCATATTCACACCAAAAAAACCATCTCAACTAGGTAAATATCCACCCATCAATCACAACTCAGTTCAAGTACAAACAAATCCCACAGCTGGCCATTTTAACTTTTTGACGGTGACTAAGTCTTGGATGACTACAGATGCACCGTACATTTATAGTGCATTTTAGAAATATGTAATTTATTATGTTGAAAGATACAATTTATTTGCACTGAACCGCATAAATATTAATATTCAAAAATAGTTGTAAAGTTCAATGTAAACAAATTGCATCTTTCACTATAACAAATTGTATGGTTATAAAAAACATTATGAGTACACAGCGCACCTGGATGGACATGAGACTCACGCTTGTTATACTGAAATATACAACTCGTTTGCAATGAACCGTGCAACTATTAATATGAAAAAATAGTTACACGGTTCAGTGCAAACAAGTCGCATGTTTCTAAAATACACTTCCTAGATGCACATGAAAAGAATGGTTGCATAGTTCAGTGCAAACAAATTGCAAACTTCAATATAAAAAGTTGCATGGTTTTAAAATAGCATTGTGAGTTCACGGTGCACCTAAATACACATGAAACCCACCCTTTTAACTTTGACTAAGTCGCATTTATAGAGCATTTTAAAATTGTACAACTTGTTATATTGAAAGATACAACTTGTTTGCACTGAACCGTACAACAATTAATATGAAAAACAATAGTTACACAGTTCAATGCATAACAAATTGCATGGTTCTAAAATGCACTACGAGCTCACGTTGCACCTGAATGCACACGAGACCTACTTTTTGACTGTGGTAAATAAATTTTCAAGAAAGTGAGTGGGGCCCAGGAAGCAATGAATAGCCCTGTTTCGTGGTGGTGACTGATAACAAGAAATGACTCATTCTTAAATTACTTTATCAACTCCTGCAACCCCTTTTCACCCATTTGGTAAGCCTTTCCATTTTAGGGTTTACCACATGGTCCCTCATTCTCCCTTTAATTATCACCCCACCCCTGTTTATATTCATCTCTGTTTCTCATTTTTCCATCAGAATCAAGATCTGCAAAAAAACAGAGAGAGATATGGCTCGTGGTAAGATCCAGATCAAGAAGATTGAGAACCAAACCAACAGGCAGGTGACCTACTCAAAGAGAAGAAATGGGCTTTTCAAGAAAGCCCATGAACTTACTGTTCTTTGTGATGCCAAGATTTCCATTGTCATGATTTCCAGCACTCAGAAGCTTCATGAATACATCAGCCCCACAATCACGTATATATACATACATGGAGTATTCTGTCTCTATATCTCTAATTTTTATGTATCTTTGATTTTGTTCTTGGATTTTTATTTTGGGTTTTTAGGACGAAGACGATGTTTGATCAGTACCAGAAGGCTGTTGGGGTTGATCTTTGGAGCTCCCACTATGAGGTTTTATTTTTGTTGTTGTTGTATTAGTTGTTTATTTAAAAGGTATTAGTTGTTTCATTGAAAGGTATTAGTTGGTTAACTATAAAGTATTAGTTGGAAAGCAGGTGCACAGCAAAACTGGTTTGCGCAGGACCAATATTTGTTGTTGTTAACATGGTAGTTTTATTAAAAGGTATTAGTTGTTTAACTACAAACTATTAGTTGCAAAACAGGTGTACGGTGGAACTAATTTACAAAAAAACCAACGTTTCTTTTATTTTATGTTTTATTATCAGAGATTTCTTTTGAATAATTTTTTGTTTTTTGTAAATTAAATTTGCAGAAAATGCAAGAGAATTTGAAGAAGCTGAAGGAGGTTAACAGGAATCTGAGGAGGGAGATTAGGTATGTTTTTTAATAAATAACAAATCTTGTATTTTTAAGCCTTTATAATTAATTATTTTTCTTCGATTTTTCGATGTGATTATTTATAGGCAAAGGATGGGAGAGTGCTTGAACGATCTGGGGTACGAGCAAATGGTTGAACTTATTGACGATATGGATAAGTCTCTCCGCTTGATTCGTGATAGAAAGGTTGTAAAAATTTCTCTCTTTGCATTCTTTATGAACCAAAAAATTTTCTAGGGTTTCAAACAATTTTTTCTTTGTTACTGGTCGAAATTAAGGTATTATTATCCTCTGTACTGTGTGCTGCACAAGAGTTATTTTTGAACTAAAGATGGAGAGATTTGAGTTTAGAAATTAAGAACGCAGATAAAACCTATTAATTAGTTCAAACTTTTACAAAATAAGAAATCATGCAACTCAGCATTTCTTAATAGAATGATTTGAGAAAATTAGACAAAAACTTATGCGAACCCGAGTTCACGGTGAACTCGATTTTTTTAGTATCACTGTTATGTTTAAAAAATGCTTTATATTTTTAAACAGTGAATTTTTTTTTGCATAACAGTGATAAAATTTATATATAGACTTAGTTCATAGGAGCATTACTCTAAAAATTAACACTACCTTTTAAGATAAATATTTAATAATAGTAAATATGTGTTTGAGATTTTTGAGTTGGTTATGTAAAATCAATTTGAGACACTCGATAGATAATTAATTTGTCATTAGAAAATAAGTTCAATTTGTAACTTACTTTGGCCGATTTTTAAGACTCACATACAAGAATTGGGCTGTATATAGGATTGTTACTTTTGAATTGGTTGAAAATGGAGTTTGTTAATGTTGATCTTACAAGCAAAAAGCATTATAGATGTGCATCATAATGATACTATAATTAATACCTTAAGGGCTTGTTTTGTTTAATAGATTAAGTTGATTAGATTATTTAGTGGGTTTTAGTAGGTTGTTTTATTTGGTGGATTAAAGCCCGAGTATAAAGTTGGGCCTGGGTCCATTTTCATCATTTAACCCATGAACATGGGTTTAATTGTCTAATGTTGGAGGGTATAATGAATTAATCCAACAACTCATGAAATAATGATATGGAACTGAAATATCAGTAATGTCCCTCCTTTTTTAACTAATATTCCATTATGACTAGAACATAACATATAAATGACAAAGGACATAATTGGAAATCCTGGGAAAAAATGTGGTAAACTCATAATCCAAACAAAATGTATATTCAATTTGGGATTAAATGTCTCAAACATAATCTGAAAATCCAAACAACAAATAATGTGTCAAAAATTAATTTGTGAATAGTGCAATCCCGTCAAATCCTGTCCAAATTAATCCATCCCGTTAAAAAATCCAAACACACCCTAACTATATAGTAAGAAATAAATGAGTAAATAACTATCATTGTTCTTTTCTTTTTTTTTAAAGCAACTATCATTGTTCGTTATATGCACAAAAAAATCATATCTCATTAAGCTAGTATGTAGTATGTAGTAGTATATCACTTTTCTCTTTACCTTGTGTGTTTTACTCCATGTTTGTTTATTACTTTCTTCTTTTAGTATGTAAATTTCACTACACCATTATTAATTCTCCCAACCATAACAGTACAAAGTCATCAGCAACCGGATTGATACCAGCAAGAAAAAGGTACAATAAATGCCAAAATATTTAGTTTCTTTTTTTTTAATTTCAATCTTTCACATATGTATTTATTTTTCTTTTTCATCTATTTATTTGCAGTGCAGGAATGTTGAAGAAATACACAAGAGCCTCGTGCTTGAATTTGTAAGAATCTTCTTCATTTCATTATTATCATAAAAAGGAAATATATATAGAGGCAAGAACTTTTACGACTTAGGTATACCGTGTAATTTAAGTGTATTTTTTAAATATGCAACTTGTTGCACATGAAAATGCAACTTATTTTACTAAAACAAACAATTTATTAATACTGAAACATTTTTCACCGACACAATTTGCATATTTCAGTGTAAACAAGTAACGTGTTTTAGTGCAACGAGTTGCATTTTTTAAAATTGCATTTGAGTTGCACGGTGCTCCTAGTGCACAGAATATCTACTTGTGTCGCATATTCAAAAATACACTCGAGTAACACACTATCTTTTTATATTATTTGACGGGAAAATGTTTTTTTTTCCGACAACTCTAAGGGTTACAGATGGACATTATATTTACAAATTATAAATAAATAACAATACTTTTAAATTTACGTGAATATAGGTCAAATGGACCTGAACTAGCCCAATTTAGCCTACAATTATATAAAATTTAAAAAATAGTGTCCTTAATTTTCTATAAACCCGTAAACATAATATTCATTTGTGACCCCCAAAATTAGGGGCCTAAAATTTATTTTTCCCAAGATTTTGAGTATACATATAAGCATGATTAATTGTGTTTTAGGATGCAAGACAAGAGGATCCACACTACGGATTAGTAGAAAACGAAGGTGATTATAATTCGGTTCTTGGCTTTCCGCACGGAGGGCCAAGGATCATTGCTTTTCGTCTGCCTCCAAACCACCACCACCACCACCCTAGTCTTCATAGTGGGACCGGAGCCTCCGACCTCACCACCTTTGCTTTGCTCGAGTGAAAATCAATGCCTCTCATTTTGTCAAAAACTATCAACATCTTAAGCCTTGCTTTATTTCATGTCATGTGAGGAGATTCTATATATGTTTGCTTCATGGCAATATGCTTTCATACGTAATATGACTATACTTTGGAGTCACTACTACGGGTTAATTTAATTATATGTTATACGTCGGATTCTAATGTTGAATTGTTCCTAATTTTCGGATGCTATAATCCAGGGATTTAAACCAAAATCGTCTCATAACTTTGCACATTTATTGAAACGGTCCCATAATTATCAATTTTTCCAATTTAGTCCCATATGTATTCAATTTAGTCTCAAACCGCCGGAGGTCGCTTAAAATTGCCCAAATCGATGTCGTTTTGGACACGTGTCTTACATATTCCGGTCAATTTGGGGGGTGCATGTCTAAAACGATGTCGAGTTGAGCAATTTTGAGCGATCTCCGACGGTTTGGGACTAAATTGAATCAAATTGAATACATGTGAGACTAAATTGAAAAAAATGATAATTATGTGATCATTTCAATAAAGGTTCAAAGTTATGAGACTATTTTAGTTTAAGACACGTGTAATGTATCAAAGGATTTCTGAATTATCACTTTTTTATTTCGAAAGACCCCTAAATTATTTTATATTTTAAAAAGCCCTTAAACTATCAATTTTTATTTCGAAAGACTCCTGAAGTATATTTTTCTAAGTTAGCTAGGTTAATATATTTTGTTAAAATATAACACATCAGCTCAATTTCAATGCTATTATTTTCACATCAATGTCTTTCCAGATTGATTCATTGTACCATGCATGTAAACGTTGATGCTGCCTAAAATGTTGGTATGCATAGTCATTAAATGAATGCATATAAGTTTCGAATTAATTATTAGATTATTGACAATCATTGCTTCCAAAATTGGTCTTGATTGATTACAAATAGCAGCCCCAAGGTTCATGTTTTTAGATATATATATTTTGCTATCCGAATAAAAAGAAGAAGAAGAAAAAAAGAGAAGAGGTCTAATATGCTCATTCATCTTCTGACCTAATTGCACACTACAAAAAATATGAGCTCACTTTTGACCTCCTTGCGTGGGTATCGAAGAATAAGTCCCCTGCAAAATTTTAAGGGTGTACGTTTCGCGATTATTTCGATCGAATTTTGAACTTTACAATATTAATTTCATATTTATTTGAGATTCAAAATTTGAATTTTAAAATTCTATTTATCCTAGGCGTACTTTTATATAAAATATTTTGCACATTTAAAATTCGTAAAATATAACACACAGGTCAAAATGAGAAGCAAATACAGTAAAACCTCTATAAATTAATAAACTGATCTCTAAAATAATAAAATCTTCCGGTCCCGACTTGGACCTTTGTAAAAAATTATTAAATTCGAGTTTTAATTGCAGCCAAGAGTTCCGGTGTCGAGTTCTCTAGCTGCAACAAAAAATTGTGAAGAGTTGTTGTCGCGCTCAAAGCCTCCTTTCTCGTGACTGGTTCTAATGGTATTGCATCATCTTCAGCTTCATCATTAGTAGGATCTTCAATAATATCAGCAAACAATTTCCTCTAAACTTTGAACCATTGAACATTCATCATTTTCACCCGGATAGTCCACCAATTTGTTGACGTCCATTTCATTGCGATAACCAACATCCTTGACCATATTCTCAAGCTCATGTAGGCTTTCATAATTGTATACAATGAATTGATATTATAAATGAATATATTTAATTAATTACAAAGAATTGGTGATGCATGAATATAATTAATAAAACATATATGAATTCATTTATTTTCAATACATATGTACTAAATTTGCTGAATTTAAAAAGTCTCTCTTTTAATTAATAAAATATTAATTTATCGATATATTAATATCTCTCTAAATTAATAAAATTTTATGGTCCCAAGGTTATTAATTTATAGAGGTTTTACTGTAAACATAAAGTAAAAAATTCGTGGATACAATGTAGGTCGAATTGGGTGAAATAATTTTCAATAAAATTTGCGCAAAGACAGATAACAAAACTTGCTCCGAGGTCTGTATTGCTATAAAGACAAACATGTATTACTGTAAGTATATGCATGTGCTACTGTAAGAACAAATAGCACATACTTATTTTTTTAGTATGCATATTTATCTATAAGATATTGAAATTTGTGTTATTATACACATAGAAATGTGTTACTGTAAAGAGAATTGTGTATTACTGTATGAACAAGACGACACTCTCTATTTTCATCTGCTTTACAATATCCTATTTTATCTACTTCTTCTTCTGACTTGTGACCGATTGCCTTAAGTTAAGGCCAATTAAATTAGTACAAATATCTTTTTTTTTTCAATCATCACGTAGTAATACAAAATTACCCTTACAGTAACATATACTTGTCTTTACATTAACACATGGTGAGAGCAAGTTTCTCTGTTTTGCCTTTGCACAAGATTTTAAGAAAAATCCACTTGACCCGGTTTGACCCGTATAGGATCTCGAATTTTAGCTCCTTCCTATTTAAATTTATATTTCACCCCTTAATCCTATTCTACTTAAAAAATTGAAAAAAAAACCAGTCATTCATAAGAGAAAATAATTGAAGGAAAAAAAAAGAGTTCTTTCTTTTTTCATTTAGGAGTCAGTATGAGATGAAAGTCTCATTATGTACAATTTTAAATGAGAGAAAGAAGTAAAGAATCCTCTTTTCGTCAATCACTATCCCACTCCATTCCAATATAACTCGACCCAAAACACTCATGAATTTATATCAAAAATATATTTCAGCCCATTCTTTTATTCTTTATAGTACATCTGTATACAATTATGTCACCCAAGAGAAACCCAAAAAATAAATTGGAAAATCTTACTCTATTATTTTATTTATAAAAATTATTCGATTACATCATTATTTTGTAATAACACCAGACAGAAATTTCACTCTAACATAATTTTCTTTGGCAAGAAAGTTGGACCGTCCAGCTGGTACAACTTTGGCTCCGACAGAAAAACTGAAATAATAACTCATATGAAGAAAATATTAATAAGAAAAAGAAAATATTAATTTATATGTTGAACAGTATTAGTACATTTTCAATATACAACTATACTTTTTATCATATTAGTTGATATTTTTCATCGAACTAATACTTTTCATTGCTTTACTCACCAAAGGGTTAAACATCTTCTTTTAATCATTATCATTCTCTCCTAGCATGGAGAAGTCCTACATTTGGCGTCGCAGTTTATCTCTTTTGAACTGCACAATAAAGCTAACAAAAAGACGAAGTTCTATTAGTCGATAATGATGATACTATATTGAACTCATACGCAACTTCACCAAGCACGATAAACATCGAAACAGAAAGAAGGCATTACCCAGAAGTTCGAACAAATGGAAAGGTATGCATATGCACATCACATCACATCCCAAAATGTCCAAAGCTGCATTCAAACATGTTACAATCGAAAGCGTAAGATTACATGTAAGAAGAGTAAATGATGATAAAAATTGAAGAGTGGGCTTGCTGTAAAGAGGAAATTGCTCACCGATACCACATTTTTAAGCCTGCGACTTAATTGTTGCAAGCACTTATGGCCGACTCTAAGGCAATGTTTGCAACCACTACTCTAGGTGTAGAAGCACTTTTTTTTTTTTTAAAGTTGGGTCACACCAACTTCTCAAAAAAGTGCTTCTACACCTTTGAGATGAGAATGCAAACACCACCTAAAATCGCCCAACAGCTGCAATAACTCGCTTACATCCTCATTCCGTTGCAGACACACCTGGAATAAATTCAATAACCAAATCACTTTAAGCACTCACACAAACAAACTCTCTTTTCAACGTAGCACCTTTCAGCATACAAAGTAAATACCTTTTAGCATACGAAGTATCACACTTTAAAACATGTGACTTTTTATAGGTTATTTTTTCTCAAAATAACTAAAATGTGATACTTTGTATGCTAAAAGGTATTACAGAGTTCACCATAAAACTTCTGTCAAAAGAGGAGGGGGGATATTTAGTGACCAATTAACTTTCCAATGAAACCTAAGAAACTTATGGAAGAAAGGCAACCTTTTTCTTTTGTTATCCGCGTAGAGATTTCAGAAACGAGCGCGTACTTATTGCAGTCATAACAAGCACTCATAAAAGCTGCAAGCGTTACATGATCCACAGACTGGTTCACATCCAACAACTTATCAAAGAAAAGGGCCGCAATGTCTACTTTCTCTTCACTACAAAGCTTTCTAATCAATGTCCTAACCGTGCGAACCCATAGCTTCTTCTCCAATCTCTCTAGAAGAGCCATCGTTGTCGAAGATTCACCTTTCTTGCAAAACTCATAAGCTATTGTCACCCTAGTAACTTCACATGGTGAAATACCTTTGTCCATCATTTCTTCAAAAAAACCTTTTGCCTCATCCAACATGGATTCCTTGCAAAGCCCGCCTATTAAAGCACCGTAGGTGAAACTATCGGGTGCACAACCATTTTCGCGCATTTTCTTGAAAATTTTAATTGCCTTATCAACCTTACTATCTCTACAGTACCCAGAAATCATAGACGTATAAGTTTTTGCCGTTGGAACGAGTCCCATATTAGTCGCATCATAAAGAATTTGTTCACATTCTTCCATTTTCCGTTGCCTAGAAAGCGATGAGATCAAAGTCGTGTAAGTATGCATATCTGGTTCAATTCCCTTCTTTATCATCATATCAACAAGTGCAAAAGCTTGTTTCATATCCTCATGCTTGCAGCTCTCAGATATAAAAATGGTAAATGTATATTTATCTGCAATAAACTCGTTCCCGAAACTTCTCTTAAGCAAGTTATAAGCATCCTCGACTCTCCCCTTCTTACAGAGACCATCAATAACAGCGTTATACGTACAAGTGTTGGGGGTTAAACCGTCTTCTCCCATCATCTCCATTACATCATAAGCTCGATCCAAATCCCCAACCTTAGCATGACCATCAACGAGGGTCGTATACGTGTTCAAATTAGGTTTCAGTCCCTGTTCTTTCATTTTCTCGAGTAACATCTCTGCCCGTTGCAACTTCTCCTCCTTGCAGTATCCTCCAATCATGGCTGTATAAGTGTGCACATTGGGCTTATAATTATCACTCCTAACGAGTTTCAAGAAAAGCCTAAATGCCTTATCTGTCCAGCCTTTCTTACAAAGACCATCAATCAACGCAGTATGAGTATATATGTTTGGTTTCAGTCCCCTCCTAACCATTTCCTCCAACAATTCAAACGCTTGTTTAATGCTTCCTCGACTGCTCAATCCATTAATCAAACAAGAAAAATGGATTACATTTGGCTCCAAACCCATCTCAACCATCTTGCCAAACACCCACAATGCTTTATTCACACGACCGTTTTCACAGAACAAATTGATAATCAAGCTACACGTAGCTTTGTCTACAACAAAGCCTCTGCTCAACATTGCACTCAGCCATTTATCAGCTTCCAAAACTCTCCCAAGTCTACAACACGCCACAATTACAGACTCGTAACTATAGGGATCCGGAATCACACCTCTCTCACACATTTCATTGAACACTTTCTCCGCAATCTCAAAACAACCCATTTCTTTCACTACCCCCAGCACACAATTCAAAGTGTGGGCGCTCAAAACCATTCCTTGGCTCTGCATTTCGAAAATCATGTCAACAGCCTCTTTTAACATCTCAACCTCAGCAAAATTCCTCAGCATACAACGCAAAACATCGTGGGTTCTCTCAAAGTTTCCATTTTTAATCAAGCAAATAGCCGAAACAATATAAAGCCTCATAAAATGTTTGTATCTTGGAAACTCGATTGCCCAATAAAAGAAACTCAACGCCACCATCGAACCCGCCTCATCAGCCAATGAAGCCACCACGGTAATGGCCTGTTCTGGGGTCAAGAAATTTGAATCCATTGGCAAATTTAGAAAAGGAAGTGTTGCATTATAATAATAGGAGGGCTTTTTCTGCTGATTGTAGAATGAATCACAAACCCAAAAGCAGGCTCTTTTGATAATTGTTGATGCTGGAACTGAGGGAGAGTGATCAATAATGGCCAATTGACAAATGAATTTTATTGTTGAGTATACGACGCCATTGAGATATTTCTTGGGTGCTAAAGTTGCGCGGAGGATTCCACTCATGCGAATGCACACGTGGGAAACCATGGAAAAACGTCCCAAGTACTACCTTCCGAAGATATTATTGTACCTGGAGATGAGGCAATAACGGTCACTTCTTAACCAAAAAAAAAAAAAAAGCGAAGTGATTATAATCCACCAACTTACCCTTCAATTTCAAGTAAAGTTAGACCAAGAAAGACAGTAGAAAAGTATACTAAATACTAAAGAAGTAAAGAACAAGAAACGGGGATAACCCAAGATTGAAGAGTTATATAAAAAAAGGAGGGTAAGGGATGTGTTGTTAATCCAGGGAGCTAAAATATCCAGATAATGAGGATAAGATTATCATTATCAGTATGAACACTCAAAAAATACCAAAACTTAAGACGTAAAAGCCATGAAAAAAGCAAAACACATTAACGAATAATCGAACTGGAATACAAAAAGCTAAAAACTGAAGCCTTAGTGCATGCAGACTTAAACAAAGCTAATCTGCTGACAACCAGGGATTATGTTCTGTGCTTCTGTGCATTCATTTACTAAAATCAGCAATAATTTACTGCTCCCAAAATCCCATATACTGGAATAAGCATTAGTTATATTCAAATTTCTAAGAAAGATGTCATTTTTCTATGGAAACAACAAGAATCGCGAATTCGTTTAGTTGGTAAAATCTTAGAACATCATAAATTCTTTCAAATTCGTTTAATTGGCAAATTGCGAGTGGTTATCAAGAATTGGCGTACATAAAAGCAATAAATGATAGAAATAGAGGTCGTAAATATACCTTGAAACAGAATTGCTGCAGATAATTTTCCTCAATCATATTAGACTGCAGCCGCCCCTCTACTGCGCCACTGTCCAAAATTACAGAGATTTTGGCAAAATTATTCGGAAAAGGCTAAATTTTCAGAAATATCTGTCCAAAAAAATAACATATTTCGTAATAAACAGAACTGAAAAATGAAGCAAACTCCAAAAAAATCGCAAGATTCAGTAATTAAAGCCCAAAAAAATCAACACTGCAGATGCCAGGAAAATGAACCAAACGCAAAATGAAAAAACGCGAACGTAAAGAGAGAAGGAAAGTGTAACTTTACCAGAGATCTGAGGGAGAAAGAGAGCGGGTGGAGAGAGGTGGTGGATGGGAGGCGGCGGGCGACGGCGTGGAAGAAGAAACTGAAGAGAGAGAAGATTGATTTTTTAACGGACCCTTTTTTTGTTCTTTTCAGCCCAGCCCAGCCAAGCCCAGCCCGTTTATCTTTCTTCTTGCTCTTAACAATTTATATTTTTTGGTATATTTGGGGCTTTTGCTTTTCATTTTTCTTTTATAAAAATACAATTAATATATTTTTTTTTAAAGGTGTACCTCCAATTTAAAGAATGTTTCTAAAAAATTAGAGTCAGTGAATTCAAGTGTAATTATAATATCATCTCAATATTATATATCTTTAGTATCGATATGTGAGATTTTAAATATTATTTTAAATTATTTTGTCGTATCCTCAAATTGAAAATTCTGAATCAGTTGGTAAAAGGAAAAAATGTCGGACGAAGCTCCAACCAAAAAATGTGGAAAAAAGCAACTCCAACTAAAACATGTGTTCGAAATCTTCTGACTAAGGATGATAATTGATAAGGGTGCATTAGCTTCCGCACCACCTTCCGTTTATGACTGAGGATCTATTCCTCCTCCACCACCCATTATCAAAATGCAAGAATTATGAACAAACAATCTTACGTCTTAGTTCAAATTGGTTCACTCGGATGGCGTCACTTGATAGATGCAAAATAATTGCACCTGCAAGAATCGAATCTGGGACATCACGGAACAATCTTTGATGGCGAAATGGATACAATATCACCACGTCACAACTCCTCTCCAACACCAGAAGGTACCTGTAAAACACGCCGGAGGATTCTCCGACGCGGGCACTCCGACGCTCAAGTCAAATGACCAAAAATCCACGGTAATCACAAAGAAAGAGATATCGACGATGAGAACTCTCCGTAATATTAATCTCACTCAAAGCTTTCTCACAAAATCACTCGTGTTTAACTCTCAAATATGACATACAAACGTAAAATTTACAATAACATAGAATGTAAATGTGTGTTAGTGTTGGTGTGTTTATGGAATGCATGACAGCCTATATATGATACCTGAAGACCAATACCCAACTTCTTTACCTGTCATGGGGCGAATAGACCAAGTTTGCAGCTCTTTCGGACCTGGAATGTCTCAACCGCCAAGCCACTCCTCCCGGCTCCCACGGATATCTCAACTGACAATCTTATCTGAATGGTTCTCTGTTGATTAACTCTCATGGACTTAGAGAAGACCAAGTCCACTCACCACTTAACCTCTTTTCTTTCGCCTCCAAGCAAATATCCACCATCTCTCAACAAACTTCGGATTTCTCATATAGTCGGGAAAGACTCAACAACATTTTCTACTTGGCCTAATCTCATTGCCTAGTCCACTGTAATGTACCGATATATATGGAATGTAAATTGTAATTTTTTGTATGATTTTCTGGGTAAACGTACGAAGAACAAGGACAGTATGAATAAGATAAGAATGATGATGAGAGAAAGATGAGAGAAGATGAGAGAAGAGAGAGAAAACAGGTGAGAAGTTAGAATATTTTTTCTGCATAACCAAATTCTGCAACAAACTGTCCCTTAAATCAGAGAGTGGGGACCAAAGGGGCTTATCACAATTTTAGGGAAATAGAGATACTGAAAAACAATTAAATGAAATCTTGCTGAATCAGAATTATTTTTACAGGCCCATTTGTTGGCCAACTCTTCAGGCCCAATTCCCTTTAAACCCCACCTGAGGCTCAGACGGAAACCCCACCTGAGGCTCAGTAGAAAAGCCCTCAGGCTCAGATGCAAACCCCACCTGAGGCTCAGTAGAAACTCCCTCAGGCTCAGAGGCTCAGTAGAAACTCCCTCAGGCTCAGATGCAAACCCCACCTGAGGCTCAGTAGAAACTCCCTCAGGCTCAATATTAAACCCCTCAGATATCAACAAATCGTACTTTCCCTTTTTAATAACTTCAAAAACCTAACACCACTTCTTCCTCCATAGTTGCAACATCAACTGGTGGTGTCAGATTAATGTCTATGATAGTACTCCCGGGGGCGGAGAATCCTTGTCCCCAAGGATAGAGCGTCGGAAAACAAGCGCGAAGGATAACTTTATCTTCCACCGAGTGAATATCCCATTCTTCACAGACCCACAAAACACTAACCTGTGAATTTGTTTGCGATGCAGGAGGCGGATCTGTGACGGGAACGATAGCCACCGAAAAGATGTGGAACAGACCATTCAAGTCCACCGGAGGCAAGGTTGTAGAAGGTACAATTTTTTCACCTAATTTCTTTTTCAACAGAGAGACGTGAAAAACCGGGTGAATTCGGGAATTAGGAGGTAGATCTAGTTTGTAGGATACCTGACCAATTTTCTCAAGCACTTGGTATGGACCAAAGTACTTTGAAGAAAGTTTGAGATTCCTTCGCAGATGTAGGGAATTTTGCCTAAAAGGTTGTAGCTTAAGATAGACAAAGTCACCCACTTCGAACGTGCGTTCCTGCCTATGTCTATCAGCAAACCCTTTCATCCTATCTTGAGCTTTGATGAGATTATCTCGAATCAACTCAGAAAATTGTTGACGTTGTTGAACCCAGGCAGTAGCATCTAGATTGGTAGAGTCCAAATAGGATCACATAGTCAGAGAAGGAGGAGTATATCCATACAAAGCTTGAAAGGGTGTTGTTTTCAAGCTTGTGTGGTAGTTGGTATTATACCAAAATTCAGCCAGGGGTAACCACTTCAGCCACTGCTTAGGTGTATCTTGAACCATACACCTAAGATAGTGTTCTAAGCATTGGCTCAATCTCTCAGTTTGGCCATCAGATTGTGGATGATAGGCTGAACTCATGGCTAGTTTAGTGCCCATGAGATTAAACAATTCTTTCCAAAAAGAACTTGTAAAGATTTTGTCCCTATCAGTTAGAATACTGATAGGTAGCCCATGCAACTTGTAAATCACATCCAAAAAACACTTAGCCACTGTTTGTGCAGTAAAAGGGTGAGAGAGAGCAATAAAATGTGAATATTTTGTGAACCTGTCCACAATTACCAAAATAACATCTTTTCCCCAAGACTTAGGGAGCCCTTCCACAAAATCTATTGATATATGAGTCCAAGCTTGAGAGGGAACATGTAAAGGTCAGAGTAGTCCAGGTAAGGACCTTGATCGGGTTTGGCTCTTGCACACACATCACACCCTTGAATCCATTGAATAACATCACCCTTCATCTTAGGCGAATAGAAAACCCTCTTCAACCTCATATAGGTACCTAAGATGCGAATGGCCACCATAAGCGAGAATGGTGCATCTCGAAAACAATTAGTTTCAAAATCGGGAACATCTCCAATAACAACTCTCTTTTTTATACCTCACCAACCCATTAACAATCAGAACCGAGGATAACTAGAAGAGTCAATTGCCTTAAGCAAAGAATGACCTTAGTAATGAAATCATCCCGATTTATAAGTAGATAAAACCCGATCAATCCACTTAGGTACAACAGTAGTAAGAGAAGTGCAAAGAACCTCAGTATCCAATCTTCTAGATAGAGCATCAGCTACATTGTTGTCAGAACCTTTCTTGTACTGGATATCATAATCCAAACCCAAAAGCTTTGTGATCCACTTCTGTTGGAGAGGAGTCATGATCTTCTGATCCAATAGGTATCTTAGAGACTATTGATCAGTCTTAATAATGAACTGTGACCTTGTAGATAATGTGTCCACTTTTGGATGACCATTATGACAACCAAAAAATCCCTTTCATAGATGGATAGAGCCCGCTTCCGGGACACAAAATCTTACTCATGAATGCCAAAGGCTTACCTTCTTGATCAACACAGGCTCAATCCTGCTCCACTTGCATTAGTTTCCACAACAAAAGGCTTAGTAAAGTCCGGTAGGGCAAGAACAGTAAACTCCATAGCCTTCTTCAATTCGGAAAAAAAAAATCACCTCTCCTAATTCTAATGAAATCCATCTTTCTTCAACAAGGTGGTGAGTGTTCTGCTAATAAGGCCATAGCCCTTGATGAATTTTTTATAGTAGCCAGTCAAACCCAAAAAACCACTTAACTGTTTGAGAGTTTTTGGAGTTGGCCAATTAACCATGCAAGCAATCTTTTCAGAATCTGTAGCCTCACCCATATGAGAAATAATATGGCCTAGATATTCAATTTCAAGTTGGCCAAAATTACATTTACTTATCTTTGCATACAGTTGATTAGCCCTTAGGATACCCAAAACAATAGATAGATGGTGTAAATGCACTTCCCAAGTGGAGCTATAGACCAAAATATCATCAAAAAAGACCAGAACAAATTTCCTTAGAAAATCATTGAAAATTTGATTCATCAAGGACTGGAAAGTAGCAGGGGCATTGCAGAGCCCAAAAGGCATGACTAAGAACTCATAATGGCCATTATGAGTTCTAAATGTTGTTAAAAACATGTGCTCTGGTTTCATTAAGATCTGGAATAACCAGATCTTAAGTCAATCTTAGAAAAGAACCTTGCACCTTGTAATTCATCCAACAATTCCTCAATTATAGGAATGGGATAGTTGTTTTTGATTGTAAGATCATTTAAGTGTCTATAATCAACACACATCCTCCAACTGTTGTCCTTTTTCTTGACCAAAATGACTGGTGAAGCAAAAGGGCTCCTGCTATGCTGTATAGTACCAGAGTGTAACAACTCTTGCACTATCTTCTCAATTTCTTCCTTGTGGGAGTGAGAAGTCCTGTAGGGAAACTGTTGTTTAGGAACACTATCTGGTTTCAAGATGATTTGATGTTCAATACCCCTTGATGGAGGTAATCCTGTAGGTTTTTAAAAAATGTCAGCATAATCATCTAAGATTGCAGATAATCTGGAATCACTCTCCCCAGTAGGAGTAGCCAAGTAGACCACATAGAAATCTTGGACAGCAGTAGGGTTGTCCAAATGTAACATTTGGAAAAGAGAGAACTCAGAAATGAGTTGGCAATTCTCAGTGGAAGTAAGTGCCTGTAGTTTAACCCTCTTGCCAAGTAATGACACTGTGATTGTCATGTGCTTGTAGTCCAATTCAATTGGGGTGCAAGATTTCAGCCAATCACCTCCCAAAATCAAATCACAACTTTCAGTATCCAATAATCTCAAAGGATATTGAAAATCATTGAATTGCATAGACCAACAAAAAGAATCCACCAGTTGTGAGCTGACCATCTTTTGCCCATTTGCCACCTTAACCAGAATAGGAGTGGTAGGGGAAAGGGGGCAGTTTAGCTTTTTTGCAGTAGCTGCCTTAATAAAGCTGATTGTGCTGCCTGTATCAATCAATATATGAAGTGTATGACCCCCACAATCCCCAATAATCCTCATTGTAGTGATATCAGAAGTGCCTGACATAGCATTGTAGGTCATCTGAACCTCTTACATAGGCACTGGCTCAGGATCAGCCTCTTGTGTGACCTCAGTAGGAACATAGTCAGAAGATTCATATGAAATGTCCTCAACCAAAATCATGTAAGTAATCTTTTGTTTACACTTATGGCCCCTTGTAAACTGCTCATCACAATTATAACACAACCATTTCTCCCTTCTAGCAGTTATTTCAGTAGGAGTAAGGAGTTTAATGGGAGGTTTGAGAGAGTTTAAAGGTGGTTTCTGTTGAGGTGGGATTGACAAATCAGATTTCTTTCAAGGAACAAAGTTAAGGTTAGGGTTAGGGTTAGGGTTAGAGTTAGAGCCCCTATAAGGAGGCTTGAACTTTCTAGTTAGAGTATCCATGGTATATTCTTGTTTCTTGCCCAGAATAATAGCTTGCTGTAAAGAAGTGGGTGCAAACATATTTAGAGCAGATTGCAACTCAGGTATCAGCCCACTAATGAAGCTCTCCACAAAATAGTATTCAGAAAAATGATCAATCAATTTAAGAATTAAACTAGCTCTGAGTTCCTCAAATTTTTCCACATAATCCATATAAGACCCAGTTTGCTTGAGCTTATTAAACTCAGCAATAATAGAAATATCCCTTATCTCTTCAAATCTCACAGAAATTATCTCCACAAACTGATCCCAAGTAACATCAGTAGGTTTCAAAGCAAAATTCTGAAACCATGAGGCAGCTCTACCCTCAAAGTGAATAGAAGCAAGGTTAATCTTCTTAGGATCGGGAACATTAGGGATTAATTGAAAATAATTGTTGCATTTTAAAACCCAACCCCTAGGGTTAGATCCATCAAATTTAGGGAACTCAACTTTAGGAATAGGGCAGTGAATGGAAATAGGAGTAGGATTGGGAATTAACCTTCCATTTGAAGAGTCAGAACCATGAAAGGCTAAGGGAGCCCCTGAAAAACCAAAACTAGGGCTTCCCAGAATAGAAGGGCCACTGCTAGGACCTTTTCCTCTATCAAAATTCTGAAACTGAAGCTGTTGGCCAGCCAAAACTGCAGTGACATTGTCAAACTTATCTCCCAACATGGAAAGTTCTACACTCATACCAGCAAACTTGTTATCAACCTCTGTAGAAAGAGTAGTTATAGCATCCTGCATTTTATCATCAGTAGCTTTCCATTTCAGGGATTCAGCAGTAAGAGGTTGGTCTAATTTTGTTTGTGTCTCTTGCAGGGCTTTCAAACGGGTGTTTTCAGCCATGGTGATAAGAAGAAACCTGTCTCTGGATACCAAATGTAATGTACCGATATATATGGAATGTAAATTGTAATTTTTTGTATGATTTTCTGGGTAAACGTACGAAGAACAAGGACAATATGAATAAGATAAGAATGATGATGAGAGAAAGATGAGAGAAGATGAGAGAAGAGAGAGAAAACAGGTGAGAAGTTAGAATATTTTTTCTGCATAACCAAATTCTGCAACAAACCGTCCCTTAAATCAGAGAGTGGGGACAAAAGGGGGTTATCACAATTTTAGGGAAATAGAGATACTGAAAAATAATTAAATGAAATACTGGGCTGAACTGTAATTATTTCTGGGCCCATTTGTTGGCCAACTCTTCAGGCCCAATTCCCTTTAAACACCACCTGAGGCTCAGACGGAAACCCCACCTGAGGCTCAATAGAAAAGCCCTCAGGCTCAGATGCAAACCCCACCCCACCTGAGGCTCAGTAGAAAAGCCCTCAGGCTCAGATGCAAACCCCACCGAGGCTCTCAGAAAAACCCCACCTCGAGGCTCGGTGAGAAACTCCCTCGGCTTCGGAACCCCCACCGAGGGCTCAATAGAAACTCCATCAGACTCAGTATAAAACTCCTCAGATATCAACAAATCGTACTTTCCCTTTTTAATAACTTCAGAAAACCCTAACACCACTTCTTCCTCCTTAGTTGCAACATCAACTGGTGGTGTCAGATTAATGTCTATGACATCCACTCAAGTCATGGTCAAGCACTCGGTCAATTCTTATCCATTCTCGCGAGACTGTAAACTGCCTGCGACTCTCCTGGAGCTTCATCCAGGTGGCAGAATCTTGTGATGTTTGTACATGTATCATCATTCTAGAATGGGTAATATTTTTGCCACATCAAATCTCAAAACTCGGTTTTTAAGGTTTATAATAAGAATTTTGAAATCCTATTAGTTCTACTATACTTTATCACCGACCACTTTTCTGATTATTATTTTCTCAATAAATCCACATCATCTACCTTGTTATTCTACCAATACATTCATAATAATATAATACAATATCAATTAAAATTTTAATCATCCTACCCTATATATTTTATAAACTAAACATAATTATATGATATTTTGTACCGTACAATTTTCGCTAAATATATGAAATAAATAATGCATAAGTCAAAATTTGGTCGAAACAAGCTAGTCAATATAGAACATGGAGTACTGTTACATATTATTGTTTAGGTTGTTTAATGTAATATTATATAAATAAACATATAATTAATATTGTGTTCGTGACCCAATACAATCCGAAAAAATAAATTTTAAAAAATCCACCTATTTCTTAAGATAATTTATTTCCCTTTATGATACAATATGACACAAAAGATCAGTGACTCATCTCTTTAACGTCACGCATTTACTTTTTATTGCTATTAATTTATATAGCAAATTGGATTATATAATCGTAATTTTGATATTTGATATGGTGCGATCGATTATGCGCTGGAAACCAGCAACTATCACTACCACTGCAACACGAAGAGTGATAATTAAGTAATGGAGTATATAATTAATAACAAACGTACACTCACAAAGAATAAAAATAAAATAAAAAAGAAAAGAAATATCCCTTGAAATAAGGTAAAATTTATGGTGAATCATCGACTAAACTCGTGTGAAGATTTGAAGACAATAAAGCTAAAGCCAAGATAGTCATGTTGGGGTTGATTTTAAATTTCTTTACAGCATGTAAACGTGTAAATTATGATTATATTTAATTTATATGGTTGTAGAAGACAATTGTTGAATTGGTTTTAAAAAAAAAATAGTCAAATTATAGAATGGATCACATGCATTCAGGTGAAATGTATATTCATAGTGCATTTTAGAATCATGCAACTTGTTTACATTGAACCATGCAATTATTAATATAGAAAAATAGTTGCACGGTTCAATATAAACAAATTGAATCTTTTAATAACAAGTTGCATGATTCTAAAAAGACCAAGTCAAAATTATATTATCAGGGTAAGTTTATATATTAATTATATAAATACCTGTTTTGGCATTTTTGTTTTATCAGAGTACATATTATATGTACATTGAATACTATTACTTCATCCGTCCTATTTTTTATTATCCAGTTACTGTAAACAATGAGATTAAGAAAAAATAGGAGATAATAATATTAAATGGTGTAAAGTGGGTTTGGTATAGGGAAATAATAATATTAAATGGTATAAAGTGAGTTTGGTGGAGAGAAATAATAGTATTAAATAGTGTTGAAAGTTGTTTTATTTCTTTTTTAGGAAATGGTCAAACAAAATTAGGACGACTATTTACGGAAAGTGGACAATCAAAATTAGGACAGAGAGAGTATTATTTAATAAAAAATATTACTCCATCCGTTTCAAATTCATTTGTACAGTTTTCATTTTGGTCCATCCCAAACTCATTTATACATTTTTTTTAAATAGAAATATTCGTTTTAACTCATGCCTTCAATTTATTTGCAATATGTCACTCACAACCTCAAAATTTTATCACTTTATCATCTTTAATAAATATTATTCTATTCATCAATAAAGTTGAATTTTCAATACTACTCTAAACACTTTATCATATTATCACCTCAAATAATAATAAATAATTTTATCTTAAACTTTTAACATACAGTAATTGTACAAATGAGTTTGGGACGGGGGGACAGTAGTAAACAAAGCTCTATTATATTATAATTGAATAATATAAATTTCATGCAACTCGAGGCCTGTGTTGCACGGGTGCGGGTGCGGGGTGCAGATACGATACGATTCGGGTGCGGGGATTAGTAAATTTTCAAATTTTTAGGATACAATACGGCTAGGATACGTCAATTTTTTTAATTTAATTATATATATCACCTGTAATAATATTAAAAAAATTACAACAATTATATATAACACATGTAGTAATATCAAGAGTATTTAAAACACAAGTACTAATATCAAGAAATTAATCTCATAAGTAACAAAACAACAATTAAATCAAATATCATTAACTCATACAAGTCATAAATCATAATAAAATATTAATAAATTTTAATATTTAATAAGTTTTAGAGTGTGTCCTTCAAATTATTAGTAAGTTTTAATTTTTTACAAAAAAAAAAAAACCCAAAATTTAATAAATTTTACAAAAAAATCTCGATACGTATCCGATACGCGTATTCTCGAAACAGGATACGCGTATCCGATAATAAAAAAATAAAAAAAAAATGGGATTCGCCACGTGGCGAATCAGGTGCGAATCTCAGGCGAAACTCACCTGAATCGCATCACAGACGAATTCAATACTGTATACTATTAATTTTTAAAAAATTCGTGCATTATAGCTCGAGCCCCATGAACTACTCCAAAAAACGTTAGAGCAACATAGTATATATACCTTAATGTTTTAAGTTAAAGGACAACCAGAGTTGGAAATAAATTATTGGGGGACACCTATAACAATTTTTTAATAGAATTGTCCTTTTGCAGAATATGTCATGCATGATGTAATACAAACATAAAATAACTATTAAGGGTCCTATTAACGATAAGATTAATATGCTAATTATATTTAGCAGTCCCATAAAAACGGTCCACATGGTACGGCGACAACGTTTGACTTGATACTTTTATGAATCCTCTACAACTAGATCAGGGTGTTCCTAGTCATCTTCATACTTTCAACTAAAGATTAATAAAAATGAGTAGACCCCACGTAAGACTAGGCATGCTCACGGTTCCGGAACCGCCGGTTCCGGTTCCGAACCGGCGGTTCCAAAAGTCTGGGAGGAGGAACCGGAACCGGAACCGAACCGTGGCCAAGGCGGTTTCGGTTCGGTTCTCGAACCCGTGTTCGTTCCGAACCGCCCGGGTTTTTTTTTTTTTTTTTTTATATTTTTTTTGTGTTTCTTAGTTTTTGGATCTAAAATTTGAAGGAATGTATAGATAGATCATGAAATTGGACATTGTTATTGTTAATATGAGGATTTAAATTGAAGATTACATTAATAATTGAACTATTATAAATTAGTAGCCTAATTTATTACAAAGTAATTGAACTATTACAAAATAGTAATTTTAACTTAAAATAAGCTAGTAATCTACTATTACAAATTAATTGAACTATTACAAATTTTCAAATTACAAAGTGAACTATATCGAATTAGTAATTACAATTACAACTTAAAATTTTAAACTTTACAAAATAAATTTGGGGGAGGGGGGGATTTAAAGAAATTGGACTTGAGCTTAAATTTAAGAAATAAACTTAGAAATTCTAAGTTTGAAACTTAAAATTAAGTTGCCTACGTATCCAAATAGGAATCAAAGTCCACGTAGTTCTCTTTACCTCAAACTTACCTCGTTGATTTGGATCGATTCGATTCTTCATGCATCACTTCCGTGGTAGTTTCTTCTTGAGCTATCTTGATCATCATTATCAACAAATTCTTGACTTCTCTTTTCGGCTCTTACCCAATCATCAAGCAAGCATTGGTTTTCCACGTTTTCAACGGTCATATTCGATCTCGTTGCATCCAAAGTGTAGCCTCCCAAACTAAAAGCTTGTTCAACGGCAACGGTTGAGGCGGAGATGCAAAAAATTTATCTTGCTAGCATTGACAATATTGGATAGATATTTTTCATCCTCGACCACCACTTTAGTATATTAAAAGTAGCGTTGTCTTCATCTTCATCAAGCCGAGCAAATGAAGAGGATAAATAATGATCAAGTTCGTAATAAGGGTTAGAAGTAGACCTTGGACGTTTTTGAGAACGTTCATCATAAAAACCTGTTAATATATCTTCTTCTTGACTCATAGAAGAGCCACCCCCACCACCACCAAAATTTTCTTCAAAACCGGGACCACTATATTCTCTAAATAAAGACATTAAAGTAACTTTAATCCGATTACCAATCTCTTCCGGATTAGGATATACATCATCTTCACCCGCCATGACCATATGTCTATTAGGAAATAAATAATTATAATACATATTTAACATCATTATTAATCCATCCAATCTTACTCTAGGATCAAACACTTTAGCAACCAAGAATAGATCGGGAATATTTGTAAAATATTTTTTCCATTTTTGCATCATAGAGAAAGTAGCACCACTTAATAAAGGATTTGTAATATTTTCATTTAACACATGAGCAACTTTAATACAATAATCAAGCGCTAAATTACACGTAGGATAATAAACACCGGATAACACTTTTGTGGAATCATTAAAAATTCCCAAAATTTTACACAAAGAAGTGCATGAATCCCAATATTGAGGATATAAACGAATACCACAATTTTCTTGAGTAAAAAATGTACATAAAGCTTCTTTATAATCCATAGACTCCTTTAACAATTTATACGTGAAATTCCAACGAGTTGACACATCAAGAGAATTTTTTTTGGGATGCATATTGTATGTTCTACAAAAAACTTTCCATTTTTTCAACAATTTTGAATGTCTCGACATATAATAAATAGCGGATCTAATAGGACCAACTTGTTCTTTCAAAGCATCTAAACCATCTTGAACACATAAATTTAAAATATGACACATACATCTAACATGAAAAAAATTTCCACCAAGATATGGTTGACAAATATTTGTAAGATCTTCAATAGTAGCCGTATTTGCACTAAAGATTATCAAAACCAATAGAAAATATTTTTTAGTAAGAGCATACTCATTTAAAATATCATGCAATTTATCTCTAATATTAACGGCATTGTGTTCCGTATCAAAATCTCTATAAGCAATCAATCTTTTGTTAAGAGTCCACGAATCATCAATCCAAGTGTATGTAACTCCTATATAACTATGCTTTTGAAAATTATTACTCCAAATATCCACACATATACAAACTTTAACATTTAAATCGGCAAATAGATTAATCAAAGCATATTTATACTCATAAACAACTTTAGCAACATCACGAGTAGTAGTATGACGTGAAACTTTTTTTGCCGCGGGTTGAAGACCAAGGTTAACAAAATCATTCCAATACGAATTATCGGCAAATTGAAAAGGAAGGTGTTGTGTGCACACAAATTTAGCTAACAATTTTCTATATTTCATTTGATCAAATGTAAATAGAGAAGTGGGGTTACTTACCTGCCTTTGAACTCCACCACCGCCACCGTTGACGAAATCCATGAAGTTGTGCTTGGTTTGAACTAATTCCAACTCTATCCGGATGAATTTTTTTTTCAAATGCTTCTAAATGTTCCATATCCTCCTCCTTTGACAAAAGAATATATTTTGTCACAATAGTTGCAATGAACTTTAATAGTACCATCCTCGTTGATCACTTTATTAAAGTGACATGCAAAAATATCCGACTTAAGTTGAGCTCGACTTGGAGTTGGCTCGGCATTGGAATCGGTTGGGTGGTTTTGGCTTTCTTGAGTAGGACGTCGTGGTATAGCATCATCTTCAAGAGGATTCTCATAACCGGGACCAAGTGTGGCCTCAATATCATCTAAACTCCACTCGATCGGTCTTGGGTGGATGTGGAAGACGAACGGAAGAGGTGGAAGAAGCTTTGCCTTTTACCTTACCCTTGCTTTGATGGCTTGCCATAATAATAATATGTATGTAAGTATATGTAAATAATATATGTATGTAAGTGTAGTGTAATGTAATATGTATGTAACTATGTAAGTGTAGTGTAATATACTAATATGTAGTATAAGTACTATAGTAGTATACTAGTATTAGTATAGTGTAATATATATAGTGTATATAATATATAGTGTAGTATAAATATAATATGTAGTGTATAGAGTATAGTTACTATAGTATGATATATAGTGTAATATAAATATAATATGTAATGTAAATAATATGTAAATAATAAACTTTGAGAATTGAGTGAGAGTTGAGACTTGAGAGTTGAGAGAGAGATGAATAAACTTTGGTGTGAATTTTGGAGTGGAATGAGTTGGTATTTATAGATGAAATATTGAAAAAAAAAAAAAAAAAAAACCCGGTCAAAACCGCCGGATTCGACCGAACCCATGGTTCCACGATTCAACCGCGGTTCCTTCAATCTCTCTTTGATCTCAGCCGTTGGATCTCAACGGCGCTCTTTAATCTGGGCCGTTGGATCTCAACGCCTAGAATTTTTCAAATTTTGGGGGGTTCGGTTCGAACCCCGTAGTTCCTTGCTTCGGTTTTGCTAGAACCGGAACCGAACCGTGGATTTATGATTTTTTGGTTGGTTCAAATCGAACCATGAAACCATAGAACCCGCGTGGTTCGGTTCGAACCGCGTTTCTGGTTTTTTTAGCATGCCTACGTAAGACCATTTAACTTAATTTGAGAATGATGGGAATAGAATTTAAAATAGTTTCTTAATTTTTTATTTTTTCAAAATAATTTTTAAAAAATTTGATGTATGAAATTGATTATAATTTTTTGCGAATTGTACTATTTTCATCTCAAATCCGCTGCAATTGAGGAAACGACGTCATTTTTATCATGCATTTCAGCCGAAAATCTGAAATTGAATGCTCAAGGCGCATGACGAAAAAACGACGTCGTTTCGACAATTACGACGATTTTTGGACGAAAATGATATGATTCACGTAAAATTGAGATCAATTTCGTACATTAAACTTTGTGGAACATTTTGAAAAAGATGAAAAGTTATGGAACTATTTTGGGTTCTACCCCAAGAATGATGCTTCAATATTTTGGTAGGGGACGAAGGGTGGCGGGCGATGGCGGAACGATAAAATTCTCCTAAACGGGGGCCGCGCAAAACGGATCGGATCTTCGTAGAGGTGTCACGATTTAAATACACAAAGGAAAGAGGACGATCTATTCTATTCCAGATTGTGCGAACTTATACGATTCAAATAATAGAACAATCAAGTATATTACTCCCTTCACCCTAAAAAATAATATGGTCTCATATTTTTTGTGTTAATTTGAAATTTTGGATTTACATATAAAGTTTTTAATATAATTTTATTTATTGAATCAATTAACTGTATTCCAAAACTTGTTTGATAAACTACCAAAGTCATGGGTCGATGTACTTCACCGTAATGAAATACAGTAAAAAAACTCGTATAAGAATATCATATATAGGAATAAATTCTCTATAGTAATAAAAAATCACGATCTCAACTCGGGACCAGTTATATTTAGGAATAAACTCCATATTATAATAAGACATATTTTTTTACGGTCCCATCTTAAGGATGTATGCCTTCATATAAGAATTCATTACATTATCTATAAAAAATTATATATAATTACAATTAAGATGACCTAAAATATTTATCTTAGTTAATTGTGACGACATCTTAATTTTATGCATTGTCACTATATCCTTCAACTTGCGTGTACGTAATAACTCGTCCGCATAAACACCTTCTTGTTAAAGCCAAAATGATTACATTCTTCAATATTGAACAAACATGTCTACACATGTGTGCAATAATTATTGTTTAGTTACTAGCTACATGCATATTAATTGATACATGTATTTTATATACTTTAAAAGTGTATGTGTTTATTTTAGTCAAATTCATATTAATTAAATATATGAATTTGTTAATAAATTTACATACATGTAGTATAGTATGTAGTATATTGAATGTATTTTTTTTAATTATTTTTCTATGTAAAACTCTATTTAAAAATAACTTCTTTATAGTAATATTTTTTTCTGATCCCGATAATATAATTGTATGAAGTTTTTAGTGTATAATAAATATTACTAAATTTTTTGCATGAATATACACCAATATGTAAAATGCATATCTACCTATACTACACCAAATATAACTGAAAGTGTGTGTGAAAGACACGGGGTTGTGTTTAGTAAAATCAGAGTAATATTACACTGAATGTTGGAACACTCAAAGTAACAATTAAACTACAGAAACAGCCAAAGACTCAGAAACACAACACACGAAATTAAAAAGACTTTGCACAATCTATATCAATATATATTGTGAAGCCTTATGGCCGAAATCACTATTTATCAAAATAATGAATACAAAAAGAGGTTCACAAATCGAATCCCCTTGAAACAAGATCAAGCATATGATCTAAAGGCTAGGTGTATCTCTACACTACCAAAGGTGACCTGTTCTATGAGTGTGAAACTATCTTACACCGAGACTAACACTCCACATAAAATAAATCTAGCACCAACTCGAGGTATTGTAAACCCTACAATTACTCTCTATGGTAAAATAACTCCACAACAACGACCCTATCACTCTGGATGCACTCACGCACTCTACAGTTGATGCTTGGTTGTTGCTTCAACTAAACAACACACGATATATGGCAATGTTCGGCACTTGATGTGAACATCAAAGTCTTCTATTTATAGACTTCGTGTAGCTTTACTAGAGCCTCCTTGAATGATCTAGAAACTCTTCAATCCACTCTTCCATGATCTTTGTAACTGCCCAGGTAATGGGTCTTCTCCAATCTTCTGAAAACAACCGCATGATCTAGTCCCTTCTACTCGATTCTTGAAGCTTGTGGAACCTTCTGGAATCTTGCAGAACAACCTAGATCGTTAACCTACAGTCAACAACATCAAAGACAATATTGAACATAGAAGTGTTAGTGGTTAAGAAGAAAGGACGAATATTGATGTTGTAACCAATGTTGTATTATCGGTGGTAACATCAACAATCTCCCCCATTCGATCTTTCTGCTACAACACACCTGAAATATCAAATACATCAGGTATTATGCATGATAGAGCTCATAATCATATCAGTTGCACTACTAAGTGTCAAACCATTTTGTAGCTATCAAGAATCGAATAAACATAATCAAACAATTTCATTTGTTTGATAAACTTCAATCTGCAGAAAAACTTGTCAGGGCATAGTGTAAAACATATCAGAGCATATGATGAACATCAGAGCTTATGTATATTACAATGAAACTCATCAGAGCAAGATGTAAGAACATCCTTAAGCCTGCATACAAAGTAGAACATATATTACTTGAACATATTTCCACAAATCATCAAGGAAATAGAGTAGAGCTATAAGGAAGAAAGTTAACAGGTCATTATGAACAATCTACACAAACTACTCTTTTCCAAAACACAAGGTAAGATTATCAAAGCAATGAAAACAAGGATATCAGAGCAAAGATACAAAATCTTAACCTAAAACAGAATATGACCATCAGAGTAAAGTCATCATCAATACTCAAACATAAACAGAATATCAGAGCAAGTCATAATACTCACAAATAAACAGAATATCAGGGCATCAGTACTAATATTCAAAAACAAGTAAAACCTACCAACTATTGTTCAATAATTACATAATCAAATGAACAGAGTTTAGTAAATAAATTGCAAAAACAAAATAAGATCATATGAATAAAGAAGGACAAACAAAGAGAGTTGGAGGTGATCAAACTGAAATAATCAGCTGCAGCATCATCAAGTCCTGCACATGCTCCTCCTTACTTTGTTCTCAGCTCCCCCTATCTTCATGATCTCAAAACAAACTCCCCCATACAACCATCATGGGAGATCACCATAGATTTCCTCTATGATATCATCAATGTCAGCCTCATCATCATCATCACCTTGTTCAGCAGCTTGTTCAACCGGAGGATCTGGCTCATCTTCTTCATGCACATCACCTAGAACAACTTTAGGAACTTCTTCAGCAGCAGGAATATCAGCAACAACTTCAGGAGCATTAGGTGCTACTCCCCCTGGTGGAGTAGAAAGCAACCTCTCCCAGAAGTTTTTCATGACATTCAGCTCAGCAATCTGATCCTGCAAATTCTCAATTTACTGAAGTATGAAATCCCTGTGAATAGTAACAGACTGAACTGGAGAATTTCTCAAGTCAGTGTCACCATTATTGTTGCCAACATTTGGTGCAACATCCGGATTTTGAACAACAGGTTCAACAACCTCAGGCTCAGCTTCATCTCCCTCTGCATTAGGCCTCCTGTATGGTAAGTCCCTAATTCTGTTTCCTCTCAACAGAACTTTGGAGATTCTTAAATCAGGTATCATCCCACCAAGACTTTCAACAGGTTCCCTTGTAATATCCAAATTGTCCAGCAGAGCAAAGATCATACATGGATATGGTAAAGCACTTTTCTTGCCACCTGCACACTTCATAGCATGATCAAAAATTGTTCTTCCCAGATTGAAATTATTCATGACCATTATCCTATACATCAGGATAGCTTGAGCTTCAGTGATCTTAGTAGTGTTGGTAGTTGGCAACCAGTTGTACACAACAAATTTGTGAACAACTGAAAACAAACTTGTCAACTTGGATGACAACACCTTTGTTGTCCATCTCCTAACCATTCCTCCAGTAATAACAGTCACAATTTCATTCAAATGAGGGAAAACTTCTTCATCTACATCAGGTGTTCTCAAGAAAGTATTTATCACACTAGGATTGAAGCCTACATTATGACTTCTAAACCTCACATTCCCATATCTCCTAGAGTTCCTTTTACCAGTTCCTTTCCTCAAATTGCAGTAAAATTCATATACCCAAGTGTCAAATAAAGGTGAAGTAAACTGTACAGCATGCAAAAGGTTCCTTTCCTCAAAGAATTGAATCAAATTTTGCCTATCAAATTCATAAACTTTTATTCTCCTCTCAGACAATAAAAGTCTCCTTCTCATAATAGCAAACTTAGGACTAGCAGTACCATGATATGCATCATCACTATCATCATCATCAGGTTCAGAAGATGTGTTACCTGAACTGCTTGAGTCTGATTCATCAGGGTCATCAGAGTCATCTGGTTCTTCTGATGGTGTTGCAGTACCTTGCTCAACATCTTCATCAACATCAGAGTCAGCAACAGGTTCATGCCTTCTCTTTGTTCTCAACTCAGTTCTATCATTTGTAGTAGCTTCAGGATCATTTCTGGATTTTGTTCTTCTCTCATTCCTAGCCAACAATTCAGCAAGAGGAATGATTTCATCAGAACTCTCTGAATCAGCGTGAGCATTAGCAGTCCTATCATCATCATCGTCAGCATCAGCCATAGGCTCAGATGCTTCACTTGGTTCAGTTTCTTCAGCAATTGATTTCTCACTCTCCTCATCAACAGATTTTTCACTCTTCTCAGCAGACTTCTCACTTTCCTCATCAACACTCTTCTCAACAGAGTGCTCAACTTCCTCAGCAGCTTTTACACTTTCTTCAGCCTCTTTCAAACTCTTTACTGATTCAGATGAATCAGACACAGCAATAGGCCTTGAGGCTTGACCCAAATCAGAAATCTTACCCCTCTTTGTTTTAGAGTAGTCAACCCTGGGCTTGTAGCGGTTCGACCTTCTTCTTGGTTTCACAGGGCTTCTCTCCCTCTTCGGCTTCTTGGAGAAAGGACCAGCAGAAACAGTGTTAGCCTTAGCTTTCTCAACGGGCTCCCCCATGGAAGTATCTTCCATCTCAACATCAGCTTGAGCATCGGGTTGCGCGGGCTCAACATTTTCAGCAGCAGGTTTTGAATTGTCGGCCCCAACAGTGAAATCATCTGGGAAAACACCACGAGGAGGGTTCGAGGATGAGACATTCGAGAATGGTAGGATGTTTACCTCGAATTCTCCTAAAGTGATAGTCGTGGGAGTTTCAGAGCTCTGAAGCGAAATGATCGCCTCCCTCACATTCAACGGATGTTCAGTTTCAGAGAATGCAACTGAAATTGGTTCAGGATTCAACGGATTCTGGAGTGTTGGGTTGGATGATTCAGCAGTAGGTGTGGCATTTGGTGAGTTGATCGAAATCGCCATTGATGCAAGAAGGTGTAGCGGGTTCGCGATTTTAGGGTTTCAGATGAAGGGTTTGAAGGCGTGTTTGACAAAGTGTTTTGATTTCCAGCCATTTTGCTATATAAATCAAAAGTGTTAGTGACAAAATAGAATTAAAAATTCAATTCCAACTAATACATTATGACAAAACCAATAATACCTCAACTTCTTCAGACTTCAGTACGCAAAACTCAGTTCAAGTTTAAGTACAAAGAACAACACCCATGCAATCCTTAAATAGAAACCGAAATCTGCAAGTTTCAAGTCATGATCCCACAACGTGAATGTTCTAGAAATGGAGATCATGGGGTGCAATGTGATGAAACCATCACTCCCACTTCTTCCAATATCCAAACCACACGATTTCTGCCAATTTTTACAAAACAAAATGCCCGAAAAATAAATAAAACAATGTACAATACCTTAAATTAAATAAAGTGTGGCTAATTTTTGTATTAAATAATCAATTTAATCAAATAGTCACAATTAAATAATTATCCAAGTAAAAATCAGTCAAACCAAGTCAATGTTGTAATCAAGAACGACACACACACACTTCAACATTCATTTTGCCTGATTTACTCAGTCAATGTTGCACTTTTCATCTTTTCTTTTCTTTTCATACACTTAACTCATATTGATCCACCTTTTGAAAAGAGAAAATTGTAGTAGAGAACTTCGTGCCCCATAGTTACTCAGTTGATTATGAGCAAACTGATGTTATATCAATTATCTTTTGAAAAGAAGACATCGTAGTAGCGAACTCCGTGTTCCATAGTTACTCAGTGAGAGATTACATCTAATGTGTGTATCTTTTCTTTTCTTTTGTGCATTTAAGAAGTGTGTGTCCAGAAAATCACAATGACTTGACTCAATAAGAATTTTACCCAAAATATCATTTAATCAGTGAGAATCAATCAAATTAACCAAGTGCTACAAAAATCAAACCTGATGTTGCTTCAAATGTTGACACATTTGTTGCAACATCCACCCTACAGAACTCAGATAGTACACAAACCAAGAGATTTCCTCAGAAAGGAAAACCTCTCATGATCAAGGGTTTTAGTAAAAATATCAGCAGGTTGATTATCAGTGGGAACATACTCTAACTTCACAATTTCCTTTTCTACAAGGTCTCTTATGAAATGATGTCTTATACTTATGTGCTTGGTAAGAGAATGTTGTACTGGGTTTTTAGAAATGTTAATAGCACTGGTATTATCACAAAACACAGTCAGAATATCATTCTCAAGTCCATAGTCATCAAACATCTTTTTCAACCACAAAAGTTGTGTACAACAACTACCAGCAGCAATGTACTCAGACTCTGCAGTAGATTGTGAAACACAATTTTGTTTCTTACTATGCCAGGAAATCAAATTGTTACCCATGTAAAAGCATCCACCACTTGTGCTTTTCCTATCATCAATGTCTCAAGCCCAATCAGCATCATTATATCCAGTCAATACACTGTTTGTGTCCTTTGTATACCATATACCAACATCTGTTGTTCCAGCAACATATCTGATAATCCTCTTCACAGCATTCATGTGAGATTCCTTTGGATTAGCTTGGTACCTAGCACAAACACAAACAATATACATAATGTCATGTCTACTAGAGGTAAGATAAAGAAGACTACCTATCATGGATCTTTACAGTGTGTGATCAACATCTTGACCAGCACTGTCCTTGTTCAACTTTTGAGTTGATCTCATAGGTATTTTCATATGCTTCGAGTTCTCAAGACCAAATCTCTTAACCAGGTTCTTTGCATATTTGTTTTGGCAAATGAAGATTCCATCATCTTTTTGCTTGATCTGCAGACCTAAAAAGTAATTCAAGCTCCAACCATGCTCATCTCAAATGTAGATGACACTGCCTCAACAAATTCATTCAGCATCTTGTCTGATGTTGCTCCAAATACTATGTCATCAACATATATTTGTGCAATCATCAATCCATCATTAACATGTTTAATGAATAGAGTCATGTCTGCTTTCTCCTCTAACAAAACCAAACTGCAAAAGAAAGTCAGTCAATCTGTCATACCAAGCTCTAGGAGCTTGTTTCAAGCCATACAATGTTTTCTTAAACTTATAAACATGATCAGGATAGTGAGGATCTTCAAATCCTAAGGGTTGTTCAACATAAGCTTCTTCATTCAAGATACCATTCAAAAAAAAAGCTCTTTACATCCATTTAATGCAATTTGATATTGATAAAACATGCAATAGCCAATAACAATCTAATAGATTCAATCCTAGCTACAGGTGCAAATGTTTCATCAAAATCAATACCCTCAACTTGAGTGTATCCTTGGGCAATCAATCTAGCCTTATTCCTTACTATGTTTTCCGGACTCATCAGTTTTGTTCTTAAAAATCCACTTGGTTCCAATAACATTAGTGTTACCAGGTCTTGGAACTAGTGTCCAAACATCATTCCTTTCAAACTGATTAAGTTCTTCATGCATAGCATTTATCCAATTTTCATCACTTAAGGCTTCCTTGACATTTTTAGGCTCAATTACAGAATGATAACATTCAGAATTAACCATGTTGCATATAGAAGACATACAAACAGATCTCACCACAACTTTTGAGCTTACCCTTCTTTTGGTTTGTATTCCAATAGAAGAATCACCAATGATTTGGTTTGAAGGATGGTTTTTCATAATTCTGGAAGTAGGTACCTTGTCATGAGTGTATTGAGTATTGCTCTCTGAACTTTCTGTTTTTGGATTTTCAGAGAATGTTGTCCCAGATGATGTGGCATTAGGTGTAGCATCCTTTGAATTTCCAGAATTTTCAGTTCCAGTAGAAATCTCAATATGCTCAGACACATCTTCTTCAGTACTTTTTCCTGCTATGTTAGTTGTATCATCAAAAACAACATTCACAGATTCTTGAACAGTGTTTAACCTAAGGTTGAAAATTCTATAGGCTTTACTATTTCTAGAATAGCCTAAGAAAAAACCTGTCACTTTTAGAGTCAAACTTTCTAAGTTGATCTCTATCATTCAGAATGTAACACACACAACCAAACACATGAAAATATTTCAGATTTGGTTTCTTGTTGTTCAGAATCTCATAAGCAGCTTTTGAACTTTGTGGCCTCATAAAAACTCTGTTAATAATATGGCATGCAGTGTTTAATGCTTCAGCCCAAAACCTTTTAGAAAGATGTTTAGCTGGCAACATTACCCTAGTCATTTCTTGAAGAGTTCTATTCTTCCTTTCAGCTATTCCATTTTGTTGTGGAGTTTTAGGAGATGAAAATTCCTGCATTATACTCTTCTTTTCACAGAAATTAGAAAATAAGATATTTTCAAATTCCCTACCATGATCTGACCTAAGCTTACTCACTTTCAAGTTGTAAATGGTTTTAAACCTTTTATACAAAACTTTAAAAGCAGCAAAAGTTTCAGATTTTTCTTTTAAAAACTCAATCCAGGTATATCTAGAGAAATCATCTACCACAACCAATGAATACCTTTTACCTCCAAGATTTTATGTTTCCATAGGACCCATAAGATCCATATGTAGCAGCTCAAAACACCGTGTTGTCGAACAATGTGACAACATCTTGTGTGACATTCGGACCTGTTTACCTTTCTGGCAGGAACCACAAATTATGGTTTCTCCTATATTCAGCTTTGGCAAACCTCTTACAGCACCTATCTTCACAAGTTTCTAGATATTCCTGTAGTTAACATGTCCAAGTTTTTTATGACATAAAACTTCTTCAGCATTTTTGGCAAGATTGCAAACATTGTTAGTTCCAATAAGATAACAATTATCAATTGACCTATTACCAGTCATAAGACACTCATTTTCATTATTCAGAACATAACAAGAATTCTTATCAAACTTGACATGCAAATTGTACTCACATAGTTGACTTATACTAATCAAATTAGCAAGCAAACCTTCAACATGTAAGACATTAGACAACTTAGGAAATCCTTCAACATTGAGAGTACCTTTCCCAACAATCTTTCCTTTTGAACCACCACCATGAGTGACATTTCCTCCATCAATTTTTTCATAATCAGACAGGAAATTCACTTGACCAGTCATGTGCCTAGAACAACCACTATCAAAATACCATAAACCAGGCACACATGCTTTCAGAGATGTATACACAACATTACAAGTCACATCTTGTTTACTGACACATTCAGTTTTAGCACATTGTGACTCAGAAACTTCAGCTTGTAACACCTTCATGTCCTCTTTTAATTTTTCACAATATGGACGAATATGACCATGACCAAAACAATAGTGACACACATACTTCTTTTTCTTCTTTTTAATGTGAACTTTTGTTTCAACTGGATTTTCAACATTTGTCTTTTCTCCAGCTTTAACAAATTTCACAGGTTTAAAGCTTTTAGAAGTAGTTTCAAAATCAAGACCAGTAGTATCAGATTTACCAACCAACAAAGCATCTTTCAACATTTTTGTTCCTTTAGCATATTTCTTAGAACATAGAGTTGAATTTTTCAATTCTTCCTTTAATTTTGAAATTTCCAAATCCTTTCTTGTTAAGACAACTTCAAGTTGTTTAGTGAGTCTCTCAAGTCATCATTTTCCTTAGTCATATACTTTAGAATCTGATTTTGAGATTCTCATTTATCAAACAAATCTTTACAACCTGATCCACATGGTTCACTATTCACAACAGATGTTCCTTTATCATTAATTAAACCATTAAAACAGTTAACAGTTTTATCAGAACAAACTTCATCTAATGTTACTCCAGATGTGGTAACATCTGTTTCAACATCAGAATCAGAATAATCCAAATCATCATCTAAGGAATCATCATAGTCTATTCTAGCATAGAATACACGTTCTTCATTTTGTTCTTCATGCTCTTCATCAGATTCATCACTTAAAGTAGCATTGAAGTTCAATTTCAGTTTAAGCAAGGTATTAGCACATTCATTCGCATAATGACCATACCCATGACATGCATTACATTGAACAGACTTTCTATACTCAGGGTCAATTTTGTCATACCTGCCTTTACCAATTTGCCTTGGTTGGAATGCATTACCTTTTTTTTCAACGATTTGTGGAGAGTTGTTAATCTGAATCTTTGGTTGAATGTTGCATTTGAACTTGATATTCCTCTTTTTCATAAGAGCTTTGAATTGCCTTGTCATAAAAGCAATGTACTCCTCGGGGTTGGAACATATGTCAGCAACATCATCCTCTGAATCAGCTTCAGTCACAATAGGCATTTGCTCAGCATTTGAAGATGTTTCATCTTTGAACACCACCACTTTCTTTGCATCAGCTTTGTCATCCTTCTCACTTGTATTCATCTCATACGCATGTAGGATGCCGATCAGTTCATTTTGACTTAGTGTATATGTATCCCTTGTCTCTTCAATTGCACAAATTTTTGCATCGAAGCCCTTAGGTACAGTACTCAAAATCTTATGAACTAATCTCACATTGGAGATGGGATCTCCAAGAGATTGAACTTCATTTGCAATTTCAGTGACCTGTTCGTTGTAAGAAGAAATTGTTTCATCCTCCTTCATCTTCAAGTTCTCGAACTTTGTCCCAAGCATTCGAAGTCTGGACCTTCGAACACTATCCGAACCTTCATTGTGCTCTTGCAATCTATCTCAAGCTTCTTTTGCAGAAACACATGTTGATATGATCTTGAACATAGTCATATCAACTTATGTGAATATTGCATTCAAAGCTTTAGAATTGTAGCTAGCAGTTGTACTCTCTTCATTATTCCAATCCAGTTCGCGTTTGATTGTAACTTCTCCTTCTTCATCTGCAGCATTCTTAGGAGGTGTCCATCCTGAAAGTATACTTCTTCAGGCACGTTCATCAATTGACTTGATGTACATCCTCATCTTTGGTTTCCAATAAGCATAGTTTGTACCATCAAGAATTGGTGGTCTCAAACTTTGTGGAGTAAGTGGATATTCCACCGCCATAACAAAAACAACACACTTGACACATGATCTAACTTAGTAAAATCAAGTTTTGGCTCTGGTGCCAACTGAAAGTGTGTGTGAAAGACACGGGGTTGTGTTTAGTAAAATCAGAGTAATGTTACACTAAATGTTGGAACACTCAAAGTAACAATTAAACTACAGAAATAGCGGAAGACTCAGAAACACAACACACGAAATTAAAAAGAATTTGCACAATCTATATCAATATAGATTGTGAAGCCTTATGGCCGAAATCACTATTTATCACAATAATGAATACAAAGAGGTTCACAAATCGAATCCCCTTGAAACAAGATCAAGCATATGATCTAAAGGCTAGGTGTATCTCTACACTACCAAAGGTGACCTGTTCTATGAGTGTGAAACTATCTTACACCGAGACTAACACTCCACATAAAACAAATCTAGCACCAACTCGAGGTATTGTAAACCCTACAATTACTCTCTATGGTAAAATAACTCCACAACAACGACCCTATCACTCTGGATGCACTCACGCACTCTACAGTTGATGCTTGGTTGTTGCTTCGACTAAACAACACACGATATATGGCAATGTTCGACACTTGATGTGAACATCAAGGTCTTCTATTTATAGACTTCGTGTAGCTTTACTAGAGTCTCCTTGAAGGATCTAGAAACTCTTCAATCCACTCTTCCATGATCTTTGTAACTGCCCAGGTAGTGGGTCTTCTCCAATCTTCTGAAAACAGCCGCATGATCTAGTCTCTTCTACTCGATTCTTGAAGCTTGTGGAACCTTCTGGAATCTTGCAGAACAACTTAGATCGTCAACTCTGCAGTCAACAACATCAAAGACAACATTGAACATAGAAGTATTAGTGGTTAAGAAGAAAGAACGAATACTGATGTTGTAACCAATGTTGTAACATCGATGATAACATCAACAATAACATAACTACTAAACACGTGAATCACAAGATTAATTAACCAAATATTTGGCGAAAGGGACGTGTAGCTTTTCAAATATTTTAATGTAAGTTTCGCCTTATTAAAAGAAATTATATTTCAAAAGTATTATGAACAGAAAAGCACCACATTTTATACAACTTCTTTTTGGAAATTAATATGTGCGTGGTTTGACCTCCTAAATTTAATTAGACTCTTTTTTTTAATGTGAAATTATATCATATAGATTTATAAACGAAGCAAAAGTTATCTTCAAATTGAAATAACATAAATTAAGGAGTCAGTCTCCTGTGCACCCCATGCACCAATCCAAATTGGTGCACTATAAACCCTAACTGCTAAACATTGAACCCTAAATCATATATGAATCATTCGAGTCGGGTGAACCATGAACCACTCAGGCCGGGTTTGGGGTCGGGCAGGGTATTAAAAATTATTTTTTAAAAAAAACATCTAAAACTAAAATTAAAGTTAAAAGAAAATCGAAATTGAAAAAAGAAAAAAAAGTTAAAACTAAAAAAAATTAAAAATAGAACTTTTAAAATTAAATTGCACCAATTTTATTAATGCATGTGGTGTAAAGGAGAATTTGCCTAAATTAGGAATTCCTCCACTCAAGTATTTAAATTATATATTTTTTTAAATATGATTGAATTGAAGGCTCATATATTCCCCATACATATGATTTAATAAATTAAATTTATTTTTATATATAAAACCATCTCATATTAAAAAATCTTACATACATAAACATATCTATTTCAAATTTATTCCACGATTCAGAAAACAAATCTAACCAGTATTTTTTTTTTTTCGAAAGAATCAATTATAATAGTTTTCTGACATAATCAATTACAATAGTTTTCTAACATAATCAATTATAATAATTCATTCTACCACCGGACATATGGCAACATCATTTCATCTCACTGTAGATCGGAACCGCAATCACCACAAGAGGGGGATCACCCGAAATTACAACTCGGAACCACAATCCAACAATAGGGAGACCACCACCCCACAAGAGGGGGACCACCACAAGAGAGAATAAATATTCTCTCTTCGTGTCTCGAATCCAGGATCTTAAAATATCACGTGGTGAAGTTCTAACCACTTAATTATTATTGAAAACCCATATGAATTTAGTATATATTCTCGTAGACTGGTCCCATTATCGCAACTTCTAGAGAACTTATTTAATTCAGAAAAATAATATGAAAAGATATAATATTATAATAAGTGATAAAAGAGTTATTGCTTATTGGTAGCCCATATTCATTAGCTGACAAGCATATATAAAAAGGCCCATCCCCCGTCCCCACTCGCAAATTCCGGATTCCTCCATTTTTTTGGGAAAATTGGTTTTAATCGATTAGTTAAATTAATTAAAATTTTATTAGTAATTAATTAGTGAGGGTGGAGCACTCATTTTTCACCAATTAAAATTAAAGGGCATGGAAATTATCTATTATAGAAATAGATGATTGTAGTGTATTTATTATTTCAAAATCGATTTTCGATGACTAAGGAATTAAATAACTGAGTTGAGACCGTAAAAGACACTTTATGGATTAAAGTGGTGTTGAAAAATGTGAAAAATTAGTTGAGTGTTAATGGAAAAAACTTAAGATACCCACTGGATTGGACACTGCATAGAATTAATAATGGAAAAAAAATTCGATGACTAAGGAAAATGTGAAAAATTAGTTGAGTGTTAATGGAAAAAATTTAATTATATTAAGTTATTTTAAAAACTTAAACACTGCATAGAATTCCGTGAGAGTAATTAAAGAGGTGGGCAACACATTAATATGTTGTAAAATAAAGTATTAATAAAGTAAACAACACATTAATTGATGTAAAATGTTTATTTGATTTTCTCAAATTAATATTAATATATGTACATTCTTCTCATATAGATTATAAAGTATATGACTAAATATTATTGACACACTTCTCCTACAATTTATTATATTTTTTTAGGGAACTTCTCCTACAATATTTAGAGGAACAATGTCATGAAGATGAGTTTCTTATATATATACACACATATTAGAATTGTACTACCGTATAATATGAATTGCAAAAAAATTATGATTATCAATTCTTTTTAAAATATTTAGAAATAATTTAACATTTTGTACACATATCTAATTTTTAAATATTGAATATTATGTTTAAAATTTCAGTAGAAAATATGATTTCTTAAAGTTACTATTTAAGTTGTTAAGTGACTTAAAAATTTATTTTCTCTATATCATATATATATCTCGGCATGTCTTTGGATAAAAATTACTAACTTAAAAATTAAATTAATTTCATTTAAGTACCTTAACTCTATCTTGTCAACACCTATATACATAAGAGTGGCTCACCTGCGCACCACCATGCACTCCATAATGTATTTTAAAAATATTCAACTTATCGCACTGAAGCATACAACTTGTTTACACTGAAACATGTAAATTGTGTTCGTAAAACATAATTGCACGTTTCAGTTTAACAAATTATATGTTTCAATACAAGTAGTTGCATATTTTTAAAATATATTAGGGAGTGAACGGTGCACCCAGTGCATACAAGACCTAGCCTATAAATAAAGATGTTAAAAATGCGTCTGTTCAAACTTGGAAAAAAAAATAAAACAGTTGGGTCTATTTTTTCCTAGCATGACTAATATTTTAATTTGGAGGCCTAGCCTATACATAAAGTCATGTGTGAGACGACCTCATACATGAGACATGTTTTTACTATGTCATTAGTTACATGTTTCACTTTAAAATATGGTTGAAGATTAGGGCCTCATAGGTCCATAAATCAAATAATATTGTAAATGAGATCCATTTAATATGTAAGATCGTTTCATATAAATTTTTGTGATATATCTAATTTTCAATTTAAATTTCAATTGATGTTTTAATGGTTATATGATTAGTTATGATATTTTCTCATTTTTCTTTTAAAGATTTTATTACAATTTAATTTAATTTAAAGCTCGTTATAAACCACTACAAAAAATATTTACGTACTAGTAGGAGTCAAATGCATATTATTGAAAGAAAAAAATGTGCCAAACTTTTAAATTTGAAATTTAATCTCAAATGGCTCTAAGTTAATTTTTAATTTCTTCTCAAACTAAGCAATAAATAAATAATTATAATTTATAAGTTAATTCTTAAATAGAAATTAAAATAATTAAGTTATATTTCTAATATATATGTGTATATATATAAATACGTTTCAAAAGGATGTATATCATGCATACATGTATAAGTGTAAAGGTTATACTTAATCAAAGGAACATGTTGTTATTTATCCTTAGTTAGATTAAAATAAAAGGACTACACTACACTGTTATATTATTGTGCTGAATTGGGAGTGATTAAGAAAAAGTTAAATATTTATTTTTTTACTAAGATGATCAAAATATTAATTGCTTTTAAATAGGGGGTTAGGAGTTCAAGAAGAATTTATTAAGGGTAATAAATAATTCAGAGATTATTAATATTGTTTTTAATGTTTCTTTCTTTTTATTATTCTTTTTTTTTTGGGTGGGTTGTCCACCCACCGGGTGGATGTAGCATTCTCCAGTGTTAATTATATCATATTGGAAGATTAGTAGGTTTAATTACTCCTTATTTATAATATGAGTAAGTTAGATTAATTCAAAACTATAGTGGTTAGTGGGTAATCACATGAGCCACACGCGCACCACCCGACCGGCCAAGCCGCGCTATATGACTGGGCCTGTAACCCTTAGCAATTGGAGCTCACGTAATTTTTTGGTGCTTCGCTTAATTAGGAATTAATCCTTTTTTTTTTTCGGACAAAGTTAGTTGTTAGTTGTTAGTAATTAGTACACCAAGCACCAAACACTCCACAAATACATCAAGCCACCTTATAACTCTCATACTCCAATTCGTTCCCAAAGGGAATCGAACCTGGGTCTCCCACTCAATTGAGGATTCCAGTGGCCAGGTAGGCTAAGCCACCTGGTTTACCGAGTCTAATTCAAAATTGGGTTGACCCAAGCCAAACATAAAATTCAATTCAGCTGAATTTGAATTGTGTGAATCTAGACACTCGGATGTCCAAGTTCGTGGACGTTTCAAATTGGAGTAACTTTTGGAAAGTTACAAATTGGTCACTTGAATGATATTAATTTTTATAACTCCTAGTCAGCCCCCCTGAATGCCATTTAATGCCCGCAACTCCCCACCTGGTAGCAAAAGCCTATAAATGGATATGTCATTCTTTGTTGGAATACACTTGGAAAAAACCTAAAAAATCTGCAAAAAAGACTTTTCATAGCATTCATAATTTTCATGCGTCTGCATATAGAACTATAGTTCAGTCCTTGCGTCGTTTCAATTCGTCGGAACTTTATACGTTGCGGTGTTGCCCGTATAAAGGCAAAAGTTGTTTTACCTTTGAAAACACTATGTCAAACCGTGAGCACCATTCGGGGCATTTGTTTTGTGGACAAAAAATCAACCATGACTCGACTTTAGTAAAAAAATTATTCAACTGTTTGGTGTTGTTCGTGTTCATTGTTGTGTTGTTGTGTTCGAGATTACTAGAAGTCAGAACTTGCTGATTCTGGAAGCTGCTTAGAGGGATAGATTAATTTGTATATTGAAAAGTATCAATTATTGTTTTATGTTTCTCTTTATTTGTTTATATGAATTAAATGTTTTAAGTAATTGTTGGTGCTCTTATAAACCAACATTTCAATTCATTTTCTTACTCAGTAATACTTCTCTCGTACTGTTATAATAGATTTATTTTCCATGTTAGATATATACAAAATTGTAAGTTTGTTTTTCTAGCTATAGTCATTAATCATTTTTAATGGATAAAATGATCGATCATATTTAATAAATTTAGTTTTATATTAATCAGTACTTAATTATTATTATCCTCTCTTTTTTAGGGTAATAATATAGAATGAAACGACGAAAACTGTAGAATTCCAGTCACATTACTTACAATATATATTTTCATAATTTGTATGAAAAATGAAATAAATTTATGGAAGTAACAATAAGAAGGGAGTACTATCTCACTATAACAAAATCGACTTTTAATGATAAAAATTATGTCATTATTATTTCTTCAACCAAAAATTTTTAATAACAGGAAATAATATTTTGTGAGAGGAACTCGAATCATTAATTGAAAATTGAATACTATTTTTTAAATTTATTTATAGAGAGCGTGTGATATATACAGTAAAAACCCCTATAGGAATACTCTATATAGGAATAAACTTTCTATAGTAATAAAAAATCACGGTCTCAACTCGGGATCAGTTATATTTAGGAATAAACTCCACATTGTAATAATGCATATTTTTTTCCAGTCCCGTCTTAAGGATTTATGCCTCCATATAAAAATAAATTATATTATATATATAAATTTATAGATAGCGTGTGATATATACAGTAGAAACCCCCTATAGGAATACTCTATATAGGAATAAACTCTCTATAGTAATAAAAAATCACGGTCCCAACTCGGGACCAGTTATATTTAGGAATAAACTCCACATTGTAATAATGCATATTTTTTTCCAGTCCCGTCTTAAGGATTTATGCCTCCATATAAGAATAAATTATATTATATATAAAAATTTATATGTCATTACAATTAAGATGACAAAAAATATTTATCTATGGTTAATTGTGATGACATCTTAATTTTAAGGCTTGTCACTACATCCTTCAACTTGTGTGTACATAATAACTCGTCCGCATAGACAATTTTTTGTTGAAACCAAAATGATTACATCCTTCAAAATTGAACAAACATTTATACACATGTGAGCAATAACTATTGTTTAGTTCCTATATAAATGCATATTAGTTGATACATGTATTTTGTATACTTTAAAAGTGTATGTATTTATTTTAGTCAAATTTGTATTAATTAGATATATGAATATGTTAATAAATTTACATACATATGGTATAGTATGCATTATATTAAATGTATTATTTAAAAAAAATTATTTTTCTATATAAAACTCTATTTAAGAATAACCTCCCTATAGTAATATTTTTTCTCGGTCCAAACGATATGACTGTAGGGAGTTTTTACTGTAATTACTATAATCCTTGCATTAAATGTATCGTCGAGTTTTGCTATCATATTAATATTAATGTAAGTCGCACTCAATTGACCAGTTTTATCGTTGAAAAAGTTTGGAATGAACTTACTTTTATCCCAACTTTTCCCCTACTTGTATTCACTTATTTAAAGAGGGCAATATAGTTATTTTATAAATGCATTCTAACAATTCTAATTTTAAAAGATGGACTTTTTTGTACGATATTGTACGTGGAAATGTGCAATAGTTCAAAACTAGGTCTTGTATGCACCCGGGTACACCGTGCATTCATAGTTCATTTTAGAAGCATGCAACTTGTTATGCTGAAAAGTGCGACTTATTAATACAGAAAAGTGCAATTGTTAATATGAGAACATAGTTGCATGCTTTTATTTGAAATAGTTGCATGTTTCTATTTTGTATAGTTGCATGCTTCTAAAATGCATTATGAGTGCACGGTGCACCCTGGTGCACATGAGACTCACTCATAGTTCAAATGTGTGAACAAACAGTTCGCTAATTATCCACGAGTCGGAAAGGGTCAAGTGGGTTTTTTTCTAAATATAAGTGTAAAAACAAAATAAAAAAAACTTGCTCTCAATATGTATTACTATAAAGACAAATATGTGTTATTGTAATGATAATTATGTTTTATTAATGATAATAGAAAAATAAAAGTACTTTTACTAATTTAATTGTGTAATGTGGTAATTTGAGTATTTATTTAAAACAGTTGGTCACACGTCATAATGAGAAATTGATAGATAAAAAAAAGAGGGGGAATGTGATGAAATAAAGAGAGTGTACACATCTTTCTTTTTAAAGTAACACATTTATGTGTATATAGTAACATAATTTTCAATAATTTATATGTATTATTATAAAGATAAACATATGTTAATTGTCCTTACACTAACGTATATATGTACTTATAGTACAATAAAGATGAATGAAATACAACATTAAATACATGCAAAAAAAAAATGTCACTAACCATGAATTTTTTTTAAAATATATATTATTATTATTTTCTAATTAATTTCTCAAATGGTGTGGTTATATATTTCGTTAACCACATGGTCTAAGCATGTTTTTTTTATTAAATGGGCAGATTCTGTTCGGACATAATTCTAAAAAATAAAATATTAATGTTATTAATTACTATCCAATCTTTTGGGCCGCTTTTCCATTTTTTTTCGTCTTTATTTTAACTTTTCCTAAAATGGAAATACACTTTATCACTTTATCACATCACTCACTTTATTATAAAATACTAATAAACAACTCTTTTTCTGTTCCCATCATCAATTTATCACATAAAATAAATAAACAACTTTTTTTCTAATCACTATTCCCATAAATATTATTAAAAACCCTAAAGAATCTCATTTAGTATTAAATTGCTCATTTACCCCTGATAAGAGTTGGCTTGCAAAACACCATTTTTTCTTGCCTTCTGCTACTGCCGCTTTTCTTTCCATTGATTTCAACTGCAACTTTTCATATTCCTGGGGTTGATCAATTATAGCACATTAAATTTAATGAGCATTGTGATTAATTATTCAAAACTAATTTCTTTTCAATGAACGGTGTTACAAAATCTGATCTAAAATCTTTGAAAAGATTTCTAAAATCAAAACCAAAACTCCAGCAGTCTGCGAATGAAACTTTCAAAAGTACGGGAAGAAAACGCCCAACTATAACTCTATAAGGGACGAAAGTCTCCAGAAAACTAACTACAACAACCAAAATCGAAAAATCACGAACTCTATAAACTCAGAATATTGACTCAGGGGTTTGTTTTCTTGATGAGAGAAGATTCATTTTGGAGTAGTGATCGGATTTAAAAACAGGGCCGGGGTGGCGGCGGCGCTCATCGCCGGCGGTGCTTTTTGAATGTCGTCGCTAATGACGCAAATTAACAAAATAGTATACAGAGACTGAAATATCATAACAGACGAAGCCTGAAAGAACAAACTAAATCTCGATGGCGGTGACTTCTCCATCGGGAGAGATGCCACCACACCAGAAAATCAGAACCTTTGAAGGTTCAAAACCCAGTAACTGAATCGTTTCCAAAGTAAATCAAATTTGATTAGAAATTCAAAAATAATTAATGTAGAGAGATTGTGTTGGAAGAGTTCTAAATTTGACTTTGAAAATAGTTAACCTAAAATTACGACTGAGGATGAATTTTTTATTGAGGACATAAAAGGCATTTAGAATCATAACTAGTGTAAAGCCCGCGTAATACACGGGGTTAAAAATATTTTTAATATATTATTTTATATAAAATATTTTAAAAATAGAGAATTAATTTTATTATTTATTTAGAGAAATTTTTTTTAACGATAACAAATTTATACTATGTTGAAATTAACAATAAACTCTCTATAAAATATATATATATATATATATATATATATTAACTACACACTCACGTGTAGATTTAAGATATTTAAACAACAATATTAACAAACTAAACTCGATTTAGGAATCAAAATATGTTTCTTTTTTAATTGATGAACAAAAAATTAAGTTTATTAATAAATCTTTAAATCCAAAAAATTACTAAGAATATAGATGGATAATAAAAAATGCATGGAGATAAGGATGTGGGGTAATTAAGATAGAGAACAAAATATTGAAACAGTTAAGATACATATATTAATTAAAAAATATAGAATAATAAGAAAATTAGAATTTCAAATAGGAGAGATTTAGATGTGCAACATAACATTGAAAAATACCGTGAATTAGATATAAGGGGGATTTTTTCTTAACCGTCAAATTCATTTAAGGTGGTGAAATGATGTTAAGGTCAAGATGAAGCTATATATACTCATCTCGATGGCTAAGGTGGTCAGAAAAGCGACGCAGATCGGTACTAATCTCACAATGGTTAAGGTGGCCGAAAAAGCAATGCTGGTCAAAGCACGGCGGCGATGGCGGGCTGGAGGAAGAAGATGGCGTATTCGTGAGGGAGATGAATTCATTTTCAACATAATAGAAAATCTAATATTTTACATATTTCTTTTTCCAAAAAGGGAACTTCTCATTAAGGTCATAATGGTCATTTAAAACCTTAATTATATATGCAAAAGTCTAAAGTACATTTTTCTGCCTGGAAGAATCTTGCCACCCAAAATTACCCTTTTTTTAATTATTAAATTTTAAAATTAGGATTTATATTACACTTTAAAGTATACAAAAGAATTTGGGCAAAGACTTTGTATCCACCAGGTGCACTGTTCAATTCAAATATATTTTTAAGAAATAATCTTGTGTGAGATGATCTTATATATGAGACGGAATTCTATATATTTTTAGAATTTATACCTAACTTTGTTTTAAAACATAATTCAGATGAGGTCAAAATCCACAAATCATTTAATGAAAACCCATTTTATAAATTTTTTGTCCATTTTTAAATAGTACTATTGGCTGTTTTAGTTTTTTATTGGGTACTGAATTTTATATTTCTAAATATCACTCTTATATATATGCACTATTATTGTTATGTGTAAATGTATAAACAACATCATTATTATATTTATGCACTATCATTGTTTAGAAAATGCATTTTTTTTAAAAATAGTGATAGTACATAAACATAACAACGATAATATGTATCGAGAAAAAAAAATTTGGTCTCATAATTGCTTTTCTGTAATTCCTTTTTTGTCCCAAAAGTTTTAACTCCAATTTTTGTCCAATAACTATCTCAATTGTCCAATTCTGGTCTCTTAACTATTTCAATTTTTCAATTTTGGTCGTATTTTTACCGGAACATAAAAGTTTTTCATTTTTGGTCATGCGCAAGTCATGTGCCAGTTAAAATTGAGAATTTTCGAGCTCCTAACTAGCACTTTTAAACAAAATTTTATTTTTTTCTGTAACTTAGAAGGAATTTTCTTGCTTTTTCAAAAAAAAAAATAATTAATTTTTATTTAATAGTTAACGTTCACGTCAGCTACAAGCTCAAAACCCCTAAATCTAACCGGCACGTGACTTGAATATGACCGAAAATTACAAAGTTTCATGTTTTTCGGCAAAAATAAAACCAAAATTTAAAAAATTGAGATCGTTATGTGATCAAAATTAAATAGTTAAATCTTTTAAAATGAAAAATATATTACAAAAAAATTATTAAATTAACCAAAAACCTTTTTATCTCGTACCTATACATAAGTGATCGAATTCATAACAACCTATACATAAGTGATCAAATTCATAACAACTCTCTATTTTTTGTTATATATAGTACGGTCTACTTTAAAATACCAGCCCAATCTAATGCCAATAAGTACCATTTAGCCAATTAAACTAGCATACAACTTTTAAGGATCAAATAAAAATTCAAAATGGCCTTATTCTTTGAAACAATCTCATGTAAGATGAATCAAAATATCGATTAATTATTAAACTCAAATTAAGATAGCCGTTACTTATGAATAAGTGGTTAAGTCTCATATGTGTATCTGCAATTGCTCTGTGTAAATTAATATATTTGAAATGTAATATAAAATTTAATTGAAAATATGAAATGACAAATTAATAGAATTAAAATATGCAAGTTAATATAATTAAAAAGTGACGAATATGCACCATGTGCATTCGAGACTTGATCATGAATAAGTGTATATCAACTAATCTAATATTATCTGTCTGTCTTAATATTTAACCCCCATCAACTTATTTATTTCTATTATTCTTTACAAATTACACCACAGCCGAAATTATATCGAATGAGATCTTGCCTGTGATCCCGTTTCGAATAAATTTAACGGACAATGAAAATTTATAATATATGATATCTTATTATATTGAAGTTTGTACTTTTTTAATTAACCCTATTTTTATGGGAGTGTAAATTTGTTGACAGGTAATTGGCTTAAACAAAAGTGCAACATATCTTTCAAAAAAAAAACAAAAGTTCAACATAATGCTATGAGTTACTTTAGTGGGTCCTTACCTTTCTTGGACAGCTATTTGAATAAACTAATTAGTGGTGAAACAGCAAAATTATTTTAAGCCTGGTTAGGAGGGATATTGTCTATGTGGTCCCTTTTATTAATTGCAAAATATCAACCATTATGAGTCATGCCCACCTCGAATTTAATGGAAATAATTGGAGAAATAAAATATTTTTTTATGTAAAAATAATATACTTTATCATAGAAGTCAAACTTGACGGTTTAATTTTTTTTATTAAAATTACTAAAAACGATTATGAATGGAGTGATTTTCCCATTAAATATTTCACATGCAATATCAGTTCAAATAGAAAAGAGTTGAAAATTCGCGAATTTTAAGCGGGTCGAATCGGATCAAGTGAATATCTTTTAAAAATTCGTGCAAAAATAAAACTTTAAAACTCGCTCCCAATCTGTATTACTATAAAAATAAATATGTGTTATTTAATGACAATTATATATTACTACATGATGATGAAAAAAATTATATTTTTACTAATTTAATAGAAGGAGTGTCATTTTGTTCATACAACACAACATCTTTATCTTTACAATAACACATTGGGTGTAACTCAATTTTTAATACTTTATAAACAGTTATGTGTACTAAAAAAATAATTATGTGTTATTTGTCATTTCAGTAACACATATTTGTACTTACAATAACACAAATTTGCCCTTATAGTAACACTGACGTGAGAATGAATTTTGTTGGGCACGAATTATATAGATGTTTGACCCGAATCGACCCACACAATATTAAAAATATTCTTATTCTGTGTTTATACACTTCCCCTTCTGACTCGCGGGTCATATTTCATGGATCTAGGATCCGTGAAATATTTATATTAAAGTTTGTCTAATAAAAGTTATACTCCCTCCGTCTCAATCTTCGTGGGATTGTGACTGTTCATAAGCATTTAGTGTAATAGTGGAATAGTGATAAAGTGGTGGGGTAGAAAAAGTTGTTTATTAGTATTTTATATGATAAAGTGATAAAGTGATGGGTAATTGGGGGTAGAAAGTGTTGTTTATTAATATTTTGTGTGATAAAGTGATAAAGTAATAAAATGTGTAAGTAATTTTACCATAAAGATTGGAACAAAAAAAATGGGTACTTTACCATAAAGATTGGGAGGGAGGGAGTATCAACTAACTAAACTATGAACTGCTCGTTCTCTTGTGAGACGTCCATATTGAAAGGTCAAAATTGACTGGAATATAATTATGAAAATAAATACTCCCTCCATCTCAATCTTGTTTACACTATTTTCGTTTTAAGTGTCCCAATCAATGATTTTAAAATCGGACCGGACTGGCCGGTTCAATCGGGAATCGAACCCGGAACCGGTCCGGACACCCCCTAAGAACCGGTTTATAGGTAAAATCGGTCAGAACCGGCCAAAACCGGTTCGACCGATTTTTTTTAAAAAAAAATTTAAACTTTTTTTTAAAATTTTAAACTAATAATTATTTAGGTAAAAAAAATTATTATTTTTAATACCAATCAATTTTTAACAAATCTTTCTTGTGGGTAAGGATCTAGACCCCTGCCCCTTTTATATTACTCTATCTCACATATTTTTAGTACTTATTCAATGTGGGATAGGAGGTTCAGGTAGAATTTAGATCCACCTCCACTCCCTTTTATATTACTCAATCTCACATCTTTCTTAATACTTGGGAGATCCACCTTTTATATTACTTCATCTAACATCTTTTTTAATACTTATTCGATGTGGGATAAGAGATCCATAAAATCTACCTCCTATCCCTTTTATATAACTTCATTTTACATTTCTTCTAATACTTATTCGATGTGGGACAAAACTTTTCACGTTTATATTATTTTTATGGTTCAAGTTTGATTAATTAAATTTAAATATTTATATTATAAGTCCATTGATGAATTAGTCATTTAAAAAAAATAGTAAAATATAAAAAAAATTACAAAAAATACACATAAATTATTTAAACGGTTGAACCGCCGGTTGAACCGGTCCTACCGGTTGAACCGTTGACCGGTGATCTGTCCGGTTCGATCACCGGTTCGGTTATGAAAACACTGGTCCCAATTTTGTTTACACATTTTCTTAAATGAAAATACTCATTTTATACTTTATCACATAAAATACTAATAAACAACTCATTCTACCCCAATACTTTATCATTTTTATCACTTTATCACATAAAATACCAATAAACAACTCTTTCAACTTCAACACTTTATCACTTTTTCTTAAACTCCGAACATACAGTAACTAAGTAAACAAGATCGGGATGGAGGGAGTATTATTTATTGAAAGCAAATAAATATCATAAATAACTGGATCAGTCAGCACTAATTGACAAAACAATGTTTGAAGGATTATCCCACGAGTTTGCGTAGAACATGAACTCGTTACTATGCAAAAATAGATTTAATCACACAAAAAATCGGGTCAGCAGATAAGGAACGCTCTTCCTCTCCCAAAGCACCAAATGTGCATCCTCAATGATAATAAACTCTTGAGTATGTCTAGTGTGCAAATTTGTATAGATGAAACTCTATAAAATTATCTTAAATCAACTAACTACACCCTAAACACTAAATAATTAACCCTAAATTATGATCTATTTGAGCTGGGTGAACCATGAACTAGTCGAGTGAATCATGAACCACTCAATTTTGTATTACATTCATCAATTATATAATTTGATTGAAAATTAAAAATTTTGTATCTATACAAATTTGCACACTAGACTTTGTCTAAACTCTTTAATACTGCATAATGAACTAGGCAAGTTGGGGATCATTGATATTGTGGATGAACTTTGAATGGCCTAAGAGAAAGGAATTATCCCCCTTGAACAAAAACCACAATATTGCGAGAAGAGAGAACTACATCAAAACATATTCTAACACCCTGTTAAAGAATTCAGAATTTCAGCAAAAATAAAACAAGAGAAGTACCGAAAAATATGTTTTAACACTTTGTATAACTTGGAGATCCCCCGATAGCTTCTTGAATCGCCATGATTTTAATTTAGTTCAGGCTTAGTAATATTTAATTGTCTCACTAGATTCATGAGTCTAATCGAACTTACGCAAGTTCATTAATTTACCATTAGTGTGTCAACTATTAACAACTACACTCTAATTATTAATCAAATTAAAAAATAATTATTGCTATGTAAATTATCGAGTCTCGAGTTTGAGTTTTTTTTTGTTTTCTCATCAAGTCAAGTTCGAGTTAAAAGGATTAAGTTCAGTGAAGTTTGCAACAAGTTTCTAATTTCTAATTATTTAATCGAGTCTGAAATCAATATCGTTTGTTAGAATAGTTATGTATAGATGGACCTTTTAATGGGCCTTTATTAGAATAGATTACTCACTTGTATACATATGTGTACTCTTGCGCACGTGTGGTCGGCGGAAGTTTTCTGGCCGTTTCGCCACTGCAGCGCGTGGAGGCGTGTCGCTGGCCGGAATTTTCTCCGGCCACTTCCGTTGAGCTCACCTCGTCGAGCTCTTTCCATTGGTGTGTCTGTTTGGGTCAACATCCGAGTGGTGTGTGATTTTATTTTTTTGGGTACAAATTTTGAAAATTTGGATTTGATTTGTTGTGTTTCTGAAATTGTTTCTTTTGATTGATTTGTGATTTTGACGATAAAATGTCTTCTGTGGAGTGTCGTTATTATCATGGAATTGGACATGTCAAAGGAGATTGTCCAAAATTGCGGAATAAATTTGGCCACTTTAATGATTCTGTCACTATTTCTACTAGTGAGTATGCAAGATTGTTGCAATTTTGGGAGTGAATCAGTAACAAGCAAGTTTTGTTACCACTATTATCGAGTCAGGTAATTCTAATGCATGTCTTATTTTCCTCATCGTCCAAATGGGTCATTGATTCTGGTGCCACAGATCATATGACAGGTAATTCTAGCTTATTCTCTACCTTTGACCCACATAATATTGCATTTCCTGTTACTTTAGCTGATGGTTCATAATCCTGTGTTATTGGATCAGGTACTGTTCACCTAACGTCATCCATATCCTTGTCATCGGTTCTTAGTCTCCCTGAACTGTCGTTTAATTTGATTTTTGTGAGTAAACTTACTCCCAATCTTAATTGTTGTGTCTCATTCTTTCCTGACCATTGCTTAGTTCAGGATCTTACGACGAAGAAGGTTATTGGTAAGGGACATGAATCGAGCGGCCTCTACATTCTTGATACACATCAACCTAGTTCAGTGACATGTACATGAACTGTCACTCCCATGGATGCACATCGTCGATTGGGTCATCCTTCACTTCCTTTGTTGAAGAAACTGTGTCCACAGTTTTCTCAGTTATCATCTTTAGATTGTGAGTCTTGTCATTTTGCTAAGCATCATCGTGTTAGTTTAAATCCTCAAGTAAATAAACGAGCAAACGCTCCTTTTGAGTTAGTCCATTATGATGTTTGGGGTACATGTCCAATTACATCGAAACCTGGATTTTGTTATTTTGTCACCTTTGTTGATGATCATTCTCGTATGACATGGTTATATTTGATGAAAAATCGTTCCGAGTTATTTACTCATTTTTCTATCTTTTGTGCTGAGATTAGGACTCAATTTGGTGTGTCTGTGAAAACTTTGTGAAGTGATAACGCTAAGGAGTATCTCTCTGAAATATTTCATCGTTATATGCTGCATAATGACATTCTCCACCAAACATCGTATGTTGACACACCGCCTCAAAACGGTGTGGTTGAAAGAAAGAATAAACATCTTCTTGAAACAGCTAGAGCCTTGTTATTTTTCATGCAAGTACCTAAAACATTTTGGGCTGATGTTGTTTCTACTGCTTGCTTTCTTATAAATCGCATGCCTTCTTCAGTTCTTGGTGGTAAAACTCATTTTCATGTTCTATTTTCATCTAAGTCCTTGTTTCCTATAGAGCCTAAAATATTTTGTTGTACTTGTTTTGTTCGGGATGTTTGGCCTCAGGTCACAAAATTATATCTGAAATCTGCGAAGTGCATTTTCTTGGGCTATTCTAGGGTACAAAAAGGTTATCGGTATTTTTGTTCTAGTCTCAACAAGTATCTTGTATCTGTTGATGTTGTCTTTTCTAAGCATACACCATTCTCTCATTCACTCCTCCTCCCACTGAGGGGGAGGATACATACTTTTTTATATATATACAGTTCCTCTTCCGGTAATTCCTCCATCTGATTCCACTAGGCCACCTATCATACAAGCGTATTCTCGTCGTCCTCCACCTTCTGTTCCTACTACTACTGATTTGGTTCCCGTTATGCCAGCTTCATGTCCTGATGAGCCAATATCTTCATCAACAGATCCTTCTTCAAGTGATGATCTTCCCATTGCTCTTCGAAAAGGCAAACGTTTTTGCACTTATCACATTTCCTCATTTGTTTCATATGATCACTTATCCTCGTGTTGGGGAATAAGTTGCACGGATCTATTCGAGATAAATATTTAAATACAAATTTAATTCTTATAATTATTACTAGCATGAATTAATCCTATATTAATTCAAATAATAATCCAACAACAAATCATGCATATAAATAATTCACGTAAATCCTACGCATGCGGAATTCTACGAGTTTACGTGAACATTCCTCTTGGGATGGCAACGGTCTTGTTGATTAGACTCACCAAAAGAACTTCCCAAGTATTCTCTTAATCCTTGCTCGACTATCCGGTAGTAGGACACTTGTGAACAATTAACAAAGGAAAATAAATTTTGTTGCACCACCTTTGTGGATTTACTAATTTTTCCAGCACATGGAATTGTACTTGGGAATGAAAGAATCATCCCCTATTTATAGAGTATAGGTGGTCGAAATTTTAGGGCAAAATAATGTTGAAAAATCTTTTCTTGATCTCCAAGAAATCTTGAATATATCTCCTATATTCTTTTTCCCATAATTATAATATTCCACAAAATCCCACCTCCTATTTGTTATGGAATATTTTCGAAATATTAGGTCAAGATTCCAAGATTTGGATCTTCTTGAATTTATGAGATATTCTTGTATTTCAAGAAATACATATCTTTCATAATATCTTTTCAAAAAAATCAAGAAAATCTTTCTTGCCCTTTATATTTCAAGATTTTCGAAAATTGCTATATGGATACCCAAGTGGGAGATTTCTTGAATTTAATGAGATAATCTTGTATTCCAAGAATACATATCTTCATTCCATAACAAAATTCAAAGAAAATCTTTCTCCCCTTTTAATCCATATTTTTCGAAATATTGAGGAAAAATAAGGCAACAATATTTATTTTATTTTAAACACCTTTTCAGTTATTGGACTATATGTTGGGCTACTTAGGGGGCCTTTAGGAGAATTAAGATTGGACCTTCCAATGGATCTTGAATTATCAATATTGAGCCACAATATTATTCAAGCCCATAAATATTAATTAATCCCACTACATAATTAATATTGACTATCCATCTTAACCCATATTACGTCAATATGGCTCCCTGTTATTATTTCTCGTGTTTAAGATTATCTAGCCCATTAATTAATTCAAGCCACCAAATAGCTTTCCATTAATTAATATCTTTTGTCCTTAGTTAAGAAATCGGTTCAACATTATTATCCATACCTAAAACTAGTTCCACTTGCAAGATTTGGTATGATAAATCTTATGAACCTCCCAAGGGGGCAAATCGAACAAAGCGTGCTTGCACACGATTCTCCGTATTAAATCTTAGCAATCGCGATGTGACCAATAATATTGCCCAAGATAAAAAGTATTGAATCTCGTTGATTCTCTACCCATGATAAGTCAAAGCAATATTTACCAACCACACGTGATCCTATTTAAGGGGACGAAAGATTAAGAAATAACGAACCTTTTGAGGTCTAATTCTTCCTTGTTCAGGTTAAGAATTTATCCTCCTCAGAGGTCCTATTCGGTTGCATCACCATGCACTAGTGTAATCTCTTGGTCAAGACAAGCTAATCCGAGCCTTACACTTCAACCTTTCACGATGAATTGTTCATTTCCATCTAGGTCGTGAATGGTGTACTTTTAGTTACAAGGGATTGTTAATTTAATCTTCTGTGATCTGGTATCACTAAATTAACTACAATGTAACACGTACTATTTAATGAACAGTTATTCAATAAATATATGTAACATTCGATGATATTTAAAGCATCGATGATAAACAATTTATTTCAAAGAAATAAGTCCAAAATTCATTTTGATTATACAAAGTAAAAGCATACTTTCCAAAGATAATCCCAACAATCTCCCACTTATACTCAAAGTCTGCTTTTAAGTATACTACAACATGTCTCGTGTAGTTTCTTATAAGTGACATCTAATGTCACCTACATGAACCTAATAATTTCTCCCACTTATACTCAAAGCAGATTAGCAACGGTCTTGACACCCATTCCTTCCACATGTCTCTCGAATGTATTCAGAGGCGCACTTTGTGAATGGATCTCGCTAGGTTGTCTTCTTGACGCTATCTTTGCCACATCTATATCTCCTCTCTTAACGATATCTCGTATAAGATGGTATTTCCATTCAATGTGTTTGCTGGCCTTGTGGGCTCTTGGTTTCCTTGAATTTGCAACTGCTCCGGCATTATCACAATAAACAGTGATTCTGCTGGGCAAATTCAGAACTACATTCAAGTCCACTAGGAAGTTCTTGAGCCAAACCGCTTTTTTTCACGCCTCGCAAGTTAGCCTACATATTCGGCTTCCACGGTAGAATCGCGACGATTTCGCTTGACGCTTCTCCATGTCACGACTCCTTCCCCCATGCAAAACACACTACCGGAGGTAGATTTTCTGGAGTCTATGTTTGATTTGAAATCCGAGTCCGTGTAGCCGATGGGGATTAGACTATCTGACTGATAAATTAACATTTTATCCTGAGTTCTTTTCAGATACTTCAGAATGTTTTTAACTATCGTCCAATGTTCTTTCCCCGGGTTACTTTGATATCTTGCCATCATGCCAATGGCAAAGCAGATATCCGGTCTCGTACACGATTGCATACATAAGGCTTAAACGGTACCAAGCATATGGAATGTCTCTCATGTCATCTATGTCCTTTTTGCGTCTTAGGGCACATTTTCTTGGATAGATGGATTCCATGTCCGAAAGGTACGGCCTTTCTTGAATCTGCATCTTCAATCGTTTTAAGACGTTAATTCTATGTATGAAGCTTGCGACAAGCCTATCATCATTTTCTTGCGATCTCGAGTGATCTTGATCCCTAGGATGTGTGCGGCTTCCCCTAAGTCCTTCTGTAGGTCCCGAACGGGTTTAGTGAGGGCAGAAGTCTAGAGGGGAGGGGTGAATAGACTTCTGAAAACTTTTTGTGCAGATCAGGTGTGAGGGCGGTTAATTGATCGAGTCGCGAGTGAATCGAGTTTTGGTGATAACCAACTTCTTGATTACTGAAGGCAGATCAGTTCGGTAACTATCAGTTTAACTGATGTGTGCGGAAGCTTAAGTTTTACCCGTGTGAAAAACCAGTTTTGATAAATCTGATTCCAAGTTTAATCTTTTAATCAGTTTTACTGAAGTGTCACGTTTGATCTGATCAGAAGCTTGGTGCTAGCTGATCTCAACTTGGAATATGTATGCGCTTTAAAGGTTGTGTGCGATTGTGTAAGCAGTTAATCAAAGCAGTAGAGGCACACAAGATTTATAGTGGTTCGGACAAACCAGTCCTACGTCCACCCTTCCCTATCACAAGGGGCACCGACTTAACCAACTGGACTTAGTTTTATGTGTTAGTCCAACACAGTACACCGACTAGATGTTTAAAGAGTTCACACTCAACCGATCCCAGAGATCAGAACTAGAAACCCTAGTCTGAAATCTTGCTAAACAACTTAACCTAACTTGGGGGTTTGGGTAAGATTGTTTTGTTCCAACTATGAAATCTTTTCTTGCGTATAAGCAGCCTAACAGCTAGATGAAAAGATTTATATGCTAAGAACTTATGGGATGAACACTTAATAAAAATAATCTTCTTGATTGTGTTCTTCGTGCGGAAATTAGCTTTAGCTTCTTGATTGTTCAGCGTTTCTTCGTTTTTCCGTGTATATTCACTCTAAAGTGTGATCCCATATTTATAGACCTTGAAATCAAAGAGCCGTTGGAGAGCAATTTGAATTTCAGACTATATTTGGTAGACTTGCAGGATTGATGTGACGTGCTTCAGGAACGGCATGGCCGAAAGCGTGAACTTGTATTTTATAGCCGTTAGAGAGAAGGCAGCATCGAATCCCTTACTTGTCGGCTCCGATCATACGTGTCTTGTTCTTATTGGATAGCAGACTCACTTTTCAGTGAAGTTCTTCCAACTAAGCTTGACATTCTTCTTGTTCAGATCATCGACGTATGATTAGGTGAAACATCAGATTTCGCCTGGTGAGCTGACCTGATCAGTCTGAACTGATCAGTCTACCTGATAGAGTCTTCAGGTGCCGGTTGACTTAGCTTCAACTAGCAGACTCGACTGATGTAGGTCTTCTGGTCTGATCTTCGAGTATTCTGAGTTTGAGCTTCATGACTTCAGCTGAGATATCTGACTAGATCAGATCGATCTGATCTTCTGTTCTTCTCTAGCATTTTGGCACATCGGATGTCAATTTGTTCTTTGAGTCTTGAATCGACCTATACATATTGAGTTCCCCCCCCTCAATATGTGACCTATCTATTACATCGGTTGTTCTATCTGATAATTATCAAGCTGGTCTCCTATAGCGGGTAATATAAACATCGATCGCCTAATGTGTCCGACCGGTCCTATTACATGTTTTTTGGAACTTTCATCAAAACTATAAATTTCCCAACAATTTCCCCCTTTTTGATGAAACCAAAACACTTTGAGAAACCAAATACATTTGATAAAAAATAGAACAGTTAAGAGCATATAATCAGAAGACAATGAGACTTTGTCTTAGGATCAGAAAATAAACTTTTCTCATTAATGAATGTTGATTACATGTTACATCAGAAAAGTTTGAAAATAATAACAGCTGATCCTGAGTAGTCTTCTGATTCTTCACTCTTTGGGCTTGTATCCTTCTGGCATCTCTCTTTGATCTTGAGGTACGTTGAAAATCTGATAAAGTTTCCATTTGACATCATCGATCTGGCGAGGATCGATTATTTCAAGTTAATGCGGGATGTCAAAATAGAATCTTTGAAATGCCAGTCTGTCAAATGAGCCATCTGCCTTCTTCGAGTATTCCATCAGATCATACTCTTGGCGAGTTATTTTTACATTGATAAGCTTGGCCTCATTTTTCAGATACTTCAGAAAATCCGGGTATTTGTTTTGTAACCAGTTGAGGAATTCTTCATCAGGAGATTCTTCTTGTGGGACAAGATTAAGAAAAAAGGCATCCAGAAGCCATTCACTCCTGATCTTATTCCATTCCTCAAATTTCTTAGCATCTTGCAGCTTTTTGGGATGATCTCATCAACTCTTCTTTGGCGGCTTAGGTTACGCACGGGATTTTCCAAATTCTTCCTTTCTTTACTCTCGATCCAATTTCTTGTTCGGGATTTTTCGCCTCGACATTTTTTTTTTCGACCTTCTTTCTTCTTGACATTTTCGGGCTTCTTCAGCTATCTGTTCTTTGGACATCTTTTCAGTAGTCTGAGTTTGTGATGTCCCTGCACCTGTTGTGTCAGTTGGTTTCTCACTCTGTCCTTCCCCCTTTTTGGTTTGATCAAAAAGAGTAGTGAGGTGGGAGGTCAGAGAACCAAAGTTGACTGCGATCGCCTTGTTGAGATCTGCAACAGAGATGCCTCCAGTTTGAGCAGTTAGATTTTGAATCTTTGATATCAGCTCAGTCTTGACAGATTCCATGGCAGTGGAGAGTGTTTTAATCAGTTTGTCAAGTTTCTCTTCTGTCAATTCTAGCTTGTCAGTGAGCATCAGAAAAGAAACTTGTTGTTTGTCCACCTGAGTCAGTTTGGTATCGACAGTCTTTATCGATTCGGTATGACGAAGATGACACCTGATTTGAGAGAACCGATCTTTTATTGTTCTAACTGAAAAATAGCCATTTCCCTTTCATCTTTTATTTCCTTGATGGCAATCTTCCTTTGATCAGCTATCAGTCCCTCAACTTCTTCTTTCAGGAGATCTTTGAGACAAGATTTGATCTCCTGAAGTTGATCAGTAGTGACGTGTGATGTTGGAATGTTGAGTGTCACTTGATCTGGTTCAGTTGTTTGTGCCTCCAGTGGTTGGTCATGAACTGCAGCACCAGTTCCACTATCATCGGCAGCTCCTGCATCCTTCATGATGGCATCTGCTTCAGGAGCCTTGTCATCGATTTCGATTCTTCTGTTAAAGCAACCCTAGCTTCGCATGGATCGAGCTTTAACAGATTTAGCGGATATCGGCTCATTTGGTGATCCCTCTAGCGATTTCCTCATGTCGAAATCGAAGTCCATAAACTCATCCGCTTTTAGCCCATCCGTTCAATAATTATTATAAAGTCCGAGAAGCTTTTTAATCGAAGATCTCTCGGTGAGAATCTCCAAAACTTCCTCTCTTATGGCGGGTTAGGCGACCATTACATACAACTCATCAATTTCTCTTTTCGATTAGCATTACGATCAATTTCCCGGTTATGATCTTTGTTGATCTGGACTCGAGAATTATCTGTCGGTTCGGTTTGATGAGATGTGGAAGGTTACGGTTGTGCTTGAGTAGGCGGAAGTTAGGCGATCGGTTCGACTGCGAGAGGTTCTTACGTAGGCAGTGCTTACGTTCCACATCGGGTAAGCTTTTAAGTTCGCTGACCGATGTAGTTCGAGTTATTTGGGTGGTGGAAGAATAGGAGAGTTATGCTCAGCAGCCATTAGTCTGAGTGGCGATTCAGCTGTGGCTGGAGGAGAAGGAGATCGTTAGGCATGCGTCTTGCCCGAGAATGTCTGGCGATCTTTCGGCTTCGAGCTTCTGCACATCGATGCTTCACGATTTTTTGTGGTGCAAAACTTGGTATTACAGCGCTCCTTCTTCATCCGACTCATCCTCTAGCGCCAGTCATGGGGGCTTGCCAGCTTCTTGACCTCTTGTCCCGGCCTTCACCGGTTTCTTTTCTTCTTCTTGGGGGCATCTGGTGGGCCTTCTGGGGGTCCTTCACCAGCTTGAGCTGATCCGCCCGCATCTGGTGCAGAAGAAGTTGCCTTCTTGCCTTTCCCTTTCTTTGACTTTGGGGGGGTTGGCCGCATATCATCGTCTGGTGGCCCAAAAATGACTGAAGTGGCTGTGAGAAAAGCCTTATAGGACTTCAGTCCATTCTGTTCCCATTTGGCCGTAGGCATTTTATCCTGAAGGATAACTGCAACCTTGTTGAGATTGTTGATCTTCTTCTTCAGATATACCTGCCTCCATTCATCAACTCCAAATTTCTCATGTTCTTGGAGTAGAATGGCCTTCAGAAACCCATGCCAGTTGATGTTCTTGGCTCCATCAATTATTGCAGCCATGCTGTATAGTTTGACGGATGTAATAGCATCTGGGCTGAATGCAATACCCATAATTGTTTTTGACAATATGTCAAACAACAATCGGTATTTCCTCTTGAGCATTGGCCTGACAAAACTTGAAGTATGATGTTTGTCAGCCTCTCTGAAGAGCTCTTTTCTGATCAGCTCATCTTCGTTCTCCTCAGAATGAGCAAAGGCGAGATCCGTCCTTTTGTAGGCCGAACAAAGGGTTATATCATCATTCGTCGGTCCGATTTCTTCACGGTGGATCGCCGAAAGTAGTTCATCTCCGGAGCATCCAGATTCACTCTTAAATTCCTTAGAATTCTAGTGCTTCATCTTGCATCACCGGATTGCGTTGAAGCGGCCGCAAAAATTTCTCAAGGCCTGCTTTTCGAAGAATTTGCTCGACCTCCATGGATTCCGGATCCCGAGTGATATTGAACTGTACGAACTTATCATCCACAATCTTTGTTGCCAGTTCCGTATAGTTGCACATTATTTTTCCCATACCGTGAGTGATCATCTACAGATAAGATATATTCGGTTAAAAATTGTGCATTAATACAAAGAACATCATATATGCGGAAACCAAGAAACAACAAAGCATAACACAGAATAAAAGCATTTAAGATCAAAGAATACATCAAATAAACATAAATTACCAGATTCTGTTTTTGAAACTTAGGAAAAAAAAAATTGAATCTGAGAGAAGTAATCTGGAGTTTTCAGAGAATAAATCGCAAGTTTGTGAAATGGAAAACTCTGGTATGTTTTTGATGAACTTTATAAAGACGAGGAGGGAAGAAGAAGACACGATTTTGAAGATCAACCGTTTGAAAAGATTGAACGCTCCAGATTAAAAAGCGGTTTTTTGATCGTAGGTTCGAAAAAAAAGCACGTCTTTAAAAACTTTTGGATTTAAAAGCACATTTAGTAGCAGTTAATACATGTTCCCCACGTCCGCATTAAATGATTTGCAGAGAATACGTCACAAGGATAATGGGTACAGTAAGGCAAATAATATCAGATAAGATCCGATAAATAAGCAAAGAACAAGAGAAAAGAAAAGCGTATCTGGTTGACTGATATTGTAATCAGTCAATACCACTTGTCCATGTTGATTTCACTTGTTGATCTTAGTATTCTCCTAAAGCCTTAAAATTTCCCAAACCGATCCTTTTTAGTCGATCTTCTTCACTTGCATCTGTTCTGTTGAAGTTTCAAGCTCAGCTGATCTTTCCTTGAATATGTCTGATTTCCCTTCTGATCCTCCTTGATCAGTTGAAGTTCCCCCTTCAACTGATATTTATGTTTTTCCCATAGACTGATGTATCTGATTTGTTGGAGTTTTAAGCTCAGCTGATCTTCCTTATCTGACCAGCTTTGTATGTAATCAGATTTTAGTTGACCTAATCTGATTCTTCTCAGATCAAGCCAATTCTTGGGATAAGTGTTACCGCCAAAACTTAGTCTAGGATAGTAGCTTCTATTCCCTAAGTTGGCGCGATTTGACATGCGTAATTATCGTCTGAATCTTTCGATATGTCAATCCGCCATAAATTTATCCAATTATTAGTCGCGTGATTCCTACACGCTGTCCTTTTGGTGCAGATTTCTCTAAAAGGTTTTGAGAACTCATATTTGCATTTGCACCCTTGCTTGGCCTCTATAAATTGGACCAATTTTTTTACACAACATAACCCATTCACCATACTTATCTTCTTTGTAGAATCATGTATCTTGGTGAACCCTTATTTCCGGTTAAACTTCCGGCAAACACCTTTACCCCTTTTTCAATGATTTCAGCTTCTCAAATCAACCCTCTGAGTCCCTTATCGCTGTTTTCGTTATCGTCAAAGATTTCACATACGATCGTTGCAAAGCTTCTCTACCACCATGGCGGCGGGCCTGCTGTTGCAACTGAGAAGACACTTCTCCTAACCGTATGCACCTTGTGTGTCTATCGTTATGACGTAACTACCATCAACAGACTTAGTCTGAAAATGAACGTGAGTTTGATATACGGTCTTGATCAGACAACATCTGATCTTCCTATATCAACTCACCATTTAACAGCTGGAGAGCCCACTGACTCTTTCTTAGGGCTCCTGGCTTAAAAATCCTTTCAAGGCCGCTCTCGCTCCATTTTTCTTGATCTTCAGCTTCTGCGAGCGCCTTGGAATTTTTTTTTTAAAGCCTCTCTCACCCTTGTTAAGTGGGGGAAAATGAGAGCATCAGATTTAAAATCTCTCTCTCTCCCTGCTCCACTTAGGTTAGGATGAGGGTTTAGGGTTATAGGTTTAGGGTTTTTGGTTATCACTTATGTATTGACCTCCGGGTCCTTTGTACTTGTATCTTGTAATGTAACCTGACCTTCGGGTTTTTATCAATGAAAAGTTCTATTATTCCATTGTTGTGTAAAATTTCTGTATCCTTATGCGATTTTAAGCTTTAATCTTGTGAATACCACTTGTGAATCTTGCTTGTTGAATATCAGCTTAATCGACTTACAAGGATGTAAAATAACCCAACTGATTTAATCAGATATTCCTTTTAAATTGAGCGTTTCCTTTAATCCGATAAACCTTAACCGATCGATTCCTTTAACTCGATAATTTTGTAACTGATCGATTTCTCACATCGGTTCCTTGATCGATCTTCCGATCGATTGAGATACCAAACTCAATCGATTCCTTTCAACTTTGGTTAGTCTCTTAACCACCGGTTCTCGAGATCATTCCATCAAACATTTTAGGTGCATTTTCTCCAAGATCCGTAAGCCCTAGCTCATTGCATAACTCTCTCGAATCGATCTCAAATAGTGGCTTGGTTAGAATATCGACTTTTCAGATATCAAGATGAATCTTTTCCATTTTGATATTCTTCTTTTCAACATGATCTCTTATAAAATGATGTCTGACATCCACATGCTTGCATCTTGTATGTAGAACGGGATTCTGAGTGATTGCAATAAAGACTATTATCGCTACGTAAAATAGGTACATTGTTAGCTTCAATGTTATAATCCTCACCGCCGACTAAGCCGTGAGCGGTTAGGAACAACGACTTCACTGCAGACCATATATTTCTCGCTTCAATAGTAGAGATGTCGAATCGATGTCTCGCTTTTTGAAAACCACGAGATCGGTTTTTACTTCCTAAGAACCGACAAGTTCCCGAGGTGGATTTTTCATTCAATCTTGCAACCTCCATAATCGTAATCGTAATACCCACTAAGCTCTAGATTATCATCCATGGGTAAAATAAACCAAGATTTACCGTCCCCTTCAGATACTTAAGAATCCGCTTAGCTGCTTCTAGGTGGCTTATCATTGGATTTGCCTGAAATCTGGCACATACACCTACTGCGAAGGTTATATCTGGTCTGCTGGCAGTCAGGTATAGTAAAGATCCAATGAGAGCCCTATATTCCTTCTGATTTGTTTTCTGACCATCCTCATCTGGATCCATCTTGAATCCAGTCATCATAGGAATTTTGGCTTCCTTACAATTTTGAACTCCAAACTTAGCCAATAAATTCCTAGTGTACTTTGCTTGGCAGATGAATATCCCTTCTGTACTTTGCTTTACTTGAAGACCCAGAAAGTAATTCATCTGACCCATCATGGACATCTCGAACTTCCCTTGCATCAGTTTGCTGAATCTTTCACATAGACTCTTGTTAGGGGATCCAAGATGATGTCGCCCACGAGATCCTGAACCATCGAATATCTTCTCCATCTTCTATTCTGAATAAGGTTCTGTCCACTGTTCCTTTAGTGAACCCACTATCGATCAAGAACTGAGAGAGTGTATCATACCAAGCTCGAGGAGCTTGTTTCAGGCCATAAAGAGCTTTTCTTAAATGGTACACTTGGTTGCCCTTTTCAAAGCCTGGAGGTTGTTCGACATAAACTTCCTCTGCTAGTACCCCGTTTAAGAAAGCACTCTTTACGTCCATCTGATACACAGTGAACCCTCTGTGGGAAGCATATGCGAAAACAAATGAATGGCTTTTAAGCGAGCGATCGGGTGCAAAGGTCTCATCATAATCAATTCCTTCTGATTGTGAATACCCCTTAGCAACAAGTCTTGCCTTATTTCTGGTGATGACGTTTTTCTCATCTCTCTTGTTCTTGAATACCCACTTCGTGCCAATAACGTCTTGATGACTTGGTCTGTCTACCAGTTTCCAAACTTGATTTCTCTCGAATCGCTTCAAATCTTCCCGCGCATGGCTAGAATCCACTTTTTGCGTCTTGTAGAGCCTCATCTATTGTTGTTGGTTCCTTCATAGATGATATAACAAAGAATACATGGCACTTTCACCAACGATGTCTAGTTTTAACTTTATCGGATGGGTCTCCGATTATCGATCGGTTGGGTGGACCGGTTATCCGTGTCCTTCTATTCTCGATTTGCGTCGGTTTGGAGAACATCGTCCGTTTCGATAAAATTTCATTACTAAGCGATTGGGAGTGGTCTTTGAGTTATGATCCACTTGATAAGAACAAGTCTCGGTGATGTTGGACTCATCATGTCTTGATGTCTATTTGTGGGAACTTCAGATGTTCCCCCAACCGGATGGTTCGATTGATCTTTATCTCACCAGACGAACTTCTTCATCGGCGATTTTTCGTACCTTAGGATCTGAATGATCCGGTGAATCAACTAGATCCGAATGTATATTGTTCTGAGTTTTCGATTCTTTTTCCTTGATCGTCGGTGATCCATTTTCTAACATCGTGTTCTTGTTGATCGGTACATCTTGTTCTCACGGCAGATTTCTCTTGATCAAGATGCTTTCATCAAAGACTACATGGGGTGTTTCTTCCACATGTAGGGTTAAATCATTGTAGAACCACGAAAGCCTTGCTAGATGAGGAATATCCTAAGAATATACCCTCATCCGACTTGTCTTCAATGGTTTTCAACCCGACTCTTCCCATTGTTGTGTATGAAACACTTACACCCAAAAAACATGGAAGTAAGAGACACGAGGTTTTCTGTCCTTCCACGCAGTTCATAGGGTGTTTTGTAGTGAGCCTTAGTCGGAAGACATATGTTCCGAGTATGGCATGCGGTGTTGATTGCTTCCTACGCTTGAAAAACGGCTTGGTATTGGATGTTCAAATAACATCGTCATGAAAGCGAATTTCTTTGAGAGTTCTGTTCCTCCGCTTCACCTACTCCATTTTGTTGTGGCGTCCTTGCGTACTGATGTTTCATCTTTGATACCAAACTTAGAGCAAAAATCAAGAATAAAAGAGTTCGAAATTCATGCCTTTATCCGATCCGATTTTTACTACGGCGACACCCTTCTCATTTTGTAATCGTTTTAGCGGCTTCGGGTATCTTCGTTTATCGCCTCATTCTTCTTATGTAAGAATATAACCTGTAAACTTGGAATAGTCATCCACGATTACGAGAGTATATTTCGTCCCGTTGAGATCGACCGGTGTAATCGGGTCCAAATAGATCCATATGGAGCAAATCGCAAGATATCTTTGGATGCCGGGTCCGGAATTCCCTTGAATGAAGCTTTGACTGTTTTCCCTTCCGACATGCAAGACATGTCCGATCCATTTGAAAATACTTCATTCTAAGTCCTTCCACTAGAGACATCCTTGCTATCTTGTTAAGAGTTTTAAAGTTCGGATGGCTCATCCTTTTGTGCCGTGAGCCACCGCTACTTTTGGAACTCTTGACAATCGTGCATGCATTTCTTGGGCAACTGCTCCAATCACCGTGTAGATCGTCCCTTTCCTTGAACCCGATTAGCAAAATCATTTGAGTGGCTCGATTCTTGATAGTGCATTGATCGATCGAGAACTCAACACTAAATCCGTTGTCGCAGAATTGTGAAACCGATAATAGGTTGTTGTTCCCGGACCTTCGACATACGAGACTCCAGCCATTTGTACATCATCATTCTCTAAGGTTACAACCCTTTGGTATAACCAAAGTTATCATCACCGAAGAGTACACGCGGCCTTTTCGTTTCTATGTATGAGCTGAGGAGGTGCTTGCTTCCTGTCATGTGCTTTGAGCATCCACTATCGATGTACCAGATAGTTGCTTGCACACCTCCTTTGTTGGCCAGACCCACGCGATCCTGCAATCAGATCAGGCTTTAGGTACCCCTTTTGGATTGGGTCCTGAGGGGTTAGGTTTAGTTTTTGGGAATCCATACAAACAGAGCACTTCTATTGTGATCGGTTAGATCGAAGGCCCGATTTGTCTCCCATACACATCAACATAATCATACGTCTCTTTATATGCTTTCTGTTTTGTATGATTATTAGTGTGAACCTTGGATGACTTAGAAGACTTGGGATCTATCTTTTCTGTTTGTCTTCTTTTTATCCAGTGTGGTTCAAAAAAAAGCGACCTAGATTTACGATTATAGGGGTAGGTACGATCGCTACCATCAAAAGATTCATATCTTTTTGGCATAGGTGGTTTTTTGCGGTTTACGAAGCATGCTTATTATGCAATGACCTTGATTAGGTCTCGATTGGACTTCCCTTTACTGTGTTGTCTTTTTCGATACGATATGTTGATCGAGTTGAGGTCTCTTCGGAAGAACCGGGTTCTTCTGTTGATTCCTACCGATGCTTTACCATTGAGTCCATTTATGTTCCCTTCGTTTAGGCACCCGCCTTTACCCGCTCAACCGGTCTTTTTTCCCTTATTAGATACATGTCCGCTTTTGGTGTATCTGTTGGTCGATGGGAAAAACCCATTTTACGCGCGTCGGAAGCAAAAAAAACATTTCGTTGCGGTGCATATAAAACAGGGGTGAAGGAATGGTGATTACAGATTTTTGCGTTTTAAGCTCATGTGTTGTGTTTTGCTTATAATCGAATGTGTATGACAAGATAAGAACATAAAGCAGTAAAGAACACAACAATGTATAGTGGTTCGAGACTCAAGCTCCTACATCCACTCTCCCTGCTCTTAGGGAAATTCCTTCAAACACTTCCCGAGCTTTACGACTACTTGGCGTGTTTACTTTACTCAACCCGGCCACGAGTTTTTCGACTACTCCACGTAGTTTACTTACTCAACCCGACCTTGAGCTTTACGACTACCTCGTAGTTTACTAACTCAAAAGCGGACTTATCACCCTCTCTGCTCTCGCCTCTTAGATGTTTAACGAGTTCACACTCCTTCGGGACTTATCACCCTCACTCGGGATTGCCTAACAACTACCTCTCTTCACCACTACTTATCTCTTACGAGAATGGGTTTGGGTTTGGTGTTGTCTCCAACTATGGTGAGATTTTCCCTTGCAATGGTTTAGCCTCAATGCTAAGGTTGGGAAAATCTCTCTAAGCTTAAGATACATCGTGGGTAGCTTAGGTTGGGTTCTAGAACACTCTTTGAATATATTTGTATATCTACAGACTTGTGTTCTAGGGTGGGAATGCTTTGACTATAACGCTCTTGGCTCTGTAGCATTTTGTGCATAATCTCCACACTTAATTTGATGGAAGATCTTGTATTTATAGTGTGGATTTGAATGTTACCGTTAGAGAGAATCTCATTCAAATCCATACTATTCTCTGTAAGTTCTGCAGCTTTTCCAGGCTGGTTGTCTTCCTCTCATTGGTCCACGTCAGCTGGATTCCAACGGCTATATTCCTCAGCTTCAGTGCCTCGGAACATTCAGGATATACTGAGCATTCAGTATATTACTGAGTCTTCAGGATTCTGTGCATTCAGGATTCTCTGAGCCTTCAGATTTCTCTGAGCCTTCAGATTCTCAGTTTCATACTGAGTCTTCAGATTCTCAGTTTCAAACTGAGTCTTCAGAAACTAACCTGTTCTATATCTGTCGACTATACACGGTGCAGATAACATCCTGAACACTCTAAAAACTGAATCCTGACTCATCTATCAAGATTAATCCTGAACATGTCATACTCAGGGGTTTTGGGATCTAATCAAAATCCTCTTTATTAAATTTATTTCCCAACAATTTCCCCCTTTTTGATGATGCCAAAACCATCTTGTTACAACACACTTAACGTATACTCAGGTTTCAGTTTTTCTATTACAAGAATGGTAAATCTCTTAACAATCAATTCAGCAATGAATCACCCAACAATTTCATCACTAAATAACAATAATCAGGCATATCAAATATAAAGACATGTAAAAAGATAATGAGGTATTATCTTTGAGCATAAAGATAAAGTTTTCATTGATGTATGATAGACTATTACAGTTTACAATGAACTTATCAAAAGATAAAGACAAAAAACATAAAGAATTACAAGTCTTCAGTCTTGGTCTTCAGTCTTCTTTGATCTTCAGCTCGGCTCCTGGCCTCAGGTCTATCTGAGCTCTCAGTGTCTTCAATAACATACTGAGTCTCAGGTCTCTTGATTCAACGGACCTTGTCTGATCAGGCATACTGACACTCATGCTGACTGAGTTCAGTTTCTTCTGACATCAGACATCCTGACCCTCAGGTTTTTCTTACTTACTGAGTCTAAAATCAGTTTTTCTTTTACTGAATCTCAGAACAGTTTTACTTACTGAGTCTCAGGTCTCACTGAGTCTCAGATCACTTTTACACAGGCTATCTGATTTCTTCTTTGTCTGATCGGATACATCTTCAGATCAACATATCAGAATAACATCTGGTAAGTACATCATATCAGGTTAGCATATCAGGTTTATCATATCTGATCTCGATCACGTCTGATCTCGATCAGTCTCATCTGCTCATCTTCATATCTGATCTCGATCACGTCTGATCTTGATCAGTCTCTTTTGCTCATCTTCTGATCTGCAACCTTTTCTTCTGATTTGCTGGCTTTAGCTTTTCTTTTCTTCTGAATTTTTGCACAGCTCATCAGTTGACTCCGGAACTCATCTAACTCATCTAACTCATCTGATCTCGATCAGTCTTGTCTGCAGCCTCGTCTGATCTCGATCATCTACTTCTGATTCTGTGAGTTCCCCCTCAACTTGTTCTTTCGTTCCCCCTCAACTTGTTATCTGTAAATTATCTTTGAATAACACAAGTTGATAATGTTTTGGCATATAACTAAAATATCCCAACAATTTCTCAATTGATAAAGACGCCAAAACATCATAATATATGCAATTTTTTAAAGAACGGGTTTTTCTTTAAAAAGATCTGTTCAGGTGTTCACTTTGAAATTAGTGAACCTTTTGAACTCCCGCTCTGATACCACTTGTTGGTATCAGATCAGAGAGAGGTTTTGAAATAGATCTGCTCAGGCGATCACATTGAAGAAGTAATCTTTTGAGCACCTGCTCTGATACCACTTGTTGGTCCCGGTGGGAAAACCCATTTTGCGCGTGCGGAAGCAAAACATTTCGTTGCGGTGCATATAAAACAGGGGTGAAGGAATGGTGATTACAGATTTTTGCGTTTTAAGCTCATGTGTTGTGTTTTGCTTATAATCGAATGTGTATGACAAGATAAGAACATAAAGCAGTAAAGAACACAACAATGTATAGTGGTTCGGAGACTCAAGCTCCTACATCCACTCTCCCTGTTCCTAGGGAAATTCCTTCAAACACTTCCTCGAGCTTTTCTCGACTACTTCGCAGTAGTTTACTTTACTCAACCCTACCACGAGTTTTTCGACTACTCCACGTGGTTTACTTACTCAACCCGACCTTGAGCTTTACGACTACCTCGTAGTTTACTAACTCAAACCGGACTTATCACCCTCTCGGGCTCGCCTCTTAGATGTTTAACGAGTTCACACTCCTTCGGGACTTATCACCCTCACTCGGGATTGCCTAACAACTACCTCTCTTCACAACTACTTATCTCTTACGAGAATGGGTTTGGGTTTGGTGTTGTCTCCAACTATGGTGAGATTTTCCTTGCAATGGTTTAGCCTCAATGCTAAGGTTGGGAAAATCTCTCTAAACTAAAGATACATCGTGGGGTAGCTTAGGTTGGGTTCTAGAACACTCTTTGAATATATTTGTATATCTACGGACTTGTGTTCTAGGGTGGGAATGCTTTGACTATAACGCTCTTGGCTCAGAAGCATTTTGTGCATAATCTCCACACTTAATTTGATGGAAGATCTTGTATTTATAGTGTGGATTTGAATGTTACCGCTAGAGAGAATCTCATTCAAATCCATACTATTCTCTTTCAGTAAGTTCTACGCAGCCTTTTCCAGTCTGGTTGTCTTCCTCTCATTGGTCCACGCCACCGGATTCCAATCTATTATATTCCTCGACTTGATTGCCTCGGAACATTCGGGATATCTTGAGCATTCAAGATATATTCTTGAAGTCTTCGAGATTCTGTGCATTCGGATTCTCTCGAGCCTTGATTTCTCTGAGCCTTGATTCTCGGGTTTCATCTTGAGTCTTGATTCTCGATTTCAAACCGAGTCTTGAAAACTAACTTGTTCTATATCTGCCGACTATACACTCAGTCGAGATAACATCCCTAACACTCTAAAAACTGAATCTCGACTCATCTATCAAGATTAATCTGAACATGTCATACTCGGGGGTTTTGGGATCTAATCAAAATCCTCTTTATTAAATTTATTTCCCAACAAGATATCTTTGTCGAAACTCGTCTGACATTACACCTTTTTTGAGATGAATCGGTAGGGCTTTTGAGGATGTGGAAGGATTCTCATAGCCAAGTCCCTTCTTATTAATCGTTGTTCGAAAATAGGTGTTCATGTCTTGAACAGTTTTAGATGATTTTGTGAAAACCTCTATTTTCTTACGCAGATTATCCTCAGATGATTTCAGACTTTCATGCTTTTGGAACAACTCATCGAATTTTGCTTGAAGAATTTTGAAGTCATCGACTTTTTTGTTTTGTTAATTGCCACCGATCTTTGATCTTTTCTCTGATCGAAGCCTTAACTTTCGAATGTTACATTCCCGCCACCTTCCGAGGCGGTTTCAAATAGATTGAAGTTCAGAGATTTTACTGAGATCATTCTCTTTAGCAAGCTGATTATTTCTAATTCTTAGCTTGTCATTTTCAGCTTCCACTATAGCATAAGTGTCTACTGCATTGGAGAGATCCTCAAGCAATTGCTCTGAGTAGAGCTGCAGGTCAATCTCCCCAGCAGGTGTGCTAATGATAGCAGGTGTAGAAAGCGAACGAAAGAAGGTTTGGAGGTTACCTCGTTGGTCCTCCCCGCCATCAGCGCATCTCATCATCGTCCCCAAGAGAATATCGATCTTCATTTTCATAGAAGTCAATAAAGACTTCTTGATCGGTAGAATTCTTCTCTGAGGAGTATCCTGGCGAGTCCTCGAGGAGGCGGATAGGAATCGTCGATTCGATGTATCGGCAACCATAGCTCTTACATCCCTATATCGTTTGCTCTCTTACATTCCTCTTTTCTTCCCTTTCTCTTGGCGTCAGTGCAGGCGATGCGCTTATAGTGACCCCAACTTCTCACGGTTGAAGCACGCTCCTTGATCCACGAACCTTTCCTTCCGGGTGAATCACTCTGTCAGCATATGACCCTGTCGGTGACTTCCCTTTTCGATAGTAGTCCGAGCTTCTTACATGCGATTGGTTATCTCTTCCTTCCTCGGTCGACTATCTCTCTTCCTTTCATATCTGTGATCCCTCCGATCATCGGATCCCGGTTCTTTTGGAGATCTTGTTATCGATCTCCTATCTAAAATCTCGGTATGTTGATAGTCCTTATAAAATCTTGATACTTACCAAGTTGGACGTTTGACTTCTCAAGCTTCACCAGTAGCGGAAGCGTCTGATTACCTTTGACTTACTATATTCCCAACAGTTCGTTGGCCTTCGTTTCTCTTCTTTGGTTTGCCTTAAAAGCAATCGATTTTGAAGTTGAGGCTTCAAAGAGGCACCTCATCTTCATCGAACTTGTCCTCTCTCAATCAAATCGAACTCGTGAGCTTTAAGGCTCAAGAACAAGCTACTTGGCTTCATTTTTGAAATGTCTTGGCAATCCTTGATTACCATGACCTTCATATCCCACTTCTTGGTGAGAGACCTTAGGATTTTGTAGATGATATCTTTTATCGACATCTCTACCAAAGTTCTCGGGCTTGTTTATAGACATTGTAATTCTTCCATCAAGTTCGTTGATGGTTTAGTTTAAAAGATCTTGAGTTTTTTTGAACTTTACCAGTTAAACTTGTAGACGGTCTGTCTTTTATATGTTCATTTCCTCGCATATCTCAAATTAGAGTATCCCACATTGTTTTCGCAGCTTTGAGATACTTAATCTTTTCCTTGGTGACCTTATCCATGGTTTTCATGATAATATGCCTCGCGATAGTATCTAGAGTGTGCAACTTTCTTTCTTCTGCATCCATCAAGGCTGGGCTTTTTCGAACAAGACTCCCCGGTGCAAAGTCTGGATCTCCTCCAACTGCATGGTTGTCGTAATAAATGATGATGGGTCCTCTTTCGATGACTTCCATCATTCTGCCGCTTATCGAACCTAGATGGTTGGACATATATATGGCCCAATCTGCATACTCATCGATTGAGAACTTCGACGATCATGATACATACCGAGGTGTTATCCATCTTTGAAAGATTTTGGAAAATGAATGAGTTTTAAAAATGGTTTTTCAAGATCAGTTCAGTTGACCACAAAGATTCTTCCTCAAGAATCGATGATACACAGAGTCAGTGGTCTATAGAACCAACCGCTTTGATACCACTTGTAGGTCCCGAACGGGTTTAGTGAGGGCAGAAGTCTAGAGGGGAGGGGTGAATAGACTTCTGAAAACTTTTTGTCCAGATCGTGTGTGGGCGATTAGCCCGATCAGAGTCTTAAAGTGAATCAGTTTTAGGTGATAATCAACTTCTTGTCGATGAAAAGGCGATTCGATTCGGAACTATCGATTTAACTGATGTGTATGGAAGCTTAAGTTTTACCCGTGTGAAAAACCGGTTTTGATAAATCGATTCCAAGTTTAATCTTTTAATCAGGTTTCTTTCAAGTGTCACGCTTGATCCGATCGAAGCTTGGTGCTAGGCCGATCTCAACTTGAATATGTATGCGCTTTTAAAGGTTGTGTGCGATTGTGTAAGCGAAGCAATCAAAGCAAGAGAGAGCACACAAGATTTATAGTGGTTCGGACAAACCAAATCCCCACGCCCACTCTTCCCTATCACAAGGGCACCGACTTAACCAACTGGACTTAGTTTTATGTGTTAGTCCAACACAAGACAATCGACTAGATGTTTAAAGAGTTCACACTCAACCGATCCCGTGAGATCGAGCTAGAAACCCTAGTCTCGAAATCTTGCTAAACAACTTAACCTAACTTGGGGGTTTGGGTAAGATTGTTTTGTTCCAACTATGAAATCTTTTCTTTGCAGATAAGCGAATTTCTAATGTAGATGAAAAGATTTCTATGCTAAGAACTTATGGGATGAACACTTAATAAAAATAATCTTCTTGATCGTGTTCTTTGTGCGGAAATTAGCTTTAGCTTCTTGATTGTTCAGCGTTTCTTCATTTTTCCGTGTATATTCACTCTAAAGTGTGATCCCATATTTATAGACCTTGAAATCAAAGAGCCGTTGGAGAGTAATTTGAATTTCAAGCTATATTTGGTAGACTTGCAGGATTGATGTGACGTGCTTCAGGAACGGCATGGCCGAAAGCGTGAACTTGTATTTTATAAATTGTTAGAGAGAAGGACAAAGATCGAATCCCTTACTTTGTCGGGGCCGATCATACGTGTCTTGTTCTTATTGGATAGCAGACTCACTTTTCAGTGAAGTTCTTCCAACTAAGCTTGACATTCTTCTTGTTCAGATCATCGACGTATGATTAGGTGAAACATCGATTTTATTTGGTGGTGACCTTGATCGATCTGAATCGATCGATCTACGATAGAGTCTTCAGGTGCCGGTTGACTTAGCTTCAAATAGCAGACTCGACTGATGTAGGTCTTCTGGTCTGATCTTCGAGTATTCTGAGTTTGAGCTTCATGACTTCAGCTGAGATATCTGACTAGATCAGATCGATCTGATCTTCTGTTCTTCTCTAAAGATTTTGGCTGTCGGATATCAAATTTCTTCTTTGAGTCTTGGATCGACCTATACATATTGAGTTCCCCCTCAATATGTGACCTATCTATTACATCAGTTGTTCTATACAGTAATTATCAACTGGTCTCCTATAGCGGGTAATATAAACATCAGTCAGCTAACAGGTCTGACTGGTCCTATTACATGTGTTTTTGGAACTTTCATCAAAACTATAAATTTCCCAACACCTTCATATCAAACTATTTTGAAAGCCATGCCCTTACGTCTGATAACACCTTTACATCGTTCCCGATGATCAGAATGTCGTCTACGTATAGTACTAAGAATACCAATGCAGTTCCGATACGCTTTTTGTACACACAACTTTCGAACTCATTTTGATCAAACCCATAAAACTTTATAACATGATCAAAACATTGGTTCCAAGCTCTAGATGCTTGTTTGAGTCCGTAAATGGACTTCATGAGCTTACAAACTAGGTGTTCTTGGCCTTTTTCAATGAAGCCTTGGGGTTGTTGCATATAGATCTCTTCATCAAGACTTCCGTTAAGGAAAGCTGTCTTGACATCCATTTGCCAGATTTCAAAGTCGAGATCTTGCTGAATCGATAAGAGAATTCGAATGGACTTGAGCATGGCTACTGGCGAAAAAGTTTCCTCATAATCAATCCCTTCTTTCTGAGTATAACCTTTCGCCACGAATCTTGCCTTGAAGGTTTCCACCTTCCCGTCCGGTCCTCTTTTTCTCTTATACACCTACTTGCAACCAATGGGTTTGACTCGTTCGACTAGCTCCCACACTCCGTTATGATACATAGAACCCATTTCGGCTTTCATTGTTGTTTGCCAAGAATCTACATCCTTGTCTTGGATTGTCTCATCATATGTCCATGGGTCTGATTCGTCTTGTCCAGGAATCAAGTCCGAGGACTCTCCTATTCCCATGAATCTCTCGGGTTGTTTCACAACCCTACCACTACAACGAGGTTCCGGTTGTGTAAGTGTGTCGTTTGGTATGTTATCTTGTACAGTTGGCATTGAGGTTAGCCCCCTTAGCTCATTTAAGGTAATCTCACTTCCGGGTCTTCTTTCGTTCATATAGTCTTCTTCCAAAAATCTAAAGTGGGTGCTTATTACCACCTTTTGATCTTCGAGACCATAGAACATACACCCTTTTGTTCCCTCAGGGTATCCCACAAACAACCTTAATTCTGATCGAGGATCCAATTTACCGGCTTCCTTGTCCAACACGTAGGCTGGACACCCCCAAATCTTCATGTGTCTCAAACTAGGCTTGCGCCCGGTCCACAATTCTTTGGGAGTTTTGGGAACTGATTTGGATGGCACCAAGTTCAGAATGTAGGCTGCTGTTTCCAAGGCATGACCCCAGAACGACTTGGGAAGATCCACATAACTCATCATAGATCTAACCATTTCCAAAAGAGTTCTGTTTCTTCGCTCTGCAACCCCATTTTGTTGAAGGGTTCCGGGTGCAGTTAGCTGGGATGCAATCCTTCATCAGATAAGTAGTTCAAAAACTCATCGCTGAGGTATTCGCCTCCACGATCGGATCGTAGAGACTTGATACGTTTTTCCCTATGATTCTCTGCTTGAGCCTTAAATTCTTTGAATTTCTCAAAGGTCTCAGATTTATGCTTCATAAGGAAAATATAACCGTACCTTGAGTAGTCATCAATAAAAGTGACGAAATACGCATAACCTCCTCTTGCTTTGGTTGACATTGGACCACATACATCTGTGTGAACGATTTCTAACACTTCTTTGGCTCTATTCCCCTTGGCTCCAAATGCCCTCTTGGTCATTTTACCCTCCAAACATGATTCGCAGGTTGGAATTGGTTCGACTTGGAGAAACTCCAGTGAATCATCTTTCACCAACCTTTGGATCCTCTTTGGATTTATATGTCCCAATCTTATATGCCATAGAAGTGTCTCGTTCACGTCTAATGAATGTTTTCTTTTGTCGGAAATAGTTGATGTGTTATAGGATGCATTTCGTGAGTGGTGTGCACAGTTAATTGTATAGAGATTATTCGACAACGTTCCATGACAGATAAATTTATCAAAAAGAGAAATGGTAACAACTTTATTAAAAGTAACCGAATATCCATCATGAAAAAGTTTAGAAACTGAAATTAAATTCTTTCTAAAATTCGGAACGTAAAGAACATCTCTTAAAATTAAAACTTTGTCTTCAAAAGACATGTGCACTTCTCCCACTGCTTCAGCTGCCACTCTCGTAGCATCGCCCAGTGTGATGAGGATCTCACTCCCACTAAGTTGCCAGGTCCGCTTGAACCCCTGTAAAGTGAAACAAACATGATCAGTGGACCCCGTATCCACTACCCATAAATGGGAGGCATACGACGCTAAGCAAGTTTCAACAACTAGTGCGTGATAATTACCTTTCTTTCCATTCCTTTTGGGATTGGAACAGGCTGACCTCGAGTGTCCTAATCTCCCACTTTCCAAAACTTTCCTCATGCTTGATTCCATGCTCTTATTTGATGTTGAGTCTGCTTGGTTCAACTTTCTTCTCTTTTCATCATCCTTATCACCACTTGACCTAGGATGAAAAGAAGATTTCTGTTTTCCCAAGTTCTTTTCCTCGCGCTCCCTTTCCCTTTCAACCAAAGTGAGAGCATTTACAAGATCATCCACTGTAAAATCTAGATCTTCCATTAGATACTCAAGATAGTGGTGATTATAGCTCTTTGGTAAGGATTGGAGAATGGAATCAATCTTAGTCTTGAAATCACATTTTTTGCCTAGGATCTCAAGTTCCTCAAATAGCACCATAACCCTAAGGACGTGTTGCGCTGCAGTCATCCCTTTTTCCATTTTTAATTCAGCAATTTCTTGCTTCACACTTTGGATTGCCATATGGGTCTGATGTGCGAAACATCGCCACGAGATTCTCAGAAAGATGTCCGCGCGGTGACTCATATTCTTGATGAAGGTGTTTCAACGATCCGGCGGATGTGCGAATTGTATCCTTCATCAATTCATTTGCCAGCTCCCATTCACCATAAATCATCTCATCCCATATTCCGGCGTCCTTAGTTGGTTTTTCGTGTTTTGGTGTATCAAGTACCCATTTGGAAGGTGATGCGGTTAGGGCGTGGTTTTAGTTTGTATTTCCAATCAAAATAGTTTTCACCAAGAAGCAAATTGTCTTTAAGTATATTGAATAAATGGATTAGAAGGTTGCGACATGATGAACCGAATAAACAATAATATGCATAAGCACAAATATATCACAAGGTTCGATCACATGCATCATATTAAAATCTCAAAAAAAATATGAACATGCATCGATAACATCTCAAAAAACAGTTTAAATAAGTCACGTGGGGTGGGTCATTATTTAAACACATTCAAAGCGAGTTACAAACAAGAACGATTATAAACCTTTAATATCCAGATTAATAGTTGGCTCTCACTTGACCAATATAAAATTGACAGGGACTTCGGGGAAGTATATGCATATCAATTTTATACCTAAGTAATAACCATGATTAAATACATGATTATTATTTTGCTTTGAACGAGCCTCGTGGGGAGGGTCATCTTCGCCACTAGTAATAATCCACAATCATCCATTTGGAATTCATTCATGTGAAAGCTAACTTTTGACCGTCCCGTGGGGGGAATTTCTCCAAAATAATTCACAAATAAATAAATCATGGAGGTCAAAATTAATTCAATTTTATTATCCGGAATAAAATTGTCAATTAATTATTTAAACATACTTAGTAATTTTGAAGGTGAGATTTTTCATTGGGCAACTCTCATGCAAACACATTTAAACAAATTAAATAAATCATAAGATAACACAATAATAAATCAAGCAAAGCGGAAAAAATAAACATATTGGGCACAAATTATCCAATTGTCATGGTTTGATTTTTCTTGGCTTGATTTTGAAGAAACGTCGTCTTGAATTTCTCCCACTCGATCGTCTCGAAAAGAACTCCGTCTCGAAATGCCTCGCCAAGTAGCTAGCAGCCGGGATGCACGCCCTCATCCGTCCGGCCACTTGGCCAAGACAGCCTCGGCAGCCTCGGCACACCTCGGCAGGCTTCGCCCGCCCGTGCCTAGGCATGCCTCAGCAGGGTTCGGCAATGCCTCGGCAGGCGACGCGCGTACCGCCACAAGATCACAAGACGCCGCTTCGCCAAAATTTGCCTCGCCAGTGGAACTTCGCGGCTCCGTCCCTGCGCCCGTCATCGCGTGCCCGCCTTACTTCGCCCTCTCGCCCTTCCGCCCGTTACCGTGCGCGTTGGCGTCGCGCCCTTTGCGCCTATCCGTCTTGGCGGATTTGATCCATAAGGCTGCTCGGCCCTCGGCCTCGCCCTACGCCCGTGCGTGCCTGCCTGCGTCCGCGTCGTGCACATGCCTCCTTGCACGTTTTTATGAGACACACGCGCACTACGCCTTGCCTTCCGATTTTATCCTTTAATTCTTCGTCTCCGCCTCCGTTTCCGATCCGGTTACAATTTATTTATAAAAAATAAATAAACCTAGATCTAGACTAGTCTATTACATTGATCAAATCAAACAAATCCTAATCTACTCGTGGATTTTCTCACGAGGCAAAACGAATCCGAACGAATCGAATTAAAAACCACAATTTATATGCATGCATAAATAAACACATTAAATTCCATGACAATTGGATACCTGCAAAAAAGATCTAGCAATTCTACTATCAAATTTCAAATTTAATGACAACGAATTAAATTACAATTTAAAAAATTCAGAGCCCGAAACCGTGGCTCTGATACTAGTTGTTTGGGAATAAGTTGCACGGATCTATTCGGGATAAATATTTAAATACAAATTTAATTTTTATAATTATTACTAGCATGAATTAATCCTATATTAATTCAAATAATAATCCAACAATAAATCATCCATATAAATAATTCACGTAAATCCTACTCATGCAGAATTCTACGAGTTTACGTGAACATACCTCTTGGGACGGCAACGGTCTTGTTGATTAGACTCACCAAAAGAACTTTCCAAGTATTCCCTTAATCCTTGCTCGACTATCCGGTGGTAGGACACTTGCGAACAATTAACAAAGGAAAATAAATTTTGTTGCACCACCTTTGTGGATTTACTAATTTTTTCAGCACATGGAATTGTACTTGAGAATGAAAGAATCATCCCCTATTTATAGAGTATAGGTGGTCGAAATTTTAGGGCAAAATAATGTGGGAAAATCTTTTCTTGATCTCCAAGAAATCTTGAATATATCTCCTATATTCTTTTTCCCATAATTATAATATTCCACAAAATCCCACCTCCTTTTTGTTATGGAATATTTTCAAAATATTAGGTCAAGATTCCAAGATTTGGATCTTCTTGAATTTATGAGATATTCTTGTATTTCAAGAAATACATATCTTTCATAATATCTTTTCAAGAAAATCAAGAAAATCTTTCTTGCCCTTTATATTTCAAGATTTTCGAAAATTGCTATATGGATACCCAAGTGGGAGATTTCTTGAATTTAATGAGATAATCTTGTATTCCAAGAATACATATCTTCATTCCATAACAAAATTCAAAGAAAATCTTTCTCCCCTTTTAATCCATATTTTTTGAAATATTGAGGAAAAATAAGGCAACAATATTTATTTTATTTTAAACACCTTTTTCAGTTATTGGACTATATGTTGGGCTACTTAGGGGGCCTTTAGGAGAATTAAGATTGGACCTTCCAATGGATCTTGAATTATCAATATTGAGCCACAATATTATTCAAGCCCATAAATATTAATTAATCCCACTACATAATTAATATTGCACTATCCATCTTAACCCATATTACAGTCAATATGGCTCCCGGTTATTATTTCCCGTGTTTAAGATTATCTAGCCCATTAATTAATTCAAGCCACTGAAATAACTTTTCATTAATTAATATATTTTGTCCTTGGTTAAGGAACGGTTCAACATTATTATCCATACCGGAAACTAGTTCCACTTGCAAGATTTGGTATGATAAATCTTATGAACCTCCCAAGGGGGCAAATCGAACAAGCGTACTTGCACACGATTCTCCGTATTAAATCTTAGCAATCGCATGTGACCAATAATATTGCCCAAGATAAAAAGTATTGAATCTCGTTGATTCTCTACCCATGATAAGTCAAAGTAATAGTTATCAACCACACGTGATCCTATTTAAGGGACGAAGATTAAGAAATAACGAACCTCTGAGGTCTAATTCTTCCTTGTTCAGTTCTGAAGAATTTATCCTCCTGTAGGTCCTATTCAGTGCATCAGTCATGCACTAGTGTAATCTCTTGGTCAAGACAAACCAATCTGAGCCTTACACCTCAACCTTTCGCGATGGGTTGTTCATCTCCATCTAGGTCGTGAATGGCGTACTTTTAGTTACAAGGGACTGTTAATTTAATCTTCTGTGATCTGGTATCACTAAATTAACTACAATGTAACACGTACGAATTATTGAACAGTTATGCAGTAAATATATGTAACATTCGATGATATTTAAAGCATCAGTGATAAACAATTTATTTCAGTAAATAAGTCTAAAATTCAGTTTTGATTATACAAAGTAAAAGCATACTTTCCAGTATAATCCCAACACCTCGTCCTCTCGAGCTTTTGTTTCTTCTATTGAGTCTGTCCCTAAAACTGTTCAAGAAGCTTTGGCCCATCCCGTTTGACGTAATGCCATGATTGAGGAAATGAATGCGTTAGATACTACTGGGACTTGGGTTTTGGTGGATCTTCCTGCTGGTAAACGACCTATTGACTGCAAATGGGTGCTTATTGTTAAAGTTAATCCTGATGGTTCTGTGGCTCAGTTGAAAGCTCGTCTTATTGCCAAAGGCTATGCTCAGACTATGGAGTTGATTATTTCAACACATTTTCTCCTGTTGCCAAGCTTACCTTGATTATGTTGGGATTATACTGAAAAGTATGCTTTTTACTTTGTATAATCGAAACTGAATTTTCAGACTTATTTACTGAAATAAATTGTTTATCACTGATGCTTTAAATATGATTGAATGTTACATATATTTACTGCATAACTGTTCAATAATTCGTACGTGTTACATTGTAGTTAATTTAGTGATACCAGATCACAGAAGATTAAATTAACAGTCCCTTGTAACTAAAAGTACGCCATTCACGACCTAGATGGAGATGAACAACCCATCGCGAAAGGTTGAGGTGTAAGGCTCAGATTGGTTTGTCTTGACCAAGAGATTACACTAGTGCATGACTGATGCACTGAATATTATCTTGGGCAACTCAAAGAGATTCAATACTTTTTATCTTGGGCAATATTATTAGTCACATGTGATTGCTAAGATTTAATACGAAGAATCGTGTGCAAGTACGCTTGTTCGATTTGCCCTCTTGGGAGGTTCATAAGTTTTATCATACCAAATCTTGCAAGTGAAATTAGTTTCCGGTATAGATAATAATGTTGAACCGTTCCTTGACCAAGGACAAGAGATATTAATTAACGGAAAGCTATTTCAGTGGCTTGAATTAATTAATGGGCTAGATAATCTTAAACACGAGAAATAATGACCGGGAGTCATATTGACTGTAATATGGGTTAAGATGAATAGTGCAATATTAATTATGTAGTGGGATTAATTAATATTTATGGGCTTGAATAATATTGTGGCTCAATATTGATAATTCAAGATCCATTGGAAGGTCCAATCTTAATTCTCCTAAAGGCCCCCTAAGTAGCCCAACATATAGTCCAATAACTGAAAAAGGTGCTTAAAATAAAATAAATATTGTTGCCTTATTTTTCCTCAATATTTCAAAAAATATGGATTAAAAGGGGAGAAAGATTTTCTTTGAATTTTGTTATGGAATGAAGATATGTATTCTTGGAATACAAGATTATCTCATTAAATTCAAGAAATCTCCCACTTGGGTATCCATATAGCAATTTTCGAAAATCTTGAAATATAAAGGGCAAGAAAGATTTTCTTGATTTTCTTGAAAAGATATTATGAAAGATATGTATTTCTTGAAATACAAGAATATCTCATAAATTCAAGAAGATCCAAATCTTGGATTCTTGCACACATTATTTTCGAAAATCCATATGGTTGAGGAGGTGGGATTTTTGTGGAATATTTTAATTATGGGAAAAAGAATATAGGAGATATATTCAAGATTTCTTGGTGATCAAGAAAAGTCTTTTCCCACATTGTTTTTCTACTGAAAAAATCGACCACCTCTCACCTATAAATAGGGGATGATTCTTTCATTCTAAACACAATTCCATGTGCTGGAAAAATTAGCAAATCCAAGAAAGTGGTGCAACAAACTTTATTTTTTTCCTTTTGTTAATTGTTCGCGAGTATCCTTCCACCGGATTGTCGAGCAAGGGCTAAGGGAATACTTGAGAAGTCCTTTTGGTTAGTCCGTCCAACCGAATTCACTGTCATCCCGAGAGGTACATTCACGTAAACCCGTAGATTCCGCATGCGTAGGTTTTACGTGGCTTATTATATGCATGATATGTTGTTGCAATTATTATTTGAATTAATACAGGATTAATTCATGCTAGTAATAATTAAAGAATTAAATTTGTATTTAAATATTCATCCCGAATAGATCTGTGCACCCTATTCCCCAACAGATTAGGCTTTTGATTTCGATGGCAGCTACTAATCATTGACCTTTACACCAGTTGAACATCAAGAATGTCTTTCTCCATGGTGATCTCGTTGACACTATTTATATGGAGCAACCACCAGGCTTTGTTGCTCAGGGGAAGACTAATAAGGTATGTTATCTTCAGAAGTCTTTGTATGGTTTGAAACAGAGTCCTCGTGCATGGTTTGGTACTTTTACTCGTGCTATTGAGAAGTTTGGTATAAAGCAGAGTAAATCTGATGATTCTGTTTTTTACATGCATTATGAGGGTGTCATTATTTTGATGGTTGTGTATGTGGATGATATTGTGATCACTGGGAGTGATTCTAAAGGGATTGCATCTTTAAAAGCTTTTCTTTCTACTCAGTTTATTACCAAAGATTTGGGGATACTTAAATATTTCCATGGTGTTGAAGTGAGTAGAAGTAAGAAGGGAATTTTCTTGTCTCCAAGAAAATATGTGCTCGATTTACTTTCTGAAATAGAAAAATTGGGAGTTAAGTCGTGTAGCTCTCCAATGGTTCCTAATTTGCAGCTTACAAAAGAGGGTGTGTTATTTGATGATCCTGGAAGATACAGAAGGCTGGTTGGAAAGTTGAATTATCTTAGAGTGACACGTCCGGATATTGCTTATCCCGTAAGTGTAGTGAGTCAATATATGTCATCACCAACTGTTGATCACTGGAAGACGGTAGATCAAATTTTGTGTTATTTGAAGGGAGCCCCTGGACGTGGAATTGTGTATAGTGACCATGGTCACAATAAGGTTGAATGTTTCTCCGAGGCTGATTGGGCAGGATCAAAGGAAGATCGAAGATCTATTTCAGGATATTGTGTTTTCTTTGGTGAAAATTTGATTTCTTGGCAAAGTAAGAAACAAAAAGTAGTCTCGCGTTCAAGTGCAGAGTCTGAATATAGAGCTATGGCCAAAGTTGTGTGCAAGATAATATGGATACATGAGTTTCTAAATGAAGTGGGTCTGAAGGTCTCGATACCAGCTAAATTGTGGTGTGATAATCAAGCTGCTTTTCACATTGCATCTAATCTTATCTTCCATGAACGAACCAAACATATTGAGATTGATTGTCACTTTGTTCGTGAGAAGATTCAACGTGACCTAATTTCGACAGGTTATATGAAGACTGAAGACCAATTAGGAGACATCTTCACGAAGGCTCTTAATGGGGTTAGGGTTGACTATCTTTGTAACAAGCTAGACATGATTAACATCTATGCTCCAGCTTGGAGGGGGGGTTTAGAATAATTATGTATAGATGGGTCTTTTAGTGGGCTACTATAATAGATTACTCACTTGTATATATATGTGTACTTTTGTCTTTGTTCAATACATAGAAAATTTTCCCACACTATATCTTTTGATTATAGCATAACAGTGTTCAAAAGCAAAAAAACTTTTGAGAGTTCGAGTTCACGTGAACTTTTTTAACAAACATTTTTATTTTTCATATGAAGCATTACTGTTTAAAAATCATGTACACTCGTTAAAAAAAAGAGTTCACGTATACCCGAATTAAAAGGAAAACTAATCAATTATCAAGAACTAATAATAAATTCAAACTTGTGATTACTTTATTGTACTAGTATACTACACTTTGGTTCACCACATCAAATAGCAAGTACCTAGCTAGTTTAAAATAACAAATAAAAGTACCTCTCCCATCTCCCTCTTCCCCCTTTTTGTCTCTTGATCTTTGCCTATTTCAACGCCCCCCTTCCCCCACCTCCCTCCTTCCTCTTCTCATCATTCATCAAACTTCTTCCCCTCACCGGAAAATCAACAAAACCAAATTTTTTCAAAAAAAAAAATAGTCCCTAAATTAAAATAAAAATGAAGATCTTGTGTGATGTATGTGAAAAAGATGAAGCATCATATTTCTGCGTGGCCGACGAAGCCGCCCTCTGCGCCGCCTGCGACCACCGCGTCCACCACGCCAACAAGCTCGCCGGAAAACACCACCGCTTCTCTCTCCTCCAACCCAAACAAGGCCCCATCTGCGATATTTGCCAGGTTAAATATTACTATTTATTATTATTAACACAACTAATTATTTAATTTTTTTTCACATCATTCTTGATGATATTTAGCTATAGGCAAAAGTTTCAGCCGCAACTGGTGCAATTTTAACTCAAATTTAAATTAAAGTTGTACAAATTCATAATCCGACATTTTAGGATTTAAATTATGTGTTGTGCCGCACCAGTACCGTACTTTACACTAAACTCATATGGATCTATATATAGTATTTTTTTTAGCTATGTAACACACTATTAGATTCAAATACGCTATAAACTGTAAACATATGAGTTTACTGAACAACATATGATATGATGTATGCACAGGGTCCAAATCCGACATTTTTGACTCAAACTAGTTTGATTCAATTTGGTCAAAATTACATCAATTGTGTGTTTTGAAACTCAAATAAAAAGTCAGAACCACTTTTTTTTTTTTTTAAATTATATCAAATAGTTTTAAAAATAAGGGTCTTTTTAAAGCACTTTTTAGAGTTTTAAAAGAGTCAGAAGTGTGTTACTCTTATGTATATGATCTGAGCTTGATTTAAAAATTAATGCAGGAGAGAAGGGCATTCTTGTTTTGCCAGCAAGACAGGGCGCTTCTTTGCAAAGAGTGCGACGTCCCGATCCATAAAGCAAATGAACACACTCAAAAACATACAAGATTTCTTCTAAGCGGCGTCAAACTCTCTGCGGCTTCTACTCTTTACTCTGCCTCCCACGACGTCGTTCCGGTTAAACCTGCTTCCACAGCCCATGGTACACCTTCGCCTGCCAAGAGTACAACACCTCAAAGCACAACCACAACAACAAGTAGCATTTCGGAATACTTGATGGAAACGCTGCCAGGCTGGCCCGTTGAGGACCTTCTTGATTCCTCTTCTCCTTCTCCTTACCAGGTACTTTTTCTTACCTATCTTTTATTTAGGAATTAATTTCGGATTCATAAAATTATGATTTGTTTTGCAAATTGCAATTTAATTTAACTTTTTCAATTTTGGTAAATAAAATTTCAAATGAATTATTTTTGCAATTTGAAATCGTTTCCAATCAGGAGCAAATCCGCTCGTCCATTCGAAGGCTAAGTCTTGTATGCATCGTGCACTCATAGTGTATTTTAGAACCATGCAAATTGCTATACCGAAATATGCAACTTGTTTACATTTAATCCTATAATTACTTTTTCATATTAATAATTTCACGGGTCAGTGTAAATAAATTAATCTTTCAGTATAGTAAGTTGTATAATTTTAAAAATCTTATTTATGAATCATCGTAATAAGAACCTGGATCTTAATGGATCTGTCTGATTCAAGTTGTAAAAAAAATCTTAAATTGAGGTTTTTTATTTACTAGATTTAAGAGTTTAAAATAGATTGCAATTTGCAAAAAAATGTGATTCGATTGGCAATTAAATCTTTATTTAAATATGAATAAGTCTATTTAGTACAATTTAAGTGCAATTTAAATAATATTAGTTGTTTCTATTAAAAAATATTAGTTGTTTTTATTGAACTAGTGCACAAATAATATTTTTAATGAAAATTATTGGTACTGTTCCATATAAATAACTAATATCGTTGAAAATATAGTTAATTGAACGTACGTAATATACACAGGATTTTGCCTTAAAAACATTGAATCTTGAAATATAATACAAAAAACTTGAGTTTAATTTCAATTTTAATGAACATTCAGGGTGGAGAAAATGATATGATGCCGATTTGGGACGGTAATTTTGAGAAGAATATCAATATTTTCCCCACAGAAAAGATGGGGTTTTGGGTCCCACAAGCGCCACCTCCAGTTGTGCAACAAACACAAAATCAATCATTTCAATCTGCAGATAATTTGGATTTTGGATCACCAAATGGATATTATTATAAAGATCATCAATCAAAGGAATTCATATTCAACAAATCATCAACAAGAAAAAGAAGTGAAGACAACTCTTTTGCTGTTCCACAAATCACCCCATCTTCAACCACTATTAAGAGATCAAGAAATTTTTGGTAGGAAAGAAGAAAAAAAATTATATTTTCAAGATCCCACTGATCTGAAATTACCACCCCACCCCCTGTTTGTAATGGAGTGCTTCTTTTTCTTTCTTTTTTGGGTTTTTCTTGATATGGTTTATTTTGATTTTATTTTTGGCCTACATGTTTGTGCTCCAAGATAACCAGTCATCATGCCCCCTTTTTCCTAATGATTTAATTTTTGTTTTGTCTGTAAATATCTAATTCTGGGTCCTATGAAAAATTGAAGTCATGTGTTGACTGTTGATGGATGTAGTACAAGGCAATTATCAGAAATAGATAAATTGTTGGCTTGTATTTGATTTTTAAATCTGCTGAAGTGTCTGTTAAATTAGGTTGTCATTTCCTCCAATGCTTTTGTTCTTTTGGTCTCGTTGTGTTTGGGAATATGTCACGTTGGAGAAAGATTGCAGGTAATTATGATATGTTATTAGTAGGGAAAAAACAAATATTTTTAGAAGAAATTTCTTATCATGTAATTAACTATAATTGGGTATACAAATTATCTTAAGGGACTTTCCTACATAATATAGTATGGACAATATTAGTGCAATTGGAAAGGAGTTGACAATTTATGGATCTTGAACGGATAGAATCAGAACAAATGAATTTTTGCAAAAAAATCACTTATATGTAAAATAGGAAACTTCGTTTTCAGTCTGTGTTACTGTAAAGAAAATATATGTTACTACGTGATGATGAAAATAAATATATGTTTACTCATTTGATGGTGTAATTTGGTGGTTTGGTTCTTTATTTAAGACCGTTAGGTCTGAAGGAGAAGCTGATAAACAACAATGGGAGAAGCAGATGAAATAGAGAGAGTGTCGTTTTGTTATACTGAACAAAATTTTCTCTTTACAGTAACACATTTATGTTTATATAGTAATATAACTTTCAATACTTATATGTGTTACTATAAGAAACATATGTATTAAAGACACAAATATGCATTATTTATGCTTACAATAATATATATTTGTATTTATAACAATACATATTTACTTTTATAATAATATAAATCTAAGAACGAGTTTTCATGTTTTGCTTTAGCACAATTTTTTTGAAAAATATTTTTTTGATTTGGTTCGATCCTCAAAGCATCCTTGAATTTCCAGCCTAATAGGTAGGGTTTAGTAGGGTACGACCATATTATACAGATCTAAGGATCGTACAGTATTGTATATAAAAGTTAGTCATTGTATATATAAATTGAGCTATATATTTTTAAAGAGTGTTCTAGATGGCGGAGCATGTAAGTTAAATGACTTGAACGTCATTAGTTTAATGGCAATGTCTTGTATGCATTTGGGTGCATCGTGCATTCATAATGTATTTTAGAAGCGTGTAATTTGTTATACTAAAAAATATGACTTATTTACAAAGAAAATTGCAATTGTTAATATGGAAACATAGTTGCATGCTTCTATTTGGAATAGTTGCACGTTTTTGTTTTGTATAATTGCACGCTTCTAAAATACACTATGAGTTCACGATGTACTCTATACTCCCTATGTTCCTTGTTATATCATAAATGGTGAAATGAATTTAAGTGAGATTGAGTGGAATATAATAAGGGTGTTGTGAGTGTATTAATATTATATTTATTTCCATTTTTGGAATATTCAAGTAAATATTGGGACGTCCAAATAAGACAAATGTTCAAATAATGTTGGGATAGATGGAGTATATGTCTATTTTATACGTTCACACAAATTAATTTTAATATTAACTAATGCATCAAAAGAATTTTATATTTTTTTATTTCTCGTTAATTACAAGATACTAATTAATTAGTATTTTAAAGTTATTTATTAAGTCCCTTTAAAAAAAAGTTATTTATTAAGGATAATTTAGAAAAATAAAGATAAAATTGCATTGGTACTGAGTAATCATCATTATCATATATTAATATATAGCTTAATTTTTGGATTGTAAAATTAAAGGTCAATTAATTATTGCATTATTACGAAGGACATCAAGATCTCAATATTGGTGGTCGGTTAAGTTGACAATTAATTACACATATAAATTAAAATTTTGATCATCTATTTTATAATTAGTGTTCTAATTTATATTTATATTTCATAATGTGGATAGAAGGCACGTGAATTAATAAAAAACATACAACGAATTACAATATTTTGAATCTATGTGTTAAAAAACCAACAGGATAAAATACAATTATAATACGAAATGTGGAATAAGGGAATCGAACCATGTAAATTATGAAAATGTGGATGAAGAAAAAGAGTGGGTCTCATGTGCACCTAGGTGCATCGTGCACTCATAATGCATTTTAGAAGCGTGCAACTATACAAAGCAAAAACGTGCAACTATTCCAAATAGAAGCATGCAACTATGTTCTCATATTAACAGTTGCACTTTTTTGTGTAAATAAGTCGCATTTTTCAGTATAATAAATTGCACGCTTCTAAAATGCACTATGAGTGCACGGTGCACCCGGATACATACAAGACCTAGTCGAAGAAAAATGGTTTGGAAATTTAAAGTCTTTAAAAGCGTTCTTTTGGCGTTTTGTTTTAGCGTCAACAAAAGAATAAGAAAAATAAGTAGTATTAATTGTATATATCGAATTGTATCTTTTGTAAAGTGTAGAACCTCTTTCAAGCACACACGATTCACGCATCAAATGTGTTAAATCGCCTAATACTTGATTCATCCCACGTTATTACCATGTTTTGACTCTGAGCAGCTAACTGAAGGAAATGAGTCGGTTCAAGATAGATTTTGGGATTGGAGATATGTACAATAGTGTCTGTTATTGTTAGGAATAAGTTGTGTTGGAAAATGGAGCCTTTTTTGGTGTGAATGAGAAATTATTTTCTCAAAAATATTGTAATCAATAAATGGAAAAGTGAAAAAAGAGAAAAACAAAGAGTCTTTATCTCACATAGAAAAATGTGAAAAGAGGAAGTGAGTATTTAAAGAGCTACGCACTTGTTGCTTGTAAATTATTGTGGGTTCATTTTCTTCCACTTCCTACGCGAGTGTGCAGGGGGTGCAAATCTTGATCGGATTTGGCCTTCTAAACCCGAACTTGTGTACGAGCGTGACCTGCATACACAATGTCGTACCGTTTTGGTGGCGGACGTGCAAGCAAACTTTTGCCTCGTTTTTTTACATGTTTTATTTTAAAATTTTAACTAAAACGTGTAACGTTTTTCCATTAAAACCGTGCAATGGTTTTGTGCACGTTTTCAAGCCTGAAATAACAACGTGATTGTTTCCCATGCAAAACCAAAATCTGAGTAATGTTCAGGTAGGTTACAAGCATTACGAACTTAAGGCTATTTGGTATTTGGACTCGGAACATTAAGGCCAGGCACCACTATCCATTTTTTGGGATGCTATAAGTAACACGTCCATTGGTGTTGGCAAGACACTTTGTAGGTCCCGAATGGGTTTCGTGGGGTGGAAGTCTAGATGGGAGGGGTGAATAGACTTTCAAAACTTTTTCGTTATCAGCGTGTAAGATAGATAAGTGCTGATAGAGTGCGTGTGAGAATCAGTACGATCTGATATCCAACTTACTGATTGCTGTGAAGCAGGTAAGTTCGGTGTCTATCAGGTCAACTGATGTGCGGAAGCAAGTTTTAACCCGTGTAGAAAAACCAGTTTGATAAAACAGATTCTGAGTATTCTGAATTAGGTCAGATGACAACAGGTCAACTGATCAGATCAGTTGCTTGGTGCAGAACTAATCTATACTTAGAGAATGCATGAGTTTATCAGAAAAGTAGTGTGCAATAGTGTAAAGCAAGATAAATCACACAAGATTTATAGTGGTTCGAACAACTTATCCTACGTCCACTCTTCCCTATCAGCAGGGGAACTTACTTACCAAACTAGATTTAGTTTAACGTGTTAGTCTAAACACCTTACAAACAGATTTTTATAAAGTTCTCACTCAACTTATCCCAGAAATCAAGACTAGAAACCCTAGCTTGAAATCTTGCTCACAAACTTGACCTAACACTCGGTTTGGGTAAAGATTTGTATGGTTTCCAACTGAAAATCTATCCTAGTATTTGAGTAGCCTAAAGTTAAAGGATGAGATTTCTTGCTAAGAAACTATGGGATGAACACTTAGAATATTTTCTTGTTCTTCAGTGTTCTGCGGAAATTTGCTTGTAACTTGAGCTTGATGATAATCTCTGTAACCTTACTCTGAAGTATTGATCCCATATTTATAGACCTTGAAATCAAAGAGCCGTTGGAGAGCAATTTGAATTTCAGGCTACTTTTTGGTAGGTTTGCAGAATTGACTTGATGTGCTCAGAGACGGCATGGCTAAATGTGTGCTTATTTGTCCTTTCTAGTCGTTGAGCTCTGAAGCTTCAAATCCTACCTTTATCAGTTCCGTACATGCGTGCGATCCCTCATTGGTTGACAAGTACACTTTGTTCGGCGATCATCAGTCTTCATTCTTGTTAACTCTGATTTGCATGTCTTAGGTTGACATTTTGTTGTCAGCCAGTTGAGAACTGATCTGATCAGTTGAAACTGATCAGTCTAGCTACCTGGTTGAGTCTTCTGATGTAAGTTGTCTTGTCTTCAACTTACTGTCAGGGTGCGGTGAACTGATGTAGATCTTCTTAGCAGGTCATCAGATCTTTATTCTTCATACATGATATTCGTCTTCTTCTTCAGATTGATTCTGATCTGTCTTGATCTATATCAAATAATCAGATATTTATGTTCTTCAGACTTGCTTGATACATATTGAGTTCCCCCTCAATATGTGACCTATACTATTACATCAGTTGCTCTATAATTATCAACTGGTCATCCTATTTCTGATTTCTATATCATCAGTCAGCTAACAAGTCTTACTGGTCCTATTACAACTGTTTTAGAACTTTCATCAAAACTATAAATTTCCCAACACACTTGACAAACACGAGAAACAACACCTGAAAGCAATCGACCTCACTCGTTTGGAGAGAAACACATATATTTTCCAGCAATTGCTATACACCTTTCATACATTCGTTTATTCTGAATTCGTTCTTATTCCTGTGATCGATCGAGCATTTCCCAGTTCGACGTGAGCAAGATATAGTGTTATTATCTTTGTTTTGCAATCGTTTTATCTTGGGAGACAAGTGTTCTACGATTCACTAGAACCGAGAATGAAGAACATAATTGTTTTAAGAAAATCGTGCTCGCACGAGACTCGATTTTCATTTGTTTATTTTTCTATTGTTTATTACTTTTCTATTGTTAATTAAAGAATAATAATAAAATAATAAAAATGAAGGGTAATTTTGGGTATTGAAAGAGAATAAAAAAGTATGTGGAGTAATGAGTGGAGTAATAAGTGGAGTAGTAAGTGACATTTTTTATAATATTGTGTGAAAAGTGAGGATAAAAAATATGGGTAATGGAGTTACTTTTTTAATTTATGAAAAGAGAAAACTTATTGTGAAACAGATAGAAAAAGAAAGTGAGAAACTTATAGTGGAATGAAGGGAGTATGTTTTAAAAAAAGGCACCAGAGTTAGCACGTAAAAATAATAATAGAGAATCCCAAGTTAACTACTAGGCTACGAGAAATAATTTATTGCTGGTATAGATGGAACAATTGGACTTTATTGATATATATTACCATAACAAATTTATTGATATGTGCATTTTATTATTATAATTTATTAATAGGTATAAAATAATTGCATATTTATATTTACATTTGCACTTTTATGTACAATTTTAACTGCATATACTTTATTTTGTACATATTAATAAATTGATCCAAGATTTTATTCTTATTAGTAATTTTTTCATATTACGACCTAGCGTAGAACAACCAGATTTTGATGATACAAATTCATAAAATTACATACCAGAATAATAAGAGTGTTTTTTCAAACTCTAAAAACAACTTACATAATTATTTTTAAATTCATAAAAATATATACTAGAATAGTAAGAGTGTTTTTTCAAACTCTAAAAACAACTTACATAATTATTTTTAAATTCATAAAAATATATACTAGAACAGTAAGAGTGTTTTTTCAAACTCTAAAAACAACTTACATAATTATTTTTAAATTCATAAAAATATATACTAGAATAGTAAGAGTGTTTTTTCAAACTCTAAAAACAACTTACATAATTATTTTTTCTTAAACTTATCTTTCTCAACTTCTGAAATATAGGAGTAATAATATTGGAAACTATTTTGTGGAGTTTAAAACACATCCTAAGAATTCTAAAATATTCCAAAAATCTCATAAATTAGCATAAATTGATAGCTAGTACCTACTCCTTTCAAAGTATTAAAACGCTTTTCAAATTAGTGGATCTCATGTGCACCCTGGTGCATCGTGTACTCATAATACATTTTAGAAGCGTGCAACTATACAAAATAGAAACATGCAACTATTCAAAAAGCGTGCAATCTATGTTCCCATATTAACAGTTGCACTTTTCTATGTGAATAAGTTGCACTTTTTAGCATAACAAGTTGCACGCTTCTAAAATGCACAATGCACTATGAATGCACAGTGCACCCGGTGCATACAAGACCTTGTCTTTTCGAATTATGCTCCCTCTTACCGTTAGATTGTCCCGGACAAGGCCTACACTATTTAAACTTACACTACCAATAACTTTTTTTTTTTTAACAGGAACACTACCAATAACGTAATTAGAATATGCGCATTGCTCATCAGAAAACAAGAATTAGAAAATTTTGGTTTTATGGAACCAAAATTCAAAAAAGTTGAGCTACTTTGCTAGCAAGAACACGGTCTCGTCTCTGGACGAATTCAGAGGGGAACCACCCGGCTTTCCCTTTACATTCACCTTCCGCCCACCCGTTGTTTATCACCTGCAAACCAAACAAGAATGCATGGCCATAAAAATTGGAAGATAATACTCAAGTACAGTACAAGCATAAGAAATGAAGCTTTGTTTGTAATGGAATTGGTCGAGCTGAGTTGCGAACTACTTGGAATAGACTAGAAAAAAAATTCTAACCCTACTTGAAACCATATGAGCTTATATGTTCTACTATTTTACTCTTATATATTCAATTGTGCGGTTTTGATATGAAGCCTAGAGGAGGGTTTCTTATGGATCTCAAAATCAGTATAACTACTTGTACATTGTAAGTTTGTAACAGTTGTTTATGCTGATGTTGGGCTCCATAAGAAACCTATCGTCGGGCCCCATATCGTTACTCTTCAATTATATACTTGTGTTTGTAAACATAAGTAACCAAATCAAGTTTAATAGATATTTTCCATAGAATTACATATAAAGTGAGAATATTTATAAGTTCCTAAATAGAGTTCAAGTTTTTTATCAAGTCGAGCATGGGCTTAATTAATAGGGTCTCAACACATTTACATCCCAACCAGTAATAAAAATAAGGAGAGTTGAAGTTGAAGATGACAAAACATACCTTTCGAACCACAACATAGTCGCCAACTACTAATGTCAACTCTACATCAGACTCAGCTTCGTATGGATGAAGATCATCAAGAAATTAAGGTTGATTCATTTATTCAAATGTGCATTATCGATTGATTATAATTTATAACTATAGTAGGAAAGACAAAATATTGAATACCTCCCCCAAGAAGTAACCCATGGCATCAATTGATCCTGTATAAGCATATAAATTTTGAGCTTCTTTATATGGAGGTGGTGGATTGCTCATATTATCTGGACGAGAAGCTTCAACATGTTGACGCTCAGACATCATCTACACATAACCGACAACATCAATCGATCCATTTTAAATAATCTACTTTAAAGTAAATTGAAGAGAACAAAATTTGTACAACTCAAGTGTATTTTTAAATAGTATTAGTTGTTTCACTAAAAAGTATTAGTTTATTAGTATTAATTGTTTTCCCTTAAAAGTATTAGTTGTTTTCACTGAAATGTATTAGTTGTCTACAATTGTAGTGTACAAGAGTGTTACTCAATTGAAGATCGTTAATATTTTTACCTCATGTTCAAGATGATCAAGAATCTGCAGTACACGCTCATGATAAGTTCGCTCAGCTTCGACCTTACGTTATAAAAAGGAAAATTATGAGGTAAGAAGTTAATAAATGGGGAATTTTTTTAGTTTAGGCTATTACAATGGCTGCTAGTCGATGGAGAGTCAATCTTTGCTGCTGACTTTCGACAGCAGCCATTGCAGCTACAGCTTCTTTACCCAAGGTAGCCATATTCGACTTAAGCTCATGAAGCTTCGTTTCTGCAGCTTCGAGCTTTAACATATTGTCTGAATTAGTATCCGTTTCTCTCACTCTAATTTGGCATCTGGCAACTTCAATGACCTGTTTGGGTCAAAAAAAAGTAGCGAGGAATTAAGTCTAGATACGTTTTGCTAAATTATTTCATTGATGCATGAAAATGGAGGAGTTTATTATTCATATGTTCATATTCAAGATAAGTTATTACCTGAGCCTCAACCTCCTGTCTCACTCTGTCATACTTATGCGCGAGATGTCGAGCGTCTTTTAATGGAGATCCCACTACCATCGCCCTTAATGGCTCAGTTACCTGCACCACGTGGTAACTAAATCTAATTATACAAATGGAAAATTTAAGAACAAGTGTTTTTTTTAGTCTTTGTAAGTTTGCCAATTTTTTATTTCAGGACGCTCAACTTCTCTTAATTGAATTTCGTCTTCTTAACTTTCCAAATTCAACTTTGTAGTCCTTTGACCGGCTACAACAGGTTAGTAAATGGCTTTTGAAAGTCAATAGAACGAAAATCAATATTCCAAAAATATAAAACAATGTCTAATAAATTGCCACGTCAGCTCAAAATCGATTGTTCACCGCTATAGCCGGTCAAAAGACTAAAATGACTAATAAGTTAACAAGTAAAACTCTATGGAAAGTAGAGAGTCCTGAGAAAAATGGACAAATTTATAGGACTAATAACACATTTTTCCAAAAATTAATGATATTTCTTGAAGATAGGTATAGAAACTAAATAAGATTATGTAACAATTAAACTTGAGCCATGATAAAGAATAGAAAGCAGAAAAGCATTATGGGTAGAGGTGAACAAAAAAAGAGGAACCCCCAATTTGCCAGTTCAAACGGAAACCGAACCGACCAAGTTGGTTTAGGTAACAAACCATAACCGTAATCTTATTTCATCCGGTTAGGTTACGGTTGGAGATTTTTTTGAAGACCGAAACCAGCGGTTTCATTTGTCATTTTATCAAAAAATCAAAATTGACAGTTGAGATTGTTTCAAAAATTAAAGTGAAACTGGCAAAATCGGTGGTTCCAAACCGAAATAGCCGGTTTGGAATTTTTTAATTTTCGAACAGTTCGGAACTGGTGGTTTTGAACAGTTGAATACCTCTAATTATTAGGATGGAATGAAGTATTTCTGATCTAGATTGTCCAACTGTGTTCTTGCCAATTGAAACTATATATACGTAGTGAAGTAGATAACAGAAAACCCTTTTACAGTGCCAGGCATCAAGACTCAATTATCTTTTGTGATCTTTTATTACAGATTTTATTGAAAACATATAGCATGTAATTTTTTATCTTTCATTAAAGATTTCATTGAAAACATATAACATGTAATTTGTTAGAACAATCCATATAACGTATACCATCACCTATATTTTCATGAACTTTCTCTGTAATGGAAAGAAATCTGAAAAGAAGCAAACGAAACCTGTGTTCTGAGAATTTGAAGTAGATTATCTCGTTCTTTCTCTATTTGAGCATGAGCTCTGCAACAACTTAATGCCACTTTTGATAAACGCAATGCCACTAGTACACGTGTTTTCACTGCCATATTTCCGGCTATCTTCAGATAACCTAGTACCTGTGATGAATTAACATTGGATGTGAAAGATTTTATCAGAGAGTCACTCTTTTGTACATCACTTATACAATGCAATTGTACACAACTAAATATATTTTTCAGTTAAAAGAACTAATACTTTTTAGTGAAACCAACTAATATTAACAAGCTAATACCTTTTCGTAAAACAACTAACCTTTTTCAATGAAAACGACTAATGCATTTTAGTGAAAACAATCTATATTAACAAACTAATACCTTTCAATTAAACAACTCACCCTGGAGCATACAAGTTTTTTTCTTTATGACAAGGTAAGAAATGTGAGCAACTTACCAATCTCAACCTGCTTGGATCCAGTTACGATATAGCCCTCTATCCCTCTGACTATGTCCCTTTGAAGGTGCTGGAAACAACCAAAAAAATTGAAAACAACAATATTGAAAGGAGAGTATTTTAGGTCATTCGAAGAATAACCTTGGCAGCACGAGTGGATATGTACAACTTCTCTAAGTTTTGATGCTGCTCAAGTTCCGATTCATCGGATGCAGTGTTGTCTGAGCCACCAACTCTACTGCTGAATTGTCTGAGAACGGCCTAAAATGCCATCCCAAAAAAATAATCAATTACCATGAGTATAGTTATTATACAACCAAGGAAAATAATACTTTCAAATTGATGCCAAATTAATTTTAAATATATAATACACCAAAATCTACATCTTCTGAAATCTTAGAAACAAGATGTCCTAAAAAATACAAAGTTAAGTATGTGAGGACCAAAAACATTCATATGGCAGACTTTTGTTACTCGTTACAGAATATTGAGAGTTTATTCATTGGCATGTTTTAATAAAATAATCCGCAATGCAAAACTTCACCTCTTGAAAATGAACTTTATACAAACTATAACCTGCTTATTTGGTAGGAAAAAAATGTATCATCAAATAAAGAGTAACACTTGTTGTACCAACTAATACTATTCAATGAAATAACTAATACTATTCAGTGAAAACAACTAATACCATTTAAAAATACAGGATAAAATTGGTGCATAGAAGTATTTGCCTCAGATATATTATGAGAAGATTCGACTAAATTGGACACCAAAGCCAGCCCTCTATTTTATTCTTCAGTCTAAGCATTGTCAACTATAGGTTTCAAATAAGTAGTAGAGGTAAAAGTTAACACAAAAAAAGGGGAAAAAGGAGTGAAGCTATTCTGATACTTTGCGTTAAACACCTCCACTTGGGTTTGCAAACAGGCACAAACTTGGCAAAATAATTCGAGTTAATTCATTTCTGCAATACACACACAGTTCTAAATCAAAGGCCAAAATCACTGATCAGGCTCCAAAATTATTTAAAACAGATTGTCATTTTTCTTGTGAGAAGTTTTAAATCAAAATTCACAGTTTTCGTCACAGAATTCAAATTTACAAATTCGTCATAAAAATTTAACATTGTTCAACTTACACCCAATCAAATCACACACACAATCTCGCGAACGTACGAGTACTAGTGCCACATATGTGAAGCATAAACTTGATTTAATCAGAATGTAATCGAAATTAGGGCTTAAAAACGTTGAATGTGTGTGTGTGTGTGTGAGAGAGAGAGAGAAAGTGTACTTGCTGTTGCTTGGCGACTTGCTCTCTGAGCTTCGTAGCCTGTTTTCTTATGGCTTCCATTTCGTTACAGAGAGAGAGAGAGGGAAAATAGAAGAAAAATACAATCGAAATGTAAAATGTGGCAAATTTTAGAGGTTTTGAATTTGCTGAGACTGTTGTGTACTATGACTATGACTGTAATGATCCTTCATATTCAAATTCAACCATGCTTCACCTGCTTTTTTAATATTGAGGCGCGTGTCTATTATTTTTCGTTTTCGTTTTCGTTTTCTTTTTGGGAAGTGAATAGTCATAATATTTGCTCTCTTCAATAATAACAACACTTTATTATTTTTTCCTAAAAAAATTTAAAAAAAGTCAAATAGTCAATTTTACCTATGATTTTCTTTTTTAATCAATTTTAGTACTTTAACATAGAATGTTCATACTTTCTTTTAAAGTTAAATAATGACTCGAACTTATTACCTAATGATATAAAAAATAGTATTTTATCCACTTAAGTTATTGTAATTTGTTTACGGTACTTAGGGGCGGAACCATATTGGGGCAAAGGGGGTCACTCGCCCCCTAGGCCCCATTTAAATTTTTTATATATTTATAATTATTTATTTTTAATATGTTGAGGTTGTAGGTTTTTGTTAATTTTAAAGGGTGTCTTCTTATCCCATGTAAATTTTCATATTTTTCTTCAGAAGAGGGAGAGAAAGATATATATATAATTCACATTTTAATATGCATATTAAATGTATTTAACTTAGTTAATATAAAAATATTTAATCTAAATAATTTTTTTAAAATATAAAAAAATAAAAAATGTAATTGCGGTATATTATAAATTGGATCCCTCGGAGCAATTCCTGGCTCCGCCACCATTGGCGGTACTCGTACTTTTAGTTGTTCCATAAAATAGCACATGTCCCATTTTTGACAAGTTGCGACTTGTGGACAATGTGATTGCCAAATTCCACTTTGTATATATATATATATATAGTAGTGATATAGAACCAATTATTTGGTTTTTTATGGAATCAGATTAATGAGGTGTCATGCCAACTCATCATCCACATAATTAATTCTACTCAAATAAATTATAGAATTTTTATAATATACTATACCCTAAATCATGAACCATTCGGGTCAGGTGAACCATGAACCATTCGGGCTGGGTTCGTCCGATTGCGTTGGTTCGAGCGAGGTATAAATTTTTTTTTTAAATAAACTGAAAAAAAAAAATTTTTTTTTAACCCCCCGAACCTGCCTGGTGGTTCATGGTTCATGGTTCACCCGACCCGAATGGTTCATAATTTAGGGTTTAGGGTTCATGGTTTAGGTATAGTATATTATAAAACATTCTATAATTTATTTAAGTAGAATTAATTAAGTGGATGATAAGTTGACATGACACCTCATTAATCTGATTTCATAAAAAATGAGATAGTGGATTCTATATTATTTATATATATATATATATATATATCCTCAACCCATTTTCGGTGAAGTGTGTTCACGTCTGATTGGATGTCCGTGTTAACCATTGAGTTAGTATTTTATTTTACTTTTTAATATTTTGCACGGTAACACTACAAAGTAGGTGGAATTCGGCGTTCACATAGGTCTCACCTTGTAGGAAAATGGGATGGGACAGGTTCAGTGTATGTCCGGGTTTTAAACTCATCCTTATTTTTAACTATTAACTCAATGTATGTATAAAAAAATGTGTTAGAATTGATTAAGAAACAAAAATTATGTGTCAATTGATTATTTGGCAAAAAAAACAACTATTTTCTATATATTGTTTTTTTATTAATTTGATAGAATTATTTCTTTAGTTAAATAAAAAAAATAAGAACTAAATCATTTCATTGAGCAGCCATTCGTTCATCAAATGAACATGTTTTCTCTATTGAATAAAATCTTATCATCCAATGACAAAAAAGAAAGGCTGATTTTTTTTTTATCAGCAAAAAAAGATTCATTAGGTGAAAGAAAGGCTGAATTACATTATTTGCTTTGAATAAACAGATATTGTTTCATTTAAAAAGAGTTGAAAGTGTTTGGAATTTGGGTTTCTATATATAAGAAGGATGATATGATGAGTTAGAATGGGGACTTTATTGTGGACCTTTTAGTTTCATGATTTTAATCATAGTTCCAAAAGGTCGAGGGATAACTGTGCTTAGAATTGATCTTAAACATGATTCATATGATCTAATTAGATTTCAATTCAACAATCCATCTTTAAAATGACAATTTTCAAGTGATCTTAACTAATGACCGTCTCACAAATCATCTTAATTAAGAACAAACTAGTCTTGCATTGTGTGTCAAACTGTGTGTTAAAATTCAAATAATTCATCGGACAATATAATTTTTAAAGGAATTTTTAAGTTATCCTTTTTTTTTTTTGACTGGTTGAAGGCAAAGTTTTTTTTTTAAGAAGATTTTTTCTTACTTTTTTTGTGATTGAATCAATATTGTGGCTTAGGAGTCTTGACAAAAACATGTATAGACTTGATTCATACTATGAACCTTATTTTTAATTCATGACATTTGACCCTACCCAGGGTATAATACGTGTCAAGTTTAGTGATTTAGAAAAATATGTTGGAAATAAGTGAAATTAATCAAATAATTCAAGTTCATAGCATAGATCTGATTCATGGGAGACCAACTCGATCAGGAGCCTTTGATGTTTTTTTTTATGTGTTAATGTATGCCTGGTGTAATACTCATTTGTTTGAAAAAACAAAAATCTCAATGAATTTATTTCGCACAATGAAAAAAAAGCACGTAAAAACAGTATGATTTTCAAATGGTATAAGAAAAACATTTTATGAGGATTTTCAAATGGTATAAGAAAAATATTTTATGAGGAAAATATAATTGATTTTACTTTTAAAGTATTACGTTCTATGTGGATATACTATTTAGTTTTATTTTTTTCTCATTGTCTATATTCCTCAATACGACTTAATTAAAAAAGAAGAATTGCTTAAAAAATTGGAAAATGTGCTCTTATATAATACTCCTAGTCCTGTTTTAGAATGCTCATTCATTATTTGACTAGTATTTTAATGAACGTTTTTATTAGTATTTGAAATGATAAAAAGATTTTTAAGATGAGTATGATAGTTCTACCTCTCATCTATCCTACACCTTCTTAAAAATCACTTTATTATTCATATACTAATAAGCAATTTGCTCGCTAAAATACGAGTCAAACATTGAACGGAAATCTAAAACAGGACGGAGTTTGAATAATTAAGAAGATTATGGGTGTGGTTATCCCCCAATTTAGTTTGTGATTACTTGATAATCAAGTATGGTTTGCGCACATGAGAAACCACTCCATAACAAAGTAACAGGATTAATTTATGGCCCCAACCGGACCACTTGGCTAAACCATCATTTAACTTGACAACCCACTACTAATTAATTTGGTTTAATTTTTATCTCTTGATTTTAATTAGGTATCTGTTGGTCCCGGTGCAAACGAGTCTTACACGTGTATGGGGGGGGGAATACACGTGTTCAGTGTTTTTAAAACTTTTTCTTACTGAGGTCAGCTTGGGTCAGATAATCCTGAAGATTAGGTCCTGAGAAGCACAGACGCTCTTAGTCAAAGTCTCATCGAGACAAAATGATCCCGAAATTTCGAATACCTCGATAATCCCAAATGAGTCCTCGAGTTTTCAGAGATCCTGAGTTGCTTGGATCGATAACTAACTTCTTGAACCCTCGTAAGAGTAAGTTCGGTTTGGTAACTATCTGTTCTAGCTACTCGGATGGATGTCTTGAATGGTTGGACCCTTTAGTTTATACTCATTTTAAGCTTTCTTTGAAAACCTTCCTTTAATGGAATAGTGATTATTTTTTGTGATTCAATTACATGCAACTTTCGGTGGATTGATTCCAACCTGAAATGTCGGTGAAAATATGCTTTCAAACTCGGTGATGCAAATGATTAAGCCTATAAAAAAGCAATAAACAACCAAATAGGTTTATAGTGGTTCGAGAGACTCAAGCTCCTCGTCCACTCTCTCTCGATCCTCGAGAGAAATTCACTAATCACTTCGAGCTTTACGACTACCTCGCGTGGTTTACTTACTCAACTCGTACGAGCTTTTACGACTACTCCACGTGGTTTACTTACTCAACCCGACCTTGAGCTTTTTCTCGACTACCTCCTCGTAGTTTACTTACTCAAACACAAACAAGCTTTCGGACTACCTCTTGTGAGCTTACTAACTTCTCCTCTAGAGCTTTACGACTACTCCGCGTGGTTTACTAACTCTTTACAACTCTTCTCACCAACAAACACACTCCAACTACCTTCTCAAGGGTTTGGGGTTTCTCGGTTGGTTTCCAACTAGGATGAGATATCCTTTACAATGAAGTACAATGCAAAGGGTTAGGATATCTCAACTAAGCTTTGGATATGTCTTATCAAGCTAGGCTTAGTTTAGTAAGCTCTCTTCAATATAAAAGCACTTGGGAAATTCTAAGTTTTTCGAATGCTTTAACTTTTCGATAATAAGTTTGAGCTTCTTGAGTTGCTTATAAATTTCCCCCGTAACCTTACAATGTAGAGGGTCACCAAGATTTTATAGGCATACACCAAGGTTACTCTTGAAAACTATCCGTTGGAGAGTTAGCCTCGTGAGTTTTCTCTTATGGTGCGTGAGGAACGGCTATATTTAGGGTTTGAAACTCCCTAACACGTTTTAGGCAAAAGCCTTTCATGTAGCCGGTCTTCACTTTTTGCAGTCTGGAACTTTGTACTTCTGACATCTTTTTTCAAATGACCACATCGCTTGTCGATTCGTCGATGTGGTGCGATGTTGTCTTCCTCTTTTTGACTTTTGTCTCCGATTAAAGGTAGACACCTTCAACGGCTCTTTTGTTACAAACTCCGGGTTGATATAACCTTAACAACACTTGACTTAGTTCATTTTTTATGCGTGGGAATGTCTTGGGCAATATCTATTTTTTTCTAAGGAATCGCGATCTTCTCGATGTTGCATCCTTGAGATAGATATTTTCGATTGCCTCGGAACATTGAGTTTATCTTGAGCATTGATACATTACCGAAGTCTTGATAATTCTTTGTGCCTTTAGTATTCTTGATCTTTCGGTTCTCGATCTTGATCTTGCGTATTGAGTCTTACGAGTCTTGATCTTCTTAGTCTTCTTCGGTCTTCGAGTCTTCTCCGAGTCTTGGCGTCTTACGAGTCTTGAGTCTTCTGAGTCTTGGTATATCTTTGGTGATATCTTGAGTCTTCATCTTTGAGTCTTGATTTCTCGATTTCATCTTGAGTCTTTAGTATCTCGATTTCTGCTTTAGTCTTGATTCTTAGTTTCTCGGCGGCGAGTCTTGATTCTCGATTTCTCGCTGAGTCTTTAGAAACTTCCGGTTTCATCTTTGAAACTTCAGTTTCTTCATAAACATACTGAGTTCTTCAGAGTCTTCAGAACCTATTCTGATCTATATCTGCTAACTATACATTTTTCAGATAATATCCTGAATACTCTAAAACTGAATCCTGACTCAACTATCAAGATCATTCTGAACATGTCATACTCAGGGGTTTTGGGATCTTAATCAAAATCATATATCTTTTATTAAATTCATCTCCCAACAATTTCCCCCTTTTTGATGATGCCAAAACCTATCTTGTTACAAACATATAACCTATACTCAGGTTTCAGTTTATTCTAATACAAGATTGGTTGTCTCCCAATAATTTCCTAATCAGAGAATCTCTTAATAATTTCAGAGAATCTCCAACAGTTATTCTTTCAACAATTTCTTCAGTAATGAATCTTCTTAAATAGTTCATCACCAAATACTTAAACAATTTCCCTTTATCAACACACAATCAGTTCAGAGACATTCATTCAGCATATCAAATATAAAAGACATGTAAATAAGATAATGAGATATTATCTTTTGAGCATAAATGATAAGTTTTCATTGATGATTTGTATACCATTACAGATTACAATGAGTCTTATCAACAAAATCAAAAAGACAAAAATTTAAAGAATACAGAATCTTCTGAGTCTTCAGTCTTTAGTCTTCAGATTTGGCTCTTCAGTCTTCTGCTCTTCAGTTTGCTTCTTCTTCAACTTCGTCAGCGGGCACCTCCAGGTTGAACATTCCGAAATACCTCTTCTTCAGCTCATTTTTCTCTTTGATGATATCCGGATCAAGCTTTCTGTCAAACCCAACCGACCAAAGATATCGAAAGCAATTTCTTGAGTAATGGCCTTCTCATTCACCAAGCCATTACCAAGTCTTGGAGGAGGGTAGGAGTATGGACCAGGGGAAACTATCTGTACCTTTCCTTCATCAGCTAAGTTCATCCAACTTTGGAGATATTTTGAATAGAAGGTTAGGAGATATTCAATGAACGCTTCATTCTGATCTGAGCTTTCCCCTCTCCACTCCCTGAGCACATCATAATAGAACCAGAAGGTTCTCTTGACCTCTTCCCACATATCGTTGAGTTTGATAAGCATCAATTTATCAACGTGTGGCCACTTCAGTGCTTTTGATGTCTCTTTCCTCTTGCTCGCAAACTTCTTGAATTCACTCCTTCGCTTCTGCTCTTCGTCTATCTTCTTTCTGATCACAGAAGCGCCTGAGACCGAAGTAGCAACTTTCTTAGCTTGTCCTATCTGGAGTGACTTCAGAGCATCTCTTGTGTTGAAGACTTTCTTCTGAGGTTGAGACTCAGATTCTTCTGTTCCTTCATCATCCAGAATCAGCTTTCTCTGGATTGGCTTAGAAGCCTTCGCACGCTTGCTCTCAGGTTGAACAATGCCCAAGGCTTTCCTCTTCATAGGCAATTCAGTAGCAGCCTGGCTTGTTCCAACCTTTGTTCTAGCACTCAGTTTCTCTCTTGCAACATCAAGCATGGTTTCCTCGAAACTCCGAGTGTAGATAGACTTCTCCACTGAGCGAACTTCATCTTGTCAAGAAACCGACTTCATTTAAGGCTTTGGATAGGTTATACATTTTAGCTTCTTTCTGTGCCTTTTTCTTCAAAGTACGTGTCAATAATTTCCTGAAGTCTTCACCTTCCTTTTCCCCCTTATTGGCACCGTACTTTGGAAGAAGTCTGGAGAGTGCTGTGTCCATGTGGTATTGCTCTTTGCTCTCACAAATACACCCTCTCCTTATCTCGATCTTGTTAGCCTTCCGGCCTCTGATATGGTTCTTAGCCACATAAAATTCTTCAGAGAGATGGGCAAACTGGCCAGAGAGAGCCTCCTTAAGCATCTCTATCATCTTGGTCATGAGCACTGAGCTCATTTCCTCAACAGCAGACTTGATCATCACATCATTCCTCTCTGCCAATTTCACCTCTAGGAATTCAGTTCTCTCCTGGTGCTTTTGTTTCAGTTCAGCACTCAACTCAGCCTTGACTCCCTCCAGCTTTTCATTCAGCTTTTCTTCCATGGAGGTCATCTGTGAGGTCAGAGTGTTTTGGATTTGCACCAGCTCTGAAGAGTGACTTAGATTCTCCATTTTTTTAGTTTGGCTGGCCAATGTTTCTTCCATCTGAGCAATCTTGTTCATCATTGGCTCAACCTTCTTAAGTTTTTCCATCAAGGGAGTGAGATCAATCTCAGGAACCTTCTGCACCTTCTGTGTTGATTGATCATTCTGAGCTTCAGCTTCATCCTGAGCTCCAGTCTCCAACTGAGCCTCAATCTGTACATCGGACAATTCAGAATTAAAGATAGAACTTTCAGTAACTTTGGCATAATTGTTAATAGTGCCAAAAGGTACTGAAAGAGTGCTAACCATCCGAGGTTGATCGATTCGGGTTGATCGACACCGAAGTTTCCTTCTCCATCCGAGATCGATCCTCAAGATCTCCCCTCGTTGGTCCCCATCTTGGAATTTGTCTCTACTGCTAGGGGCACCAACCTCAGTATCTCTCCTCTCAGCTATCTTCCTCTGAACCAGCTCATCAAAACCGGAGTTTTTCATCCTGAGCTTTGTCCTCCTGAACCCTGAGAAGTCGGTCAGGAAGGCTGTCTCCTCATTCCACCAGTCTTCCCCTCTGAATGCAGCAATATTAAGCATCTCCGGAAGAGTCTGGTTGAGGATGAACACAGTCGACCTTAATCTGAAGAAGACATCTTGCAGATCAGGGTATGAGCTGAGCTCAGGGTAGCGGTCAAGAATGAACCGTTCCCCCTTGCTCCTCCACTCGCCTTCTTCAGCTTCGCCCTTCTTCCATCTCGGGCTCTCTGGTTCAGTTGAAGCATCAGCTGAGGGATCAAGGAGTAGATCACTCAGGAGCTCATCAAGAATAAGCTGCTCCTGAGTCTCAGCAGCCTCTGAATGTTGTGCAGTCAGGTCCTCAGTTTGCATCTGAGTGGGTTCTGGGGCCTGAGCTGACACTTCCTCAGATTGACTCTGAGTTGGCTCTTCTGTCTGAGCCGGCACATCTTTGGTAGGAATCTCTGAGGCCTGAGTTCCTTTAAAAATTTCCTGAGAAATTTTGTCTGAACTGAGCGAAGTCTCAAGCACCTCAGAGAAGACCTGCTCCTCAGTCTGTTCTTGTGCCTTAGAGATAACCTGAGCCAAAACTTGCAATGGCGAATTCTGAGCGGTTTGGCCCTCAGGTTGAATCTCTTCAGAATCACTGTCATCTTCATCGGTGAGAACCACCAATCTTCTGCGCTTGGGGGTGAAGGTTTTCTGCTTCTTTAGCTTCTCACCCTGCTCCATCTTTGCCTCCAACAAAACCTTCCCCCTGGTTTGTTGGGTCTCTTCAGCAGCAGCAGCTTTTGGTGATTCTGCTTTCTTTTCCTTCTTCCCTCTGATGGCCTGTTTCTTCACAGCAATGGGCTTGAAGAGCACCTTGGACTTAGGGAATGGGGTCGAATTGGCGAAGATATCCTCCTCCTCTCTGCACATCTCCAAAATATAAGCTATTTGGGTTGCATGGTGGATCTTGCCATTAATCGAAATAGCCCCGTTAACTTTCTTTATGACCTTAGCTTGCTCACTCACCATCTGAATCAAGAATTTTAGCCAGTTGAAGTCAGTGGTGGGAGAAGCCTCGATCGCCGCCATCAGTCTGAGCTTCGGGGTACTGATCTGCTCAAAACTCCCCGCAAGACTCATGATGCTTTTGCTCACAATATCCATCAAAACTCGATATTGTGGCTTCAAATGCCTCTTATGCAGTGTAGCCTCAAATTTCACAGGATTCTCAGCAATCCTATCTAAAAACTCCTGCTCTCTTCCCAACATATACACAGAAGGATCCTCTCCTTTATCACAGAGCTCAAAAACATAATTTAAATTCTTCGGAATAATATACAAATCCCTCTCAGCATCGATGTATTTGGACGAATGCTCTATATGTGATACAGTAATCTTAGAGTGTAAACCATCCTCTTTATCTATCTCCAGATTACAGAGGAATTCGATTACCTCTTTCGCGTACTCCTGGTCTGGTCGGCTTGCGACTAGAAGGGTGAGTTTAGCCAGTCGAATCATATGCAGAGCCTCCTCTTCTGGCTTTGAGTTGGTTGTGCTATCGAGCGATACAACGAACTCGTACCAAGGCTTGTTGGTTTTGGCTAATCTCTCGAACAAGGTTGGGGCCATTTTAGAGATTGATTGAAGAAATGAAGTTTTTAGGGTTTTGAGTTTTCTGGGCAAAGGGATTTTTATTTGCAGAGGATTTTGGGAACGAAGGGTTCGATAAAATTTTGGCTTTGAATGGCTTATTGGGGTATAAATAGCTTCGAGATCGTGGGAAATCGCGTTGGTTAGGTGAAAAGCAACGGTTGAGATTAATCGCCGATTAATCGGGGTATACGAGCAGATGATCTCCGAAAAGTAAGCCACCAAAATATTCTCATTGGTCATTAATGTAACAGAGCATTAAATGAATGTTGACCTTCTTCGGAATTTAAAACGATCCCGCCCAAAAAAAACTTTCCTTAGGTGTTTTGTATTTATTGCAAATGATTATTGAGCTTCACTTAAGCAATAAATGAGTCGCATGAGTCATTACTTCTTCAGACTAATTTATCTCTATCAGTCTTACTGAGTATTGACCTTGATAAAATGTAAGATATCTCGAAAATCGAATGGGTTCAAGATAACACCGAATCTTGACCTTCAAGAAATCTGAGTTTCACGAGACTCGATTCAAGATTTCCATTTTATCCCGAGCTTCTCGAGAATTTCGAGAAACACTTCATGCATCCGAAAAAACCTTCAATTTTTAGATTTTTACTCTAAACACCGGATCTAACATCCCTAATTCAACCGAAAGTTCACTCAAATCTTGATTCAAATCAAAGGTTTAGTCAAGATATCGCCTTTTTTGCTTATCGATTATGAATTTTCTCCATCCTTATGTCCTTTTTCTCGACATGATATCCGATGAAGTGATGTCTGATATCCACATGCTTGCATCTGGTGTGCAATACCGGATTTTGTGAAATAGCAATGGCACTATTATTGTCACAAAATATTGGTACTTCATTGGCTACAACTTTATAATCTCTTAATTGTTGTCCGAGCGAAAGAATCTGAAAGCACAACAAATTTCCTCAAATACCATGTATTCAAATTTCAATCTTCGGTTGCTCTCGAGGTATGTTTCTTCGAAAACCAAGATATCAGCTTACTTCCTAGAAATTGACAAGTTCCTGTAGTGGACTTCCTATCAATCCTGCAACCTCCATAATCGAGATCCGAGTAACCAGCTAATTCAAGGTTATCATCACCGGATACCATAATCCTCTATTCATTTGTGCCCTTAAGACACTTCAAGATCTTTTTGGCGTACCTCCATGTGACTAAATTTATGATTATTAGCGGTATCTTGCACATATCCCAACAAAGAAATGTTATATCCGCCTACTTGTCGTGAGATAGAGCAATGATCCAATGATTCCTCTATAATCGATATGACTCACCGACGCCTTGAGAATCGGGATCCATCTTGTAGTTAGTATTCATAGGAATCCTAACTGCATTGCAATCAGACACCATATTTGTCAATCGGATCTCCTCGTGTACTTTGTCCGGTTGATGAATATTCCTTCCTTTGATTGTTTCACTTGAAGACCTAGAAAGAAATTCATCTCTCCCATCATTGACATCTCAAACTTGCCTTTCATCGGTGTTGAAAACTTTTCACACAAATGATGGTTTGAGATCCAAAAATGATGTCATCAACATATATCCGAACCAAGAAGATATTTTCCCCATCTTTTATCCCTGAATGAGTTCTATCAACGATCCTTTGAGAAAACCATGGTCAAGAAGAAACCGAGAAAGAGTATCATACCATGCTCGGTGCTTGCTTGAGACCATACAAAGCTTTTTCGAGCACATAAACTTGGTCATTCTGTTTGAAAACCGGAGGTTGTTCCACATAAACCTCTTCTTTAAGCACACTATTCGAAATGCACTTTTCACATCCATTTGATAAACCTGTGAACTTCATGTGGGCGGCATATGCAAGAAACAATCGATGGCTTCTAGTCTTGCAACAGGTGCAAAGGTTTCATCATAATCCAAGCCTTCTTTTTGGGAATAACCTTGTGCAACTAGTCTTGCCTTGTTTCTTACAATGTTGTTGTTTTCATCTCTTTTATTCTTAAATACTCACTTGGTTCCAATGACATTGTGCCTTTCAGGTCTATCTACTAGCTCCCATACTTCATTCCTTGAGAATTGATTCACTTCATCTTGCATGATAGCAAGAATCCAATGAGAATCTTGTAGAGCTTCACCAATCTCGAAGAGGCTCTTTCTCCCGATAGGAAGCGTTGAGAATAGTGCACTCTCACCATGGAACCTTCTTGTTTTAACACCTTCAGTTAGATCACCCACAATCTGACTTGTAGGATGACTATCTAACCATTTCCTTCTTGATGTTCCCCCTTCAGTAGTATCCTCAACATTTGAAATGTTAGGTTCATTTAATTCAGTAAACTCAGGGAACAACAGAAAAGGAGAAAGGGAATCATCTTCCTCAGGGGAAATTCTATTCAGAACATTGTCGAGACATTTTGTTCCCCTTTGGTTGATAGATTCGAGAATTTTGCCTCACCGTGACCACATCTTCATTGGCATCACATACCTGAGTCTGAACTGGTGTCTATTCAGATTGGTCACCTTTGGAGTGTTGGTTTTCCTGAGTCTCACCATCCTGAGTTCCATCCTGAACTTCTTTATCTGAGTCTGAGTCACTCCAATCATAGGATGTGACTGACTTCTTCTTTTCAGGTTCAGTGGATGATTTATCTTTCTGTTTCAGGCTTAATCTGGTGATCCTCTTAGTCAGTTCATCTGCATCATGTTCCTGTTTCTTCTGAACACAAGTAGATTCATCAAAAACAACATGAGGTGTTTCCTCCACAATAAGAGTCCTACAGTTGTAAACTCTGAAAGCTTTACTGACTTCAGAATATCCTAAGAATATTCCTTCATCGAACTTTTTACTATCAAATGTTTTCAACTGATCTTTACCATTATTGTGTATGAAACACTTGCAACCAAACACACGAAAGAAAGAAACAAGATGCTTCATTTCATTCCAAAGCTCATAGGGTGTTTTGCCTTGACTCTTGGTCAGCATGGATCTATTCTGAGAGTAGCATGCAGTGTTGACAGCTTCAGCCCAAAATCTTTTAGGAATATCAGCTTCAGCTATCATTGTCCTTGCAGCTTCTTTCAGAGTCATGTTCCTTCTTTCAGCAACACCATTTTGTTGAGGGGTCCTTGCAGCTGATGTTTCATGTGAAATTCCATTTCTTTGCATGATAATAATCGATATAATATGATTTATAAATTCAGTTCCTTTGTCAGATCTGATTTTGACCACACTCATATTTTTCTCAATACTGAGCCTTTTCGATGAATTAAAATTTTAGTTCGAGTCTCTTTCTTACTGAGTAAGAATATGACCCAAGTATATCTTGAGTAGTCATCAACTACTACCAATGTGTATTTTTACGCCATTAGTGCTCATTTGGTGTTATAGGACCAAAAAGATCCATATCAATAATCAAGTATTCTCACAAGAAAAACTCTACTTTGCTTTTAAATGATGCTTTAATTTGTTTTCCTTTCTGGCATGCATCACAAATATGTTCCTTACTGAACACTTCATTAGGCAACCCTCTTACAAGAGCTAATCTTGCAAGCTTATTCAGGGTTTTGAAATTTAGGTGATTCATTCTTTTATGCCATAACCAACTGGTATCTGTGGAACTTTTAGCAACCAAACATGTATCTTTAGGAGTTGAGCTCCAATCAGCAAGATACACATTCCCTTTTCTTGTACCAGTCAGTAATATTTTCTGTTTTGTATCATCTTTCACAAAACATAAGTTCTTAGAGAACTCAACATTAAAACCCTTATCACAGAATTGGCTTATTGAAAGCAAATTATGCTTCAATCCAGATACATATGAAACACCATGGATATGAACTGGATTTCCAAAGTTCCATATCCTTGATTTCCTTGAGTTATCTCCAAACGTGATCTGTGGGCCTCTTTAGTTCAACATAGTCATTGAGTATCTTCTTGAATCCTGTCATATGTCTTGAACATCCACTGTCAAGATACCATACATCAGGAGCTTTTTCATCTCTGCTCATCAGTGTCATGTGATCTTTAGTCAGTTCAGTGCCCTTGTTTTCCTCCTGAAAAACATATCAATTTTAGGTACCCAATTTGTGTAGGGTCCTACAAGGTTAGATGTACCTTTCGGAATCCAAATTTGCCTGACAACTCTAATCACTTTAGAGTGGCTAATTTGTCTTCCATAAACATCAACATACACATTCACTACTCTGGGTGCCTTAGCAGTTTTCTGTGTATGTGTGCTAGCTTTAGCATGAACATGGGCTTTTGAATTTTTCTTTGGTTCAGGCCTTCTGTTCATTTGCTTTGGCTTTAGTGCATCCGGTCTAAATCTTTGTTGACTCGGGTTCAGATAACCTTTACCCTTAGGCAAGTGGGGTTCAGGTTATCTCATCTTTGAAATTTGGGTCTTTCAATTATCTTTCGAGGACTTGGTTTCTTCGATTGAGAATGTCTCTGTTGAGTGTTTCTCATCTGAGGATTCCTCTGATGGTTCAGTGTGGAGCCTTTCAGGTTTGCATTCTTAGCCTTAGGCTTTGAAGTACTTGCCTGAAATTTTCCAACTGAGTGCTCAGGTTTTCTAGCCTTCACCTGAGGTTTGGGCTTTCCTACCTGATCATTCAGTTTTACTGAGACCATAGGTCATTTTCCCTTGTCTACAACCTTGGGCATTACTTGATTTGAAGTGTAGGTGCCAATGGTTTTTAAAAGATTGTCTTCTTGCTATTTGATGCAAAGATTCGATGACCTTGTGAGGTTCCCCAGGAATGTATCCCAATCCAGATTTTATAGTGGCGGATCTCTGGTAACTCAATTTCATCTATTACATTAGATGCATTATTCAATATAGTTAACTTCTTCTGTGCACTATCCTCACAGTTCTGTAGAGTTTCATGCTTCTCAGAGAGGTCATTGAACTTAGTCCTAATTAGCTGAATCTCTTCAAAGGATTTCTCTAGCTTTTCGATTAGGGTCATTATCAACTTCTCTTTCTCTCGAGAGTTGTACTTTCGAAACATCCAGTTCATCAAGAGCTCCTATTAATTGAGAAGTGATTTCAAGATTGCTAGAGTCTTTCCATTTTAGATTTTTCAAATTTCGGTTCCTTATTCTGCTCTTGAGTTCTATTTAGCGATTCTTGTAAAAAAGCAAAGATAGTCCTTCATCGATTCTCAAAAGAATCCATCGAGTTAAAATATTTGTTTTTCGGTGGAACTTGAAAACTTCTTGTGCAAGTGTAGGAGCAACAACAGAGAAAGAAAGAGTTTACCTCCTCAATGGCCATCGACAAATGTCATCACTTTCCTTTGTCGAGAATATCTCATCTCAAGAGCTAGATCCTCCTCGAGTGTTCTTCTTCTTACGCAACCATGGCCTTTTTTTAGAGAACTTCTTGTCTCTTTTAGCTTGCCTTTCTCTTCTCTCCTTAGCACTCAAATCGGACAATCATCTTTGGAAGTGACCTTTCTTTTTGGCAATTATAGCATTTGTTGGTATCATCATCCCGATCACTTTCTTCTTTGGACTTTGAGTCCTTCTTTACGATGAAGATCCTTCACTTTTCGTCCTCCTTCTTCTTCTCAGTTGATCTGTCCTCAGGTTTCTTCTGGTACTGTGGTTCCTGTAATAGCTTTTGTATTTTCCAAATCTACTATTAAGTCTTTCAAACCTCCTTGCCATCAGTGCTAGCTTTTCCTCAAGCTCATCCTAATTTTTTTGGCATGGGGTTCTCGACTCTCTAGTTTTACTGGGGTTTTATCTTTGGCTTTTAAAGCCACATTCTTACTAGATGATGAATCATCTTTGCTGTCAGCCTTTTTGGATTTCTTATCAATTACAAATTCATAGGCCTTCAGCTCATAGAAGACTTGTTGGTATGGCATTGAATTAATGTTCTTGGTGTTTTCAATCACCACTGCATGAATATCCCATTTCTTAGAAAGACCTCTAAGAATTTTCAATGCAACTTCTCTTTGTGGATATTTCTTTCCAAGTGCATTTAGATCATTCATGATGCTAGTGAATCTGACTTCCAATTTGTCTATTGATTCACCATCATCCATTTCAAAACTATCAAACTTTCCAATTGCCACTGAAAGTTTGTTTTCCTTGATATGATCTGTGTCTTGGCACATTACAGCTAGTGTATCTCAAATCTCTTTAGCAGTATTACAGTGAGAGATCATTCCCATCACACCATCATCAATTGTACTGTATAGTGTGTCTTTAGCAATGTAGTATAGATTGACTAACTTTCTCTCCTCAGGAATCAGTTGGTCATCAGACTTAGGAAATTCTGCTCTAGGATCAATTCTCTCATCTTCTGTTCCTATGGGATTCACCACAGTAAATTGGAATGGTCCTTGAGAGACCACTCTCCACATACGCTCATGTTTAGAATATAGGTGAGCCTGCATTCTTAGTCTCCACAAATCATAGTTCTCCACTGAGAACATGGGAAGTTTTTTAGAAGACATTTTTATCTGAGCTTTTGAAAAATTCAGCAAATAAGATCAGTTCAGATAGACCACAAGTATTTTTAGCAAATAAAACTTTGGTCAACAAAGCAGGTGGTCAAGTTGAACCACCGCTCCGATACCACTTGTTGGTCCCGTGCAAAACGAGTCTTACACGTGTATGGGGGAATACACGTGTTCGGTTTTTAAAACTTTTTTTCTTCGAGGTCACTTGGGTCGATAATCCTCAAGATTAGGTCCCGAGAAGCCTGGATCGCTCTTAGTCAAAGTCTCATCGAGACAGTGATCTGAAGCCGCTTTTCGATATACCTCGAGATAATCCCAACCGAAGTCCTCGAAGTTTGAGAGATCCTCGAGTTGCTTGGATCGGATAACTAACTTACCAACCCTCGGAAGAGTAAGTTCGGTTGGTAACTATCTGTTTCTAGCTACTCGGATGTCTTGAATGGTTGGCCCTTTAGTTTATACTCGTTTTAAGCTTTCTTTGAAAACCTTCCTTTAATGGAATAGTGATTGGGCTGTGATTCAATTACATGCAACTTTTTAGTGGATTGATTCCAACCGAAATGTCGGTTGAAAATATGCTTTCAAACTCGGTGATGCAACAATTAAGCACATATAAAAAAGCAATAAACAACACAAAGGTTTATAGTGGTTCGAGACTCAAGCTCCTACGTCCACTCTCTAATCCTCGAGAGAAATTCACTAATCACTTCGAGCTTTTACTACCTCGCGTAGTTTACTTACTCAACTTCGCCCTGAGCTTTACGACTACTCCACGTAGTTTACTTACTCAACCCGACCTTGAGCTTTTCGACGACTACCTCCGTGGTTTACTTACTCAAACACAAACAAGCTTTGACTACCTCAGAGCTTACTAACTTCTCCTCTAGAGATTTACGACTACTCCGCGTGGTTTACTAACTCTTTACAACTCTTCTCACCAACAAACACACTCCAACTACCTTCTCAAGGGTTTGGGGTTTCTCGGTTGGTTTCCAACTAGGATGAGATATCCTTTACAATGAAGTACAATGCAAAGGGTTAGGATATCTCGACTAAGCTTTGGATATGTCTTATCAAGCTAGGCTTAGTTTAGTAAGCTCTCTTCAATATAAAAGCACTTGGGAAATTCTAAGTTTTTCGAGTGCTTTAACTTTTCGATAATAAGTTTTAGCTTCTTGAGTTGCTTATAAATTTCCCGTAACCTTACAATGTAGAGGATCACCAGTATTTATAGGCATACACCAAGGTTACTCTTGAAAACTATCCGTTGGAGAGATAACTTCGTGAGTTTCCTCTTATGGTGCGTGAGGAACGGCTATATTTAGGGTTTGAAACTCCCTAACACGTTTTAGGCAAAAGCCTTTCATGTAGCCGGTCTTCACTTTTTTGCGATGCGGAACTTTGTACTTGACATCTTTTTTCAAAGGACCACATCGCATCGATGTCGATATATGGCGATCTTTGTCTTCCTCTTTTTGACTTTTGTCTCCAGTTAAAGGTAGACACCTTCAACGGCTCTTTTGGTTACAAACTCTGAGTTTGATATAACCTTAACAACACTTCTGACTTAGTTCCTTTTGTCTGCATGGGAATGTCTTGGGCAATATCTATTTTCTAAGGAATCGCAATCTTCTCAGTATTGCATCCTTCAAATAGATATTTTCAGTGCCTCGGAACATTTAGGTTTATACTGAGCATTCAGTACATTACTGAGTCTTCAGTAATTACTGTGCCTTTAGTATTCTTGATCTTTCAGTTCTCAGTCTTCAGTCTTGCGTATTCAGAGTCTTCTAAATCTTCAGAGTCTTCAGAGTCTTCAGTGTCTTCTGCGTCTTCTGCGTCTTCTGAGTCTTCAGAGTCTTCTGAGTCTTCAGAGTCTTTTGAGTCTTCAGCGATATACTGACTGATATACTGAGTCTTCATGTTGAGTCTTAAGTTTCTCAGTTTCATACTGAGTCTTTAGTATCTCGATTTCACTAATCGAGTCTTTAGATTCTCGATTTCTCCTTTGAGTCTTTAGATTCTCAGTTTCTCACTGAGTCTTCAGAAACTTCAGTTTCATACTAAAACTTCAGTTTCTTCAGAAACATACTGAGTTCTTCAAAGTCTTCAGAACATATTCTGATCTATATCTGCTAACTATACATTTTTCAGATAATATCCTGAATACTCTAAAACTGAATCCTGACTCAACTATCAAGATCATTCTGAACATGTCATACTCAGGGGTTTTGGGATCTTAATCAAAATCATATATCTTTTATTAAATTCATCTCCCAACAGTATCTATGTTGTTTTTTTTTTTTAATTAAGCACTCACTATATATGATATTACTCCACCACTAATCAAAACTTTAAGTACACTTCACAGGATATCGTGTGTTATGAAGTCGTGGGGGAAATTAAGAAAATATTGGTATGGATGGAAGTATTAAGTATCTTAAATTTATAGATATATAGATGAAAAATTATATATATAAATATATATTAAAATAAAAATACGCATGTATGAGATGGTCTCATCTATCATGCATGAGATATAGTCACATTTATTACATTACACGACCCATGAGCTTATGACATTTCAACTCTACTGGAAAAAGTTGGTCATTTTTTGGATGAATGAGAAATTAATTTTCCAATTTGTTGTAACCAATTATTGGGGAAGGGAAAAACAAGGAGCTTTTGTCCCATATTGAAAAAATACAAAAGTGAGTTTGTCTCGGTTTTATTTCTCATTTAATTGTTGAACGTAGCGGTTGCATTTAGTGTAAAGAAAAATGTTACACGTTCGTTTTTAAAACATGAATTAAGTGGACATTATTTCAAGTGACGGTTACAATGAATTAATTGGAAGTTTAAAATCTGAATTAATGGTACATTATTTCAGATTGTCGGTTTATTTTTATGCCATTAGTGGCTCATAATGTCGAACGCTTCCAACGGTCAAAACTTCGATGCTATAAGTAGCACTTTAAGTTGAAGTTGAAAATTGACTTGAAACGACGTCGAAAAACTACATGAAACCGCGAATTGGAGTAACATGCAGACATTCCGAAAATTACTAACATATCTTTTTGTTCAGGATCGTTCGTACTCCAATGATATTTTTCGGGCAACGCAGTTCACCTTGCACAAGATATAGTGATAATATTGTTGTTCTTAAGTTGTTATATTCGGAAAAATAAGTGTCATACGATTCACTAACATCGAGAGTGAAGGACATAATTTATTTTAAGGAAATCGTGTTTAACACGAGCATCGATTATTTATTTATTTATTTATTCTATTTTTAGCCATCTACTGAGCATATTTTTCAACAAACTTAATCATTTTTCAAGAGAATGTATGACTCAAATATCAAATTGGAGTCCCCACTCATATATGAAATCGTTCTCACTCGACTTTAAAATTGATGGAATACATGATATTCTAGGGAATACTAGAACTAACTTCAGTATATTAATATAATTTATAACAAACATATCATAACAAAATGCATAAATTATTTTGAAAATTTTTCAAAAGTCCAAACTTACAAAAAGTTGTGAAATTAATTTAATTTATATGATTTCCCATATTACCCCCACCCAACATCCTGCAAGATTTGCATTCCAACCCTACCAATCGACATCCACATTTATTGCAATAGTGAATGCCATGTCCTAGAAATATCTACGAGATATCGCAATTTTTCATCCTTGCATAAGGGTCTTGTATTATTGAATAATATTGATGCATGCACTTATGTATCGTTTTCGCTATATAATAAGAGAAGTTTATTAAACAAGACAAAACTTGATTAACTCAATATATTATTAGAGTAAAACTTGTGTGCATCGGCAAATATCATATAATGTAATATTAACTCAATTTCAACCAAATTGTTAAAACGGTAATATTCGTCGAAGTCTATTTTTATTTTTTTGCCGAAGCAATTTTCATACAAAATAAATAGCGAGAAAATATTAATTTATACCATGAGATTGACATATGATGGAAAAATAGTAGTTTATATATCGAAAAGCACTATTATTGTGTAGCATTAAAATTAATACTTTTCGTTTATATGAATTATTAATTTTATTTCCTTTATATGAACTATATTTTTCATTATATCATCTCGGTTTTTGTGGATCTGTTTATGTATATAGGGTAAAAATTGCATGAGCTAGGTAGGTGCACGCTTGGTGCACAGAAAATTTTGTTATATTGTTATGTTTATTTTTTGGGTAAGGCTTGTATGCTTGTTTCGGATCAAATGCGTAAATAAGATTTTAGAGCCTGCAACTTTATATCTTGAAAAGTACAACTTATTTAGATAGAAAAGTGCAACTGTTAATATGAGAACATAGTTGCATTGCATGCTTCTGTTTGGAATAGTTGCACGTTTCTGTTTTGTACAGTTGCACGCTTTTAAAATGCACTATGAGTGCATGGTGTACCCGGGTACACATGAGATTCACTCTTATTTTTTAATATTTTTTTGGATCATTAAGGCCCGGTTAGATAAAATATATTTTAAACATCTTATAAGTTGTTTTAAGAGTTTATAAAATGTAATTTATAAGTTATTAAAGTGTTTGACTAATAAAATTTATAAATTCTTTAATAATTTTTAAATAATACTTCATAAAAGTCAACATTATTTAAATTGTCACTCAAATCCCTTCTTTATTTAACTAAAACCCACTAAAAGTCAATATCTCCGGCTTGAATTACCCATAATACCCCTGTTTTATTACATTCAAACTCACTTTTAAATTTTCTCATTGGTTTGCGTGTCGTTTTCAATATTGTAGTCCTCTTGGGATGGAGGGAGTATAGTATATTTTTTTTGAAATAAATTTTTTTAACAATTTATTTTTTTTCAAAAATAAATTATTATTTTTTTTATTTTTTTATATTTTGGATTTTTTTCGAAAAAAAAAAATAGTCCGGGTTGGATTGGATTGGGGTCGAGTTTGGACCAGGATGGGTTGAGATAGGGTAGAGCTTATATATTTTTTTTAAACTAAGTTGGGATATCTTTTTTTTTTTTTTTTTGAGTTTATAAGCTCTAAAGAGTTTTTTTGAGATCTTATAAGATATTAAACATTTTATTTTACCAAACAAAATTAAAGAATTTATATGTTCCTAAACAACTTATAAGTTGTTTTAAAGAGTTTATAAACTGTGTCAAACATGCCCTAAGTCATCAAACGATTTTCTAACAATTATTTAAATTTATATAAATATGCTCAAAATAGTAAGTTTGAGATTTTTCTAACTAAACTTACTTTCTATATCAAAAAAAAAAAAAAGGAAATGGTACAAAAGGTTCCAAAATCAATACATATATAAAAAAGAGAATAATTTATAATGTTCTCCCTATTTGTTCTTTTTCTCCACTTTCTACAATTCACTCCATATTTAATTTTGCAACAAGCTCAAAATTAATTTACAAGCTCAAATTTAATATGTTAAATAACTGCAACAAACCTAAAACTAACTTACAATCCCAAATCTCTCTCTCTCTCTCCATTTTCAACACCCCACTCTCTCACTCTCCACATTCTCATTAATTAACTAAATCATCATTTAACTCGAATGTGTTTTGAATTATTTTTTATTAATTTTATTTAATTGTTTTGTATAAAATTAAATAAATAAATTCTAATTTTACAAACTGATATGATGATCTCAATATAAAATTTTTTAATCAACCTACTAACTTTAAAATAGTGCATCTTTTTTTAATTTCATTGGTTTCATAACTATTGTTCTCATGACACAGTATTATTTGACTAATGTAATGGATATTTTGCTATCTAATTTATTAAATTATTGGTTTTAGATGAATTTTGTTTAAGTAGATTTAAGTAAGATATTTATTTGTAATTAAGCTTCACTTTTATTTTCTTCTTCAAATATTCAATTTACTTATCATAAAATGTCTTACTACAAGCTAATAACATTAATGTTGACAAACATTACATATAATTTTATTTTAAATATAATATATATATGTAAAATTTTAACGTATTAAACCTTATCTTGTATATAATGAATTGACAATCTAATATTAATATACATAAATAAAAAAAATTATATATAGGATTATTATAGTAAAAGAGAATTTTGTATGAGAGTATCTCATACGTGAGACATACCTTTACGGCTTCACTTAATATTTGGGTCATAGAAGTACTTTTCAAATTAAGTTGGAGCTCTATAAATTCATAATTTATTACATAATATAGAAAATTAATGAGGCTTGTCGAGCATTACTCGGGTGAAGTATTGGTTTTTATAACAAAGTAAAAGTAAAGTAATAAAAAAGACTGTTCTTTATCTTAACAATTTTTAAACATTATTACTTTTCATTTTAAATCTATTTTCATTGATATAATAAATCAATTTTCTTGTTATTTAATTTGACACAAATGTATGTTCGAAAAAAGTTTAGTCCTTCAATTCGTTCAGTGGTTTATATTGTTCAAGACTCTTATCACTAAATCATAATGCTCGGATTAGATAAAAGAAGCAGGAGTAACACTACTACTTTGATTATGTGATTCATATCTATAAATAAATTTTATTACTATTATATGTAAAAATTATCACTGTTATACATAAAAAAATTCACTGGTTAAAAATATTAAATATTTTCTAAATAGTGATTATTTTTTACCATTTTTATGCATAATAGTGAAAGTTTTTTATATAACAATAATACTAAAAAAAATCAAATTCACGGACAATTTTTTTTTTTCAAGAATAAGCACATGGGGAGTCTATTATAGGATGTTCCAAAAGGGAGTAACACTTTTATAGTGTAAAGAATCATACTATATATTACATTTGCAAACACACATTAAAAAAAAAAAAAAAAAAAAAAAAAAAAAAAGGGAAACATCATCAAACTTGAAAGTTGTACATCCCATCTTTAACTTTCTTGGCAAACTCACTATAAGAGATTGGTCTATGAACCCTTTTCCAGAAACACTAATAATGTCACACTGCATGCAAAACATGATGGTATAAACTAGCAATCATCATTTGAAACATTCTCCAAAAGTCATAACCCTAATTTCTTTCTAATTTTAGATATAAAAAATTGCATTAGCGTTTGCAATGAGCTTTGCACATATTCCTACAATCATAAACGCAAGGGCCTCCACAATGCAATGGACAATCCAATCTCATGCCCCTACACCTCCCCTTCACCATGCATTGAGCAAACTCCCCCATTTTGTACTCGCCCTCTGAAAAAGCCCTAGTTTTAGGCGAACGTTGACCTCTTTTGCCCCGTCCTGATCTGTTGCATCCCCACCGCCAATAAACACCGCCACCACCACCGTTCCCCCACCCCCATGCGCCACGCCCATTAGCGCCACCTCCACCACCACCCCAACCCCACCCAACTCCACCACCACCTCCTCCACCGCCGCCACTATTTTTCCCTCTTTTGTTGCTTGCGTCCACATCATTGTTCGTTTCGTTACTTTTTTCAAAACTTTCAACGTTTGTCTTTGAAAGATCGTTTTCTTTCAAAGAAGGGGCGTTGTTCTGACCCTGAACAACGCCGTTTTCACCTCTCAATCGAATTATTATCGAAAAGGCTAAGAAGAGGAATAACAAGCTTAACATCAATTTATAAGTAATGAAAGCAACATAGAATAAGATGTAGACCATTAGATTATGCCTCCAAGGTTGTCAGTAATGTAGAAGCTAACAACAACTAACTGAAATAGAAGAGGGACAAAGATTTCTTGGGTCTCACTTTTGTCCCCACCCAAACAATCCCAACAGTTGATGCTTGTAAAGAAAAGAAGAATTTCTAGCTAGACCATATCACCAATTGTAAATAAAATAATCCCCAACAAAATCATCATCTATTTCTGCACTCCACTATTTTTTATTAGGGCTAATTTTTTATTTCCTAACTGTCACTATTTTAAAATGCATGTGTTCCTATATCTCAATTTTACCATGATCGAAAAAGAGCAATGATCAAATTCAAAACCACTCAATTGCAATTTTTCATTTGAAATTGGATTTGAATTTTGTTATCTTGTTGATTAATTAATGTGTAATCTTGGATCCATCTCACAGAATGTGATCCATGAGATGTTCTAATTTTTCATAGAAAAAATGTTTTTGCTTCAATTAATTATAGATTCCATTATCAATTTCAAATGTTCAAACTTCAAAATTCATGTCTAAATTAAAGGCCAAAATGTCAATCAAATCTATTTAGTTGAACACTGCTCAAACTAACTTCACTTGTAATTTCCAAAGAGTTGGTACAACATTCTTGGCAAAAAAGATGAAATTACTAACAAATTTATTCTTCCTATTTTTAATTGAAATTTTGAAAATATGAACAACATTTAGTCTTTTGTACACTAGTTGCACCGTACTTAACTGGGCACAATGACGAAACATGTAGGTAAATATAACTGAAACGTGCATACTAAATTTGACTAGAGGCACACTTGCATGAGACCGTCTCACGGTGAGACGGGATATAAGTTGGGCATTGGTGCTTCAACACTTTGGGAGGGGTGGGTGTAATTTGTGCTAAGTTCTATCCCATCTCATGCATGAGACCGTCTCATATGAGTTTGTCTTTTGACTAACGTAAAATGCAATGTGCAAGTTAATATAACTGAAACATGACGGGGGCAGGTGCTTATAAGCCTTGGTCTAAGGACAAATATGTAAATTAATCTGTTTTTGTGGGAAGATTTGATGGGCCGACCCGAACAGCCATGGAAAAGCACAACGGCTAATTGGCCCAGCTTAAATGGTCCAAAGAGCTTATGTGGCCCATTTATTTTTTATTTTTTTTAGCTATTACAAAAATGAAGTATAGAATTGCGAAAGGAATCGAAAAAACCAATTGAATGATTACGATAGAAAGTATGGCAATTACTTTTATCAATTAATTCTCACAATTAATTCACAAATTTTTTTATCGATTGCAACTTTCAAACTCCATCTACTAGGTGCTTAAAAACATTTTTTGTTCAATTAGAAATATGCTTTTCTCATGTTCTTTTAACTGAATATTTCCAACTATTGAAATTTTAACCGAAATCACGCACTTTATATTCTTTAACATAAATCAATACAACTATACAAGTCACTTAATTCAAAAGTGCAATTACGTATCACCATTATCCAGAAAATCATGGAGATTGATCGTAATCACCATCATTATTATTAGGCAAATTCTCCCATTTACCACATGCACCAATAAAATTGATGCAATTTAATTTTAGGAGTTCTTTTTTTAATTTTTTTCAGTTTTAGTTTTTTTTTTTTTTTAATTTCAGTTTTCTTTTAACTTTAATTTCAGTTTTATGTTTTTTTTTTCGACCCGGACCTAAGTGGTTCATGGTTCACTCGGCCCAAGTGGTTCATGGTTCACCCGGCCCGAATGATTCATATTTGATTTAGAGCTCATTGTTTAGGGGTTAGGGTTTAGAGTGCATAGTTCATCTAAACTAAAATTGAATCCAATTGATGCACAGGAGTGGTTCATGGTTCACTCGGCCCAAGTGGTTCATGGTTCACCCAGCCCGAATGGTTCATATTTGATTTAGAGCTCATTGTTTAGGAGTTAGGGTTTAGAGTGCATAGTTCATCTAAACTAAAATTGAATCCAATTGGTGCACAGGAGAGTAACTGTTATTATTAATTGTTATATACATTGTTTTCATAACCGGGTTGAACCGGCAACCAGCCATTAAACCAGTTCGATTACCCTCAAAATATCGTTTTTACTGTTGAACCGGAAAAAAATGGAAAAATCGGGAAACCGGTAAAACCGGTTGAACAGATTTTCTGTTATTTTTTTTATTATTATTTTTTAATTAATTTAAAATTTAATCCTTGTTTTAATTATACTTATTTTAAATTTTATTGTGTTTTCTATGATTCTATTTTATTTATTTTAAAATAAAAATTATAAATATATAACTTTAAATTGTATAAGTGCATAATTATTTTATTTTTAATGTAATATTAGAGAATATTAAAAGATATTGGTAAGGATCATTTTAACTGTTGGTTGGTTGGTTATCAACATGCAACACTCAAATCTTTATCTGATCATGTAGGAGAAAAATGAACCCCTAAAAATAAATTATCTTCTTAAGAGATAGTACACAAGAGTGAGATGGAAGTACGATAAATGAGTTGAGATCAATTCAAATTGAGTCCTCAAACCTCATTAAACAAAAAAACAAAAACCAACAACCAGCATTGTAAAGAGTAATGAAGAAGAGTGATTGGTCCCAACAAACAAGTACCTATACAGATTACTATTTGCATTTTCAGGACCCCAATTAGCTTGAACCAACTACACCAACTTTATTATCTAAAGCATCACAAGGAAGCCACTTGCATAAGACGGTCTCACGGTAAAACGGAACATAATTTGGACATGACACATTAACACTTCAAAAGGGGTAAATATTAATTTGTGCTAATTTGTATCCAGTCTCATACGAAATTGTCATTTGCACATGACCAGTATTCTAATTCATTCACAAATTCTCTAGTACAAATGCAAACAAGCTTGCAAGCTATACATCGGCGAAATTTCCTCCAGAAATTGATGATTGCTTATTTCCCATTTTTATTTGAAACAGTAAATTACATACGACGTGATAGTTTATTCCTGATTTCTTTATTCTGTCTTTTAACTGGCAATTCATTGTGCATGAATCGAGTGCAATAAACAAAAATACACATTCACAAAGATCAATTTTTCCATCCATCATCATTCAAGAAATGCAACGTTAGAAAAAGAGAACTTTATACCATCACCTGCAGATATTTATAATTACATTATACGGTATTGATTATTTTCCAGTTTTCATAATCGCAAAGCTAAATCAAAACCACCTGTTTATGTTACCACTCAATCTACATACCAAAAAATATATCCAGGCCCCCAAACAACCCAACCCTACCATAAACCTAAAATAAACGGAAAAACAAATAACCCCAAGCCTGAAAATAACCAGACCCTACAAAATAACGACAACACTATTAAAATACTATGTACTAAACTCAGACAAGATCATACACAACAAAGTGAACAAGTGACCAGTCTTCTTACATTTTATATGAAGTAAAAAAATCAAGGTATTAGTCTTCGTAATAGAGAAATCAAGTGAATTAAATTTTGGACATCTCAGAAAGGAATTAGACATTAACATATTAGTACCTAAATTTAAAAAAAAAAAAAAACACGTCCATGCATCCAACAGCAACACAGCTAGTAAAACCATTCATCAAAAAAGCAGCATCAGTTTCTATAGCTATCAGCAACAAACCATCTACAAGAGTATTGGCTATCAGCTCACACAGCTACAGCAACGATCACATGTGCTGTAACAGAGCAACTGATATCAGCATTAGGTATTCTGGAAAACACACACTAAGGAGAAAAATAGTGAACAAATCCACGATATCTTACCACTCTAATCCCAGGTATAGTAACAACTCACAAGTGAAACGGGCAAAGAAAACATCAATAAGCCAGTAGCACCAGCCACACCAGTTCTTGTACTCTCCAGTAACATCAAATGATCATTGTCCAAATAAGATTAAACTCCCGAAATCATGGTAAGCAGAAATCAGGACTCCGGATATACTAAGGTGCTGTTTGCAAACAAGATTCCAGTCCCAGAATCAGCTTTTTTCCAGCTTTGAAAAAAAAAAGTGATACTGCACTGTTCAATTGAGTTTGAAAACACGGCCTAAGAAATTCCTATGTCATTCTAGTAAATAATATGTTAGTATTACCTTACCAAACATGACATGGTCAGTGTAGACAAAACTGGAACTCATCGGCAAGAAATCATAACAATCAACGGGCAATATAAAAACAGCATGTTGCATCATCTAAAGAAAGCACCAACAGCTGCTGCATCATCTAAAAACAGTATCAACAGCTGCTGCATCATGTAAAAACAGCATCAACTGCTGCTGCATCATCTAAAAACAGCACCAACAGCTGCTGCATCATCTTGTAAATCAGCAACTACCATCCCAGATGTAAACTATATGAGGCAGGGTAAAGGGCTCATATGAGTAAAATGTTGAACGAGTATCACATTCAGAATAGGATCCAACACAAAAGTTAACTGGAGAAACAAAAAAAGTTAAAAAGAAAAAACAATCCACCTAAGATAGGTAACAGTTCAGATTGGTGCCAACCCATTAAAGTAGAACATCAAACATGAAAATAGATCCACTACAACAGAAAGGTATTCAATCTTTGCACAAACTCGGGGAAATTCATTACAGCAACCACCACATCGATGATCACATGACTGATCACAGCAAAAGATTAATCAAGCAGCCTCCATCTCGTCAATCCTGAAAGCAAAAAAATCCAATATATGCCAGAGTGAATAAGATTTCACATTTCTGCAACAATTAGAACATTGCAAAGGCTTCAAATACTTACATCAGCTGGAGAACGTGGAGATGCACTTCGAGAATCACGATGACCACGAGGTGAAACACTCTTTGGGCTGGTTGAACGTGTTTTGTGAATCTTCACATCAGGACTTGCACCCCTAGAAGAAGGTGTTTTGTTCGGAGATAGACTCCTCCGTGGACTGGGACTCCTCTGTGGGCTGAGACTCCTTCGCGGGCTTGGACTCCTACGTGGGCTGGGACTCTTCCGTGGGCTGAGACTCCTACGCGGGCTAGGACTCCGCCGGGCAGGAGAAGCACTACCATAGACACCAAAAACTTAATCAGAGATCATGTTAAAAAGTATAGTAATATAACACTCAGGTGAACTAGTTACACCATGCAATTAGTGCACAGTTAATGTTGTTCAATTAAACAACTAATATTGTATACCTTTTAGTAAAACAAATAATATCATTTAAAAATGCATTTGAGTTGCATGGAGCAACTGGTGCGTAAAAGTATTTGCCTATAAGTGTATAGGTCAGAGACGTATACAGTGATGTTAAAGATTTACCTTCCATAAGAGCGACTTCGTCTGCGCCTGTCATCATCATATTTGCCTCTTCCACGTTCTCTGCGATATCCAGGGCTTACACTACGGCTTCGGTTTCGAGACCTGCTCCTACTTCGATAATCTCTGTGCCTGCCACGGTGTTCACGGTCACTTCTACCCCTACTCTTGCTGTCGCTTCTCCTCCCAGAATCCCTATCCCTGTGATGACTCCTAAACATTCACATTTACTTCAGTATCAACCGTGGTAAATTGATAATCATAAAGTAAAGAGGCAATGTTGACTTAACAGGACACAACATGGTGATTTAAAAGGAACAACTTTTGTTCTTTTAACTGATTACAAATAAATTATGCTATAAGAACGAAAAAACCAATTCATAAGAGAAAAAGTAGCAAATGTAATGTAAGCATTCATTTCCATGAGTATAAGCCTAAAAGCAGAGTATCTTACCTTGGTCGAGGACTACGGCTCCTTGACCGGCCTTTGGACCTGTAAACAGGTTCCTCAATTCTACCTTTATCACTGCTAAAAACCACAAATCGAGTTATTCAATAGAAATGTCACTCTACAACATGCAAACAGCAGAAATCTACAAACATCAATTTATATACATTGAGATTAGATTTATCATTCAACCATGAAACCCAATCAAAAAAACAGGAAACTAGGTTGGCTTTTGGAGAAGGATTTGAAATGCAAGTGTTTGAAATGATTGGACTACAAATTGACCTATATAAGAGTGGATTTAAATCCACCCAAGTCACTTATATACTACAAACTGTAAGTGGTATGGTAGTTTTCAAATCCATGTCAACCCAAACCATGATAAGTGCATTTGCTACTATGGATTTCAAATCCATCCACAGATACTAAAATACAAACACAACCTAGCAAAATTTAACCAAAACCTCATGCAACTTAATAATTTTAACACTAGTGGGGTAGAGCAGTGAACCAAACATACATTCGTTCTGCATTTGGTCCATATTTAGCAAATTGAACCATTATTTCTCTACCATCAACAACTCTTCCTGCAAAAGACAGCATAATATCATAACGTCAAATGAGAAAGTATTAAATTTATAATATAGAGCCAACAATCGAAAATTCTTCCCCCTCACCATCTAGCTTTTCAACAGCCTTATTGGCCTCATCTTGATACTTGTACCGCACAAATGCAAAGCCTCTCGAGTCTCCAGTCCTGATTTAAAAGAGCATACAGCAAAACATTTGTTCAAAATAAATCAAAAGGAAATCTATAAGAGTTGTTTTAAAAGTTCCAACAATTCTGCTAACTGATAAAATAATACAAGTCAAAAGCTTAAAACACAAGATAAACTGCATACATCTATCAATCATCATATTTATCCATATAATATTAAAAGAACATGAAACACAATGAAATAGCACTACAATTCAATAATGGAAAGAGAAAATTAAATCTTTTCAAGAGTGAGGTATTTATACATCGCAAACCAAAATAACAGAGCCCAAAAAAATTTAACACCGTGGTCTCACAATCAACTAGGTTTTCATCATGTTTCAAACCAAAATTCGAATTCAAAAACAAATATCAAAAAATCCAAAAACAATTATATCCCAAATAAACACTTACAAAAGTTAATTTTGTTACAATTATAAAGACGAAATTCAAAACAAAATACAATCATCTACCTCCGGTCTCGGGGGATAAACACATCAACAACTTTTCCATACTTATCAAAGAGGGGGAACAAGTCGTCTGCAGTAGTTCCTACAAAAAGCAATCATAATTCGTAAATTAACAATTATTATAAAAAGAAGTAGAGGAAAAAATCGAAGCAGAAATAGTGTGAGGGATTACGAAAAGTGATGTTGAGAACGAGGAGAGAGTAGGTATCTCTGATGTCGGGTGGGCCGGATCTTCCGAAGTGAGACATTGCTTGGATCTCGCTGCGCCGAGCGAGAAGGAGATAAGGGGGGAGGAATGAATTAGGGTTTCGGTAAATGCCTTTTATATTGGGTATTTCTCTTCAAATAGAATCCGCTAGAAATGATAAATCCTTTCGTCAAAAATGAAATGATAAATTCTTTTTTAAGGAATATATACCCGACTCGACTAATTAGAAGGAAACTCTTTTTTAATGAATAATTAGAAAGAAGAATTAATTTTATATAAAAAGATTTTTATTAATTTTTCCTTTCGTAAAAAATGAAATGAATTCTTTTTTAAGGAATATATATCCGACTTGACTAATTAGAAGGAAACTCTTTTTTAAGGAATACAGTAATTGGAAAGAAGAATTACGCCAGCTTGTTATTACTAGAGAATGATAATGGTAATGGTAATGATAATGAGTATCATTAAGAGGTCAATCATATGATTGGTATGTTGGAATACATTGGGAATTGAATGATCATTCCTTAATCTATTTCAAATACAATTAATTGGTATAATTTTTTGGAATGAATCATCATTCCATTAGGAATGATCATCCCAAAAAATAAAGAAATTTTGATTCCTTACATACCTATGGGTTTATGTATTCCACATCTTGAGGAATGAATATTTTTCCTATAAATAATATTATCCTTTATTTTTTATTTTCATAATATTATCTTTTACCAACAACAACAATAATAATACTAAATTAATAATATTATTTTAACTAAAAAATTATAGTATCATTTCAAATACTAATAAAAAATTCGCTCGCAAAAACACGTGAAAACAGTAAACGTGTACGTTATTACGGGACGGAGGGAGTATTATTTAGTAATATGTTATTAATAATAATTATAAAAAATATTATTTTAAAAATTTTAAAATAATAAATAAAAATTTAACAATAATAATATATTAAATAAATATATGTATAAAATATTTTCAATAGTTAATAATAATATTAAAGCATAATTTTAATAATTATTAATTATAATTCAAAAGTAGATATCTATATTTCATTCCTGAATCATATTAATCATAAGAATGATCATTCCAATTTCATTCCATTCATGAATTCATTTCATTCAGCTGTAATTTCATTCAGTCATACCAATCATGTCCTAAGGGTTATTGATTGCATTGTTATTGCTTGGTTAAAACATCAACAATAGATATCATGTGAAGTGGGTGGAGTGAGTAAGGGTAATCAATTGTTTACTTCTATTCTCATTGTTTTTATTTCAAAATTACCAAGCAACATCAATAAAAGTGATTTCTATTACCCACTTTCATTACTCCCAACCAAGCGAGCCCTTAATTTTATATAAAAAGATTTTTATTTATTTTTTTGCATCGATGAACAATTATGTGAACAGTTTCTAAAGTTACTTTGGTTGAATCCCCCCTATATCTATTTCGTTGATACTGTTTAAGTTCTGCTATTTTAAATTTGAAATTTCTCATTATTTATATTTTTAACTAAATGTTCCAAAGTTTTCTCAACCGCCTCATCTTATCCTTTTCTCATTATTCTATATTAATTTAAATTTGAAATTTGATTTTATCTTAATCTCCTGAAATTTCTAGTGGTTCTACCATTTTCTTTCTCGCGCAAGCCCCTGCATAAGAGAGATTCTTTTAATGTTAAGCTTTTTTCTTTTTCTTTTACTCTGTTCCTCCTCCCCCAAATTCTCACTCTCCATTCAATTTTTTCAATTTTTATTTTGCGGTCAGTAATTTTGTTGTATTTTTAGTTATTAATTTTCTGAGATCAACTCTTTATTAATCCATGTTGAATTTCTCGATTTCATGATATTCAATTTCTTGCAGTAATTTAGGATTGTGTTTCCCTTCCCCTGCATTAATATTTTCCACATTACAAATGAGAAACCTCGAATTGGCAATAAAATTGGCCATGAATCAGCTTGGTGTGCATCGACGTGATCGGATTATTTTAAGGATAATTCCAACGACAAACCCGAAACACTTACTCTTAATTTATATTTGTTGTTTATAATATCTTTATGAGATATATTTGTGGTGAAAGAGTCTTTTTTTTTTTGGGTATTAACTTGATTTAGATAATATTTTAGTTCTTTTAAATTCTTAATTTTGTACATACATCTTGAGCAACATTATTTACAAGTTCATTTCCCTTAAAAAAAATGTCGTATACAATGCACATTTTTTAGAAAATTTATTTTAGTTTTTTACTGTTATGAATTTGGGGCATTAGTTAGGTGAATATTATTGTCATAGATATAGAGGTCTTCTGAAATTTCTGATAGTATTTCATGGAATATAATACTTGATTTCTATTTGAATTTATTAGGATGTTGGTATTTTCAGTGAAAGCATAACTTTTATTAATCCTGGATTTCTTGAAATTTAATACTGAATTTTTCTGTTTTGATGTGGAAGTGAGATGTTCATGTGAAATTGAGAAGCATTCACACTCAAATATCATGTTTATGAAAAGGTTCTTTATTTATTCAAAGGGTCTCATGAGATGCATATATCAATTGATATTTAGAGTACTTCCTCATGAATAAATAAAGAAGCAGGTTGAAGGACTTATTAAGTGAAGTGCAATACTAATGTGTTTGCATCACAAAATTGAAGAAAGTAACACATGGATTTTCATAATAAAATTTGGTGAGGAAAAATATCCGGTCTTATATAGGATTCACAAGAACGCCCCTTTCTCATACTTAATTTCATTTTGTACTGTCCATTATCTTTCAATAATGTTGTGCTATATTTTAATTTTGCAACTGTGGGTTCTAATCTATTCTATATATTATTCAGTCAATCATTACATTGTGACAATTGCTAATTTGTAATGCAAATTTAAAGGTTATACTGAGACTGAGAGAGTTTTATCATATATTGCATTTGCAGTTTCTCTAAAGGGGAGGGGTATGAACTATATGATCTTGTGGAGAGAAGGTTTCGTTTTTTTTTCTTTTCAATTATATATTATTGATAGACACAATATTTCATTGTTTAATATTATTTCAGTATAAACATTATTTATGATGTTTTATGTAGTTTAATCGGTTATCGGAAGAATTTTGAAGCATTTATTGGATTGTTTTAGTTATCCGGATAAGGCATAATTGTTTTCTTAAGTGACATGTATCCATGTGATAATATATAGTTGTAACCATCTTTCTTTCACAGGATGGCTTCTATGGTCGAGGAAGTTTTCGTGTTTCGTAGCAGTTCATTTGGTACAGTTTAGCTTAATTTAATTGAGTGGTAACATCCATAGACTCTTTTATCTAATTTTAATTAGATCACTGTATAATAATTTTAATAATATAAATTAAATTCATTATATAAATATATATATATATATATTTTTTTAGCGTGATTATATAAATATGTTTAAACAATAAAAAATACATTGAATTTTAATTAGTAAGCAATCTTGTAAGTATTACTTTATAATAATAATTATATACAAATTTTATATTATCTTCCATCCCGCGTAATCACGGGGTTTTACACTAGTATATTAATATTTTGAATCTTCTCTATTTTACTTTTATTATTGTTCATTTTAATTTTCATTCACAAAATTCAGAATTTCCATTTTAATTTCGTATTTATACATATATAATATTGGAAGGGTAAAGATTATTTACCAATCTCGGTGAATTAGTCCCTGCTCACCATTATCACAATTAATCATTATTTAAGCAGGTTTTTATTATTGGGGCTCTCACTGTGAGGTGCAAAATGAGTGATATAATTACTAAGAGGTGCACTCCAAAAAAACCCCTTACTCTGAGATACAAAATCTATATTTATATAAAAATAGTATAGTCTGCAAAAACTTGTTCCCGCCCACTTAATTTATTGTTCTCCGCATTCTCTCTCTCTCTCTCTTTTTCTCACTTTGCACAACTCACTTTACACGTTAAATAACTGTCTAAATCTGTGGATAAAAATTACAAGCCCAAAACTAACTACATGCGGATAAAAATTACAAGCTCAAAATTAATTATCTGCGGATAAAAATTACAAGCCCAAAACTAATTATGCATCTCTACCGTTTCAAATAAATTTTCTACACTTTATATATCAAATTAATTATAATTTTATGATTTTTTTATTGAACATTCACTTGTATGTCTAAAAATAAAATTCAGATATAAATATAAATTTAGTTTTTAAAGCTATTTTGTATTATACGAATTTAATGTAAAATTTTATAATCATACATTAAATTTTAATATCATTTATAAATTTGTATTCATGGTGAATTTAGTAAATAAAAAAATATATATGATTATACAAATAATTATGAGAAATTCACATATGTTGCAAAAATTATATATTGGTAGAAAATATTATTAAATGAATTTAATAAAAAATAATAGTAGATAAAAAAAATTATTTTATTCATCTCACATTATATAATTTCACATTAAAGTTATTAATATTTGAGTCGTGCATCGCAAGGAGAATTACTAGTTGAATGTAAAATCCCAATGCTACCCTTACTAACCCTTCCCTCTCAAAAATCCACTGGTACTGTTGCAGACTTGCAGCAAGCAAAATCAATTCAACATCAATTCATTCTTCATTGGGGCATTCAGCAACAAAATTAAAAAACAAAACCAAATATTCTTCATTTTTTTACGAGGAAAAATACATTTTTCCTTCAGATTTTGTGATTGTAAAGTATGTTTCAGTTCCACTTTTTCAAACAAGAACAAAGAACATAAAAAAATTTCACATAGAAAAATTAAAATAAATTTACATATCCAAATTCAAAAAAGGGTAGATCTAGTGTGAAAATTTTTATGATGAAAATTTTTTAAAATTGTCTTAAATCAACCATATACACTCTAAATACTAAATAATGAACCATAAATTATGATCTATTCTGATCGAGAGAACCATGAATCACTTGAGAAACCATGATCTTATCTTCACCAATTATAGAATTTTATTGTAAATTAAAATTTTTTCATGTATAAAAATTTTGATACTAGACTTTATCATTCAAAAATTACAGCTCAAAATTTAAATAAAAATTGCAGATTCTTCCTTGTCTTATTTCTTTATTTCTATACAAATTAAAAAATGTTAAATTTTGTTGTCAAATTAACGTGAGCCTATGAACCACTCAATTTTATCTTATCTTCACCAATTATAGAATTTTATTGTAAATTAAAATTTTTTCATGTATAAAAATTTTGATACTAGACTTTATCATTCAAAAATTACAGCTCAAAATTTAAATAAAAATTGCAGATTCTTCCTTGTCTTATTTCTTTATTTCTATACAAATGCAAAAAAAATTGCACAAAACACAAAAATGTTCGTTACAAATGCAAAAAAAAATAATTGCACGACTTGCTTCCTTCATCTAATAATTCTAATATGCTATCATTCCTTATTCCACCTTCATTGGGTTTGAATTTTGCCCACCCATCCACAATAATTCCAAGTCAATAATTGGACAACTATCATTTCTTCTTACCAGTACATTTATTATCATCGACAAAAAAAATTTGCACAAACGCAAATAAAAAAATAAATAAAATTCACCTAGTGCAAAAAAAATTACACAAAAAGCCAAAAGGTAAATGTGATATGCCCATGGGTAATTATCCCTATTCCAATTTCTCAATGAACGGAACAACCCAAAAAACACATACAAACCCAAAAACCCAGAAAAAATCAAACACACATACAAACCCAAAATGAAAAATCCCCACACAATCTATCTCTGTTTCTTTACTCTGGATAACTATGGCATCGGAGATGGGTATGTGGGCCTTCTACCAGAGCCTCTTCCACTCCGTCGATTTGTGTCGCAGATTTGCAATTTCGCCGCCGTCAATCTATGCCGTCGTCGATCTGCATCGCCGCCATGAACGAATTTCAGTTTCCCTCAACATCGTCGCCGCCATCGATCTGTGTCGAAGTCGTTGCGACAGTACAGATTCGCCGATGCCGCTACCACCATCACCAGCAACATCACCCCTAGACCGCCGCAGGGAACCCCACCACCAACATCACCGAAAAACCCATTTCCTTTTCCCACCCATCGGCGTCGGCGCGCGCGACCACCTCTATTTACCTTCGTCTGAGGAGCAAGAAGTTGGATGATGGATTTGTAGAGAGAGAATGGGGTAGATTTTAGAGAGAGAGTGAGATTGGGGATTTGATGTGAGAAAGCGGCTGATCAAAAATTAAAATGCGAGAGATGAAATAGGGTTAGGGGCATAAATGGAATTTTAGGTGTGATTTTGTACCTATGAGTACTAAAAAATTTTGAGTGTACCTATGAGTAATTATGTTTAGTATTTTGAACCTAAGAGTAATTTTTCCTTTATTATTTGTTGGTTTTGATATTCATCGCTACCAATACTATTGATGATGCTCTTGGTTTATTCAAATTTTTTTTAATGGAATGATTTTTTTTTTAAATTGCTTTTAATTATGAATGCAAGACTAATTTTAATTTTTTTATTTAAACAAAAAAATCAATTTTATTTTTAAATCTATTTAAATGAATAAAATTTGAAATTTCAAAACCAACTTATTTGAAATTTGTTTTTAAAGGTATGAATCCAACTTTGAAGGAATTATTCCTTCTTGCCAAACAACCATTTTGCATTCTACAGTAAAACCCCCAATAGTAATACTCTATAAAGGAATAAACTCTCTATAGTAATAAAAAATCATGATCCCAACTCAGGACCAATTATATTTAGAAATAAACTTCACATTGTAATAAGACATATTTTTTTCCGGTCATGTCTTAAGAATTTATGCTTCTATATAAGAATAAATTAGATTATATATAAAACTTGGCTAGATCTCATATGCAACTGGTGCACAGGTCTAAGTCTCAACCCTACCCAATCACTTAAATTCGGGTCGTGGGCAAATCGTCACCTCACTGTTATTTCTAAAAAGCACCTCTCGCAAAGCAGATCTTAAATTATTCGGTTCAATTAATTTTCATTTTCTCGCCACCGCGATGATGTCACGCACTCCGGAATCGTCGGTGAGCCACTTGTCGACGACGGAGCTGAGGCGCCGAGTTTCTTTCTGAGCAATAATCTTTCCTCCCTACTTCCACCTACTTATCTTTGAGACCGGTTTATATTAGTTCGATTTATTTCTTTATTGATGAGAAGAAATTATTAATTTCTTTGAACATTTATCAAAGATTTTTGTCAAAGTGTACCTTGCATTTGCAAGCTATTTACATAATTCGTATGGATGAAGATGGAAACTACAAGTTAAGTTTAATTTGATGGAGCCCTAATTGGTCAAAAATAGAGAGAGGACGTTTTATTTACGCTTTTTTAAAATTATGTAGTCCTTTTTAGAATTGGAATAACGCTAGTGATTGCCTTCCTCAAATTTCAAGTCCGCATCATCGCCAATTAGTAAGATTAAAAATCCATTGGCGTTGAGATAATTAGGAAGATGCACTTTTTTTAATAGTAAGTTGCATGTTTTTGTTACTGTAGTTGACGCGTTTAGATTATAAGTAGTTGCATGTTTTTGGGAGATAGGTAGTATAGACGATTACTTTTTTAAGTAGTTGCACATTTCAAAGTTTCTTAAGTAGTTGCAATTACAAGTAGTCATGCTTTCTGCAAGTAGTTGCACACTTACATTATAAGTAGTCGTACGCTTACATTATCAATAGTCGAGACATTATCGTTGTTTTTGTTATAAGTAGTCGCACACTTCTGTTATAAGCAGTCGCACATTGTAGGTAGTTGCATGTTTCAGTGACAATAAGTTGCACGTTTCTGGTGTAGGTAATTACACGTTTTTGTTATAATTGGTAGCACATTTTGGTTATAGGTAGTTGCACGCTTCTGTTATAAATAGTTGCATGTTGTTGGTAGTTGCATGTTTCAGTGACACTAAGTTGCATGTGTTCTGATATAGGCAATTGCACATTTTTCTTATAATTAGTTCCACGTTTTGGTTATAGATAGTTACATGTTTCTATATTTAAAAGAAATTAGAAAAAAAAAATTAGGGAAAACAAACTAGGGGCAAAAAAACAAGGAAAAAGGGACAAAGAGGGTTCGAACCTTGTACCCACACCTAGAAATATGATGTTTCAACCACTGGACTACGTCTCAATTTGCAAAGACTTGCAGCGTTATAGCATGTTAACTGAATGTGAGACCCATTTTTTAAAAATGGGTCACCCAAGTATATGAGTGCACGGTGCACTTGGTGCACAAGAGTCTCACTCCTAAAAATTTATATATCATAACAATTAAGATGACCTAAAATATTTAATATTTATTTATGGTTAATTGTGATGACATCTTAATTTTATAGCTTGTCACTACATACTTCAACTTGATTTTATGTAATAACCCGTCCGCATAGACACCTTCTTGTGTGACATTTGTTTGAAATAGAAAAAGTGTAATAATTTTATGAAAAATATACATGTATTGAACAAATATTTATACACATGTGAGCAATAACTATTGTTTAGTTTTTAAATACATACATATTAGTTGATACATATGTTTTTTATATACTTTGAAAGTGTATGTATTATATGAATTTGTTAATAAATTTACATACATGTAGTATAATATATATTATTATTTAAAAAAAAATTATATAAAATTTTATTTAAGAATAATTTTCCTATAGTAATATTTTTTTCCCGATCCCGATAATATAACTATATGGAGTTTTTACTGTATTTCCATTCCATGGTTCTAAATCATCCAACCAAGCATGAACTAAGTCTACTCAGGAGTATGGAGAAAGTAATATAATAAGGAGCAAGGACAAGTCAAATGAGTTAATTGATGAGTTGTGTTTGTGGATTTTAGCTTTGGGACTGACATAGATTACTTTACCTTGGACTGACATAGATTGCTTTATGCGACTCTATTTGGGAAAAAGAGATCCCTCTGTATAGCACAATACTGTGCAGTATAAAAACTGTTGGATCATACGTATGGATGTATGATTCAACAATTCCCCTATTGCACCACACGTGTGATCCAACAGTTTCTCTACTGCACCGACACCGTGCGGCTGTGTGATCCAACCGTTCCCTTACTACACTGCACCGTGCTGTTCAATAGGGGATTCACTTTCCTATTTGGGACAAGTGTACTCATTCAACTGGCATCAATGAGAGTAGAATTATTGATTCATTTCCTCCTCCCAAAAAATTGTATAAAAAAAGCAAACAAGAAAAATCATCTCTGAGGCAGGAATATTGGTTGAGTTTCATTGTAAATATAAGCAATTTGTGGAATATTGTAAACACCCAAGGCTCTGCAAGAACATTCTCCTTCAACTAACATCCACAATGCCTTAAAATACAAATCTCTAGTGTCAGACAACACACACATAACGAGAGAGCACAAACTCAACAAATTAACACAAACATGTACACAAATTATTACAAAGAGACACAGCTCAAAGTAAAATACAGTCACATGCAGCAACTGTAGCAATAATGAACAAGCCTCAACAATGAATGCCAAAAATGAAACAAAGAATTCAGATTCAAATCATAGTGTACAAAGGCAGAAAAAAACCCCTAAAAACATTCCACAAAGTTAAATAATTCACACTAATTTCAACAACTAAAGATCACAAAGTTAGGAGCCCTTAGCAGATGAGCCTTTAGAACCAAACCACAAGCACTTATCCTTCACAGCTTCTGCTTCATTCACATACTCTTTAAACCTATACTCATCTTGCTTACAAGTAGAAGGCACTTTCCCTTCACTATAGCACTGAGCACACAAGCTGAATCCCGATTTCATCTCCTTGAAACGGGACCCGATTATTGGATACCGACAAGTCCCACAAACATGGCTCCCGTGCCGACACCTGTCCCCGTTTTCCAGCTTCAGTAAAGTGGACATGATACTAAACCCCCATTCTTGATCATCAAACATGGCTACAAACTCTTCAAACGAAAACAACGAGCTATCCGTTTCTCCATGAATTTCCAACATTTCACTTATCCCATGCGTGGGAATGTAGATGGCCCTCAATAGTTTAATGTATCTCTGTGCATCAGATTTCTTTATCTGTGTGTTTCCTTCATTCACAGGCCTCCATTGCAAAGATTCATATGCAATTTGCTTCCGTTTATCTGCAGTCCCACCACAGAGTGGAGCAATAATAGCAAAGAACATTCCCAAATCTACCCTCCCCGATTCTGACTCATCCAACACGGAGAGGATCTTCTGGTTTATAGCTTTAACCGCTCCTACAAAAGTTTCGGGCTTCAAAAAACTAAGTAACCTGTGAAGTATTACTTCCAATAAAGCTTTTTGTATCGACTTTTCAGGCACACCACTTCCTGAGTACGAGATTGGGACGTCTCCTTCGCTCATTTCTTTCTTTATCTTCTCAACTTCACACCGATTCAATCTAGTGATCCTCTGAAAGGCCCGAATATCAAGAGCAATGGCCAGTTCAGGCCTCAAGGTCGTTTTCTCACCCACAGTCCTGAACTTTGTGAGCTCCACAGTGATGAATGCTGACTCAGCCTTGCCACCATTATTCTTTCCACCCAGCTTCCTCTTCTGAAGCTGCTTCAAGTGTGATATAGCATCGTGCAGTTCGACCCTGTTCGTCATTTTCAAAGCTTCTTTCAATGCCTTCTTAGCTTCCTCGTTTTCTCCAGCTCCTAACAAAGAGACGGCTTTATTCAGCTGAGCTCTCCAATGGTTTTTTGGCGACACTCCCAAAACCCGAGTGTACATCTCCGATGCCCTCTGATACCTACCCATATCCATGTACAATCCTCCCAAGTTGTATAAAGCATCCACATGGCCCGGTTTTAGATCGATCGCCTTTTGAAACTCCTTTATTGCGTTTTCATCATCAGCCATAGCATGCAAAGCAGAAGCCAAATCACAATGTGCATCTGCATAATCGTTCTTCATGTAAATAGCCTCCTCTAATGCCTTCACAGCTGCCTTATACTCCCCAACACCGAATAAAGCACTTCCTAAAAGCTTCAAAGCCCGAAAATGAGTGGGACACAAGATAGCAGCTTCCCTATAATGCTCACAAGCACTAAGAACCATTCCTTCACCTTCTAATGCAATTCCCAAATTCACATGAATCTGAGGCAACAAATACGCCCACTGATTCCCCCCAGCTTCCGCCGCCTCCAATGCAAGAAGAAACTCCTCTTTAGCCTCACTATGCCTCTCAAGAACATACAAACAATTCCCAGCTCTAAAATGTGGCTTCACATCAAACGGAGTGAGTTCACACGCTCTCTTGAAACTCACCAAAGCCTCCTTAAACAGATGATGCTCGTACAAAACAAGACCTATGGCCATTTGCCCGTCGAAAGCCTCGGCTCTAGACCGAGCCCTATCAGCCCGTGACCTCAAGACACCTAACTCTTTAACAAAAGCTACGTAATTGGGCCCTGAATCATCCCAACTCACTTTCTTATCCGAAATCTCAGTCGATGGACCAAGCTCCCTAGACCATCCAGGATCTGAAAAAACATCCGAATTATCATTCTTTAACTTCCCATCTTTCATTAGTTTCGTTTTCAGCCTCTTGATCAAAGTCTCCAGATCATCAACCAGTTTCCATGTATCATCAAACACAATGCCGTGGTTAGGCGAAGCAGCCCACGCCGCAGTACGCTGCTTCTTATGGGGCTCCATCACGCGCTCATCTGCAACAGATGAAGACGACGCCGCTTCTTCGGACGCCTGCGAAATTCCGTTTTTGTCCTCCAACGGTTTGAGCTCGAGGCCGAGCGCGTCGAAATCCCGATCGACGTCGCCGGCGCCGTCGTCGTATGTGCGGAGGAGACCGTCGTAGGAGAGCCCCTTTTCATTGTCGATGTACTCGCCGTACGTGCGGAAAATCTCGTCGAGAATTGCGTTGATTTGCTCCTCGCTGAATTTAACCCTAGGGTTCACCGCCACCACCAACGCCGCCATCTCCTCCCGGTTCAAACCGCCGTCGCCGTTCGCGTCGAATTGCTGGAATATTCGCTTCACTTTCTCCGATCTGCTCCCTCGAGTCGTCATGCTTCGATTCACCAGGTGTTTCAGCTCAATTCAGGGTTTTGAATCAGAATTGAGAGCAGATATTCCGGAAATTGGATTCAGGATAACCAAAATCGTGAACAAAGGGTTCTAAATTAGGGTTTTCAGAAATGAACAGAGGAAATTGCGGAACTAGGATTAACGAAACAACGAATTAATTACAGATCCTACTGAAATTTCAAATTCGTAATCATTCGTTGATTGAAGATGAAGTGGGGAGTGTGTACCTGCGATAATCTTGGTTGGATTAGGATCGTTGAAGACAGAGAAGAAGAGTGAAAAAGGCCCTGTTCTCTGTTTCTCTCTCTAAATTGAATTTCCATTTTTCGGTTTTTATATTTTATATTTTTCTTTTTTAAAATTGGCAACGAGTTTATTCTGGCTGTACTGATGGAATGTGGTGGGGGGGGGCAGAGACAGTCTGGGAATTTAATTCATCTGTTTTTAGGATTAAACGTCTATTTTTCGGCTAAAGTCTTTTATATATATATATATATATATATATATATATATATATATATATATATATATATCCAAATATACGAGACATTCATAACGAATTTTAAAATAATACAACTTGTTATATTAAAATATAATAATATAATTTATTTATATTAAGTTACATCTTTCAATATAATAAATTGTATATTTTTAAAAAACATTATAAGTGAACGGTGCACCTAAATACACATGAGACTAAATTCTATTTTTTCATTTGTTTATTGTCACATCTATTTTGGGTTATAATGAAGGGTTAGTGGGCATCATTATTGCTCTAATTATGACTAAGTATTAGACTTTAGACGAATGTTGCGGGAGTTTGTTACCACCTGATTGACTTAAAAATCTATCGCTCCCCTTTATACATACTAGTTTTAGCCTGTGCATCGCTGTATTTTTATTTTTTTAGTTTTTAAATAAATAAATTAATGCACATAGATCTGTTAGATTATCTTCGGTTAATAAAACATTACATTTTAAGTTGATTAAAGTTTTAACTGTGATGAGGTATAGTAATATAAATTTTTTTTTTTTTTTGATCGGGTATAGTAATATAATTTATTCACCGACCTTTTATGTCCTATATCCATTTTAAGTTTATATTTCACTATTTTTAGATAGTAAATATTTATTACATAGGCAAGTTTTTGTTTTAAGCCTTGTAGCAATAAAGAATGAAGTCCAAAGATCAACAACGACTCGATACAATTTTTGTATGATTCATTACTTTTCTTTATTCACAGAGATAGTTTATCCGGAAAGATATGGGCAGAGAAAAGGCTGATTGGAACGCTGGCGTCGTGGGGTTTAACTCAATTTGACACATGTTGGTATTTTAACTCGCCACTTGGCAAGAGAAGAGAATTGCCACTTGTCAGCATATGATCAGGAGCATTCTCCTATTATAATATAAGATACTCTCTCCTATCCAAAATATTTCTGATGAAATTGAGAAATACACATTTTAATAGAAAAAATCCAATTGTGTACATAAAAAAAAGTTTTATTAACATTTTATAGCGTAATTATATAAATAAATTAGTAATTATAAAGAAATTATAGCTTGGCTGAATGATTGAGGGGCTATTACTCAGCGATTAGGTCGTGGGATCAAGCTCAGACCTCTAACAAAAAAAATGAGTACAGTTCGTTTTAGCAAATATAAATTTGTTTAACAGAATATTGTCCCGTTCCTATTAATTGGATCTCCATGAATAAATTTTGACAAAGTCTTATGTGAAATTTTTTATATGTGAAAATATGCCAAAATTAGTAAAAGGAAGGGGAATCCTTACCAATAGCCTACAACACGTTAACGTTTTAAATCTGAGACTTTATTTTAGTAAATCGTTTTTATTGGTTCTAATTATACATATAACAACTCATTTATTAAATAAAATATTATTACAATTTCTTACCAATACTCTACAATGCCTTAATGCTCTAAACCGATGCTTTAGGGAAACACTAACAACTATAATAAAATGACTTAATGTTTTAAATTGAGAATTTATACATAATAATATGTTTATTCATTTTAATTAAATATGTATATTCAATTATCTATATGTTAAAATTCACAATCGATTGATAAATGAAAAATTTTTATTAGTACTTTTATTTTCAAATTATACGTATAATATATTCAACATCATGTGTATTTTTATTGTTATGTTCTGCAGATTTTTATTGTTGGTACGCTTAGTTTTACGGTTTTGTTTGAATAGGGTTATTGGCATTCACTCATATATAAAAATAGAAATAGAAACTTATATTTTCACTAAAATGAAAAAGGGAAAAATAATTATAAATAGAAAGAAGTAAAAAAAAAAAAAAAAAAGAATATACTCTAACAGGTATTGAACCCACGACTCATTAACCTATTGACCAAAGCCAAATCCACTAAGCTAGCACACCTTTTGTAGTCAACTTCAATTGTTTGCTACTTCCTCCATCCCAATCTTAACTGTATTATTTTCATTTAAGGCGTCCCAATTTTAATTGCATATTTTTTAAAATAGAAATACTCACTTTATCACATAAAATACTAATAAATAACTCTTTATACCCCCAACTACCATCACTTTATCACTTTATCATATAAAATACTAATAAATAACTCTTTTTACCCTAATACTTTATCACTTTTTCTTAAAAACCGAGCACACAGTAATCCACCGGTTAAGATTGGAACAGAGGGAGTATTATATTGATATTTATCATAGCAGGCAACAAATGAAGCTGACCCACGAGATGTGCGTGTGCGCTCTATTTCTATTTTTAACTATTTTTATACATAAAATTTTTCACATAAATCCAACTTATAAAATTTTTAAGTCCACCACAATCCCCATAATAAACTTAACAATATTTAGAATACAAACGTATGTCGCGAGATTTCTTTCTACTTCACCACAGATTTTACAAGTCTATTGTGCTAAGGGGCCTTTATGTTATTTTAGTATGACAGGTGGTTGATTGTTTGGATCTATTTTTATAATAATACTTGGAATATATATTAGGATGGAAATCATGGAATATTTTCATGTTTCATATATTTAATTTGAAATCCTCAAGCACCAAAAATTTGTCATGACGTGTGCGTCTTATATATCTTGAATAAGATAAGACGTGTTGGCCGTGAACTAATGGTTTGAATGGGCATACAACGACTACTTCTATGTTAACCAATTCATTAATACCTCACTAAGTATTGCACTCGTGCTAATGCATGGTCATTAATATCATTAAATATTTTATATGTTAAAATATTATTTTAGATTAATATAAAATTTTATATTGACATCTTGTTATATTATTTCTATTTATAATAATGTGAATTTTAAATTAAAATTTTAATATTTTAAAATTATATTTAATTTTATTCATAACAATATTGATTTGTTAAAGAAAATCCTTTGCATGGAAGAATAAATAATCTTCACTTTATAGTATTTTTTTTGGGTCAAATTGCAAAAGATATCACCACCTTTAAGGTTTTATTCTTTGCAATTCGAGACACCACATATTTTTATGTTATTCGAAGCATCTGTTAATTTTCCGGCAATAATTAAGTGTGGTGGTCTCGGAGTTGACATAAATGTGCACGTAGGGTGTCAAGGCTGGTGAATAAAATAGTTTTTTTTTAATATAAAAATATTTTTGTCTAAAAAATATTTTTAAATATTATAGAATTTTGGAGTTGCTATTTTGGTGAGTGATTTAGCATTCTTTTTTAAGGTTTCCGGGAGAAATAATAAGAGCATAGTTTTTGTCAGGATGAGATTTGGGAGTTCTATTCCTTAAATTTTAAAAATATTTTTTAAATATTATTTTTCTTAAAAAAATCAAATTAAGAAAAAATGAAAATATTATTGTATTCATCAATCGTGGTAACGTACATGGACATCTATGTAGTAGCTCCAGACACATTATTCAATTGTTGCCAGAAAATGGGCAAATTCTTCAAATTGCAAAATTTTAAAAGGTGATGTCTTGAAGTGCAAAGAAAAAACAGGATGTCAACACTGTTGAATTTTTTTTTTTAATTTAAAAATATTTTTGTTAGAAAATAATATCTAAAAAATATTTTTAAATATTAAAAAATTTGGAGCTGGGATTTGGTAGGCAATTTAGTGTTCTTCTATTAATTTTTTTGGGAGAAATAATAAGAACATATTTTTTGTCAGGATGAGTGGGGGTTCTTCCTAAATTTTAAAAATATTTTTTAGATATTATTTTTCTTTAAAAAAATCAAATAAAAAAAATATATTTTATTCATCAGTCGTGGAATCCTACATGAATATCTATGTAACAACTCCAACAACCACATTATTCAGTTGTTGCCAAAAATTGGGCAAATGCTTCAAATTGAAAGATTTTAAAAGGTGATATCTTGAAGTGTAAAAAAAAAAAAGAGAATATATTGTAATTGGTAAAAACCCTAAAAATCGTGATATATATATATATATATATATATATATTTGCAATTAACCTTTTTGTATTACATATGTTGTATTACTGTTATAATGTATTTATCAATGTAATATTTATATTCATGATTAAAATATCGATTAATTTTTAAAACATTTAATTTTGACATATATTTTACTAAATTAAATTTACAAAATTAATAACATATAGCTAATTATATCAGTATCTTGCTATAATATAATAATTCACAAAAATATATATTTACATATATAAGATATCTAATAATTTCATGTTAAACATTACTTTGACAACCAATAAGCTCACTTTAAAGTGTTAGAGAAAATATAATAATTCATTTATATATAATATTTCAAATAATTAATATTGTAATTATCCCATATGAAAAAGACTTTAACAAAAAATAAAACATCATGAAAAAGTTGTGACATTGAATATTTATTATTACAAAATTATATATTCCTAACAACTTCATAAAAAACTATATTTTTGGTGATACTACAATTATGCTTATCATCATAACACAATCGATCTTTAAATCCTAGAGGCTTGTTATCCGAGAAACAACTACATACAATTGTCCATGACCAAAAAATGACTTCTGCAAAAATTCCCCTACATTAGAAAACAATTGTCCTTGGCTTTTATTTATGGACATAACATATGAAACAATCAACGAAAATTATCTTCATTGAAATTTAAATGTCAATCTATGACCAGAAGTAGTCAACTTAATCCTAGTTATCAAAGCTAACTATCCTGAATTACTTCTTGTAATAACCAACCTACATATTGAAAAATAATATTTCATTATTAATTTAATGAATTAATACATATTCAACCTTTAAAATATGAGTTTTTTTTTTTAAAAAGATAATATTAAAAGACCAAACTTGGTTTCATTGCACAAACCCCTTGAATGATCAATATTTCTTAATAATATTATCGACCATTCAAGAATTTTGGAGTACACGCATTAGAAAGATGATCAACATTTGAACAAACGCAGTAAGGACTATCAGAGCTCAAATAAGTACGTGATTCATTTTCATTCAACCTAATCATGAGATCGCTTATGGACCTAACAACATCCAAAGTAGGAGTAAAATTGCTCTACCTTGCAAATAATCGTGACCGTTCATCATGTTCTTAAAATCAAGATATATACTATCAACAATAAGACCGATCAGATCATCACCATGTCTCAAAAAGTATCATCCGGAATTTGTACATCAAAATCATTACTCAGTTTGTGATCATATACTTCCATCTCCAGTAGATGTTATCCAATCAGAAAAAACTTTCAATTCGTTTAAACCATCAGTTGATTCCAAATTTTGCAACCACATGTTCCTTGTAAGTTTCATAGGGTATAATCATTCTACAAAAGAGATGAACTTATTGTAGCTTGAGCATATCATGCCTCGTTACTTTTTGAATAACTGACAATATCTATCAGAAATCGCATCTAAACACAACATTCTTATCACCAAAAGACAATTTAGAAAAAAGTTTGGCCAGTTGCATAATATCCTTCAAAGTAGTATCAAGTACTTCAATATAACATCTATTTACCATCAGCGCTTCATCCTATATATTGAGATCGATCTTAATCAAAAGCTCGGCAAGATGACTATCCTGATTAAAACTTGCAAGTAGAATCTTCGATATCATTAATTGGAATGACAAACCTAGAATGAGCAGAGAAGTCAAGATATACCATTGGATGCTACATTAATGACAATCTTACCATTAGACCTCGAACCTATAGACAACTTCTTCCATATAAATGTTTTTCCAATTTCATTGTATTCATATACAAAAAACTCCACCTCTACCAGAATGAATGAACTTGTGTATTGATTCATAAACATTGTGTTGTTCATCGCTAAGTCTACTCATAAAATTCTCATACTCAATCTTCAATTCTAATATGTTGCACGCTAATTCTATCATTAACAATCTATTCCGAAATGAAAAATTAAGATCGAGATTAACATACCCTCAAAGTCTTGTAGAGAGTCTGCAACATATTATTAATCTCTGTACGACAACCATTCTTGATTCTTCATAGATCATCCTTAATTCTACATAAATTCAAGATTAAATGATAACCAATTAATATAATTATATTAGGAAAAACATAGTATGACATGTTATTGGTAAAATAAAATAAAATTTATTGTTTAAACAAAAAAATTATTGTTTACTACCTCCATCCCATTATTTTGTTCATACTTTCCTTTTCGTTACGTCCCAACATTATGTTCACACCCTAAAACTGAAAAATATTCACAAACTTACACAAAATGTCATTACTTTTGGGCCACACATACATACAATTCAACTCATCTATTTACTTTATACATAAAGGTTTACAAAATTAACCCTCAAAACCCTACTCATTATTCAAGTTTTCTTAATATGTATGTCACGTCACATATGAACAAAACTTTAGGACGGAGGGAGTAAAAAAATTATTTTTCTATAGATATATGTCATTTCTTAAATGTATTATGAATATATTTTAAATTGAAATACATATAATTGAAACTTGTGTAATGAGAATGTTAACTTGATCTACAATATTTTTAAATAATTCACCGATTTATTGTCAGCTAAATTTCTTAACTAAATTGTAAAGTTATATAATGTTTAATTTTATTTAATCATTAACATTTTGACAATCTACAAAATTTTAAAAATCTACAAATCTTATACACTATATAAATTCTATATTTGAATAACATCAATTAACGATTTATTTTAATGGGTATTATTTTAGGGTTGATTAATAATCTTAATTATATAAATTTATTATAATAATACATATCACGATCAATAGATGTATATATATATCGCATTATATATTAGATTAGAATAATATTATTCAACATTTAATAATGTTGATAATGTATATAAAATATAATATAAATTGATCATAAATAATTTAAAATTAATATCTTTTTGTGATATGAACACCCTCTGGTATTTCGTCACAATATTATATTGAAGTATACATAATATCTATTATTTTAATAATTATATAACTATATATATTAAACAGATCATATTAGTTAGTAAATTAAATAAATTATGATTAATAAAACAATACATAACATTATTAAAAACATCTCTCCCATAGTTTAACATGAATGTGGTGCAAAAAATAGTTTCATTAAGCATATACGACATATATAGATTGTGTGTGTGTGTGTGTACATTAATCATATTAAGCGAGTTCTTAAAAAGTTATAAGAGACTATTTCATATATAAAATAAATCTAATTTACTATATTATATGATCCATGAACTTATGGAACCTAGTCTAATCATATTTTAAAGGAAAACATGATTCAAATGTTAAAGTGGAGCTCTATCTCATGTATAAAATTGTGTCACAAAAGACTTCCTCATTAGCTTATAAATATTTTCTTGAAATCCACCTAGCTTGCCTACTCTATTAAAAAATAATTAAAATAAAATTACCTAAATTTTTTTATATATAAAAGGTAACAAATTGAGTCCCAACATTTCAGTGCAATTGTCTCGATCAAGACACTTCAAAATTACAAAAATAAAATCTTGTATTCATCTCACATACAAAATCATAAAGAAAAATAAAATAAACAGAGCAAACTCTTTCAAATTTGAGAATCTATAAAGAGTTGAAAAAAAAAGTGGCTTCAATTATATGACGTGTATATATTTTTGTCCTTATATTCAACGCATGCCAAATTCTCAATATGAATAGTGATAATAAAATATATGTGCATGTTATCTTCCTGCCTACTCCACTTGTCTCTAGAACCTACAAAATTAATAAGTTAATTATGCAGGTACAAATTCAATGTGAAATGCTATTAAAAAAGAATTGGCAAATTAAAAGTGGAAAATTTAGTGCTAAAGTTAATGTTCTAAACCACTTTAATCGACCATAGTTAAATTGTTACAAAGATGTTGGGAAACGAATTGCCTGGATCTATTCGGGATGAATATTTAAATACAAATTTAATTATAATGATTATTACTAGTATGAATTAACCCATATTAATTCAAATAATAACAAATCATGCATATAAACAATTCACGTAAATCCTACGCATGCGGAATTACTACGAGTGTGAACTTACCTCTTGGAATGGCGATGACCTTGTTGATGAAAACACACCCAAAAACCTTCCCAAGTATTCCCTTAGCCCTTGCTCAACTATCCGGTGGAAGGACACTTGCGAACAATTAACTAAAAGGAAAAATAAAATTTGTTGCACCACTTTTGTGGATTTACTAATTTTTCCAGCACATGGAATTGCACTTGGGAATGAAAGAATCATCCCCTATTTATAGGTGGGTGATGGGCGAAAATTTGGGAAGAAAAACAATGTGGGAAATTTTTTTCTTGATCTCCAAGAAATCTTGAATATATCTCCTATATTCTTTTCCCCACAATTAAAATATTCCACAAAAAATCCCACCTCATCACATTATGGATTTTTCGAAAATATTAGGTCAAGAATCCAAGATTTGGATCTTCTTGAATTTATGAGATATTCTTGTATTCCAAGAAATACACATCTTCCATAATATATTTTCAAGAAAATCAAGAAAATCTTTCTTGCCCTTTATATTTTCAAAATTTTCGAAATATAAATTATGAATAACCAAGTGGGAGATTTCTTGAATTTAATGAGATAATCTTGTATTTCAAGAATATATATCTTCATTCCATAACAAAATTCAAAGAAAATCTTTCTCCTCTCTTATCCATAATTTTCGAAAAAATTGGAAAATTAGCAACAAATATTTATTTTATTTTTAAACATCTTTTCCAGTTATTGGACTTTATGTTGGGCTACTTGGAGGGCCTTTAGGAGAATTAAGATTGAACATTCCAATGGATCTTGAATTATCAATATTGAGCCACAATATTATTCAAGCCCATAAAATATTAATTAATCCCACTACATAATTAATATTGCACTATCCATCTTAACCCATATTATAGTCAATATGGCTCCCGGTTATTATTTCTCGTGTTTAAGATTATCTAGCCCATTAATTAATTCAAGCCACTGAAATAGCTTTCCATTAATTAATATCTTTTTATCCTTGGTAAAGGAACAGTTCAACATTATTACTCATACCGGAAACTAGTTCCACTTGCAAGATTTTGTATGATAAACCTTATGAACCTCCCAAGGGGGCAAATCGAACAAGCGTACTTGCACACGATTCTTCGTATTAAATCTTAGCTACACATGTGACCAATAATATTGCCCAAGGTATAAAGTATTGAATCTCATTGATTCTCTACCCGTAATAAGTCATAGCAATACTTACTAACCACACGTGATCCTATTTAAGGGACGAAGATTAAGAAATAACGAACCACTGAGGTCTAATTCTTTCTAGTTCAGTTATGAAGAATTTGTCCTCATGTAGGTCCTCTTCAGTGCAATAGACATGCACTAGTGTAATCTCTTTGGTCAAGACAAGTCAATCTGAGCGTTACACTTCAACCTTTCACGATGGATTGTTCATTTCCATCTAGGTCGTGAATGGTGTACTTTTGGTTACAAGGGACTGTTAATTTAATCTTCTGTGATCGGGTATCACTAAATTAACTACAATGTAACACACACTATTTATTGAACAGTTATGCAGTAAATATATGTAACATTCGATAATATTTAACGCATCAGTGATAAACAATTTATTTCAGTAAATAAGTCAGAAATTCAGTTTGATTATACAAAGTAAAAGCATACTTTCCAGTATAATCCCAACAATCTCCCACTTATACTCAAAGTCTTCTTTTAAGTATACTACAGCATGTCTCGTGTAGATCCGTGACATTATAATGTCACCTAACACGAACCTAATAATGTCTCACACTTATACTCAAAGCAGATTGGCTACGCACTTGACAACCATTCCTCCCACATGTCTCTTTGAATGTTTCCAGAGGCAGACACTTTGTGAAAGTATACACTAGGTTATCTTCCAATGCGATCTTAGCCACCTCTTCATCTCCTCTCATAACGATTTCCTTCAGTGTGCTTGTTTGACTCGTGGACTCTTGGTTCCCTTGAATTTGCAACTGCCCCTAGCAAATATTGCTAGACAAATTCAGAACTTCATCCAAGTCCACTAAGAAGGTCTAGAGCCAAACTGGTTCCATGGTTGAGTCAGTGATGTATTTCTGCTTCACACTCGTCCAATTCATAGTTACACTTCCCAAATGAAAGCACACTAACTGAGGCAGATAGTTTTTAGAATCTATGTCTGATTGGAAAGCCGAGTCCGTGTATCCTATGGGGATTAGACTATCTGACTGATAAACCAACATTCTATCTCGAGTTCTTTTCAGATACTTCAGAATGTTTTTAACTGCCATCCAAATTTCTTTCCCCGGGTTACTTTGATATCTTGCCACCATGCCAACGGCAAAGCAGATATCCAGTCTCGTGCACAACATTGCATACATAAGGTTTCCGACAACCGAAGCATAAGGAATGCCTTTCACGTCATCTATCTCCCTTTGTGTCTTAGGGCACATTTCCTTGGATAGATGGATTCCATGTCTGAAAGGTACGAAGCCTTTCCTGGAATCTTGCATGCTGAATCGTTTCAAGACAGTGTCTATGTATGAAGCTTGCGATAAGCCTATCATCCTTTTCTTGCGATCTCGAGTGATCTTGATCCCAAGGATGTGCCCGGCTTCCCCTAAGTCCATCATATCAAACTGTTTTGAAAGCCACGCCCTTACGTCTGATAACACCTTTGCATCGTTCCCGATGAGCAGAATGTCATCTACGTATAGTACTAAGAATACCAATGCATTTCCGACACGCTTTTTGTACACACAACTTTCGAACTCGTTTTGATCAAACCCATAAGACTTTATAACATGATCAAAACATTGGTTCCAAGCTCTGGATGCCCGTTTGAGTCCATAAATGGACTTAATGAGCTTACAAACTAGGTGTTCTTGGTCCTTTTCAATGAATCCTTAGGGTTGTTGCATATAGATTTCCTCATCAAGACTTCCGTTAAGGAAAGCTGTCTTGACATCCATTTGCCAGATTTCAAAAATCGAGATGCGCAGCAATCGACAAGAGAATCCGGATGGACTTGGTCATTGCTACAGGTGAAAAGGTTTCCTCATAGTCAATCCCTTCTTTCTGAGTATAACCTTTCGCCACAAGCCTTGCCTTGAAGGTTTCCACCTTCCCGTCCGATCCCCTCTTTCTCTTGTATACCCACTTGCAACCAATAGGTTTGACCCCATTAAGAGGTTTGATCCCATTAATTGGTTTGACTAGCTCCCACACTCTGTTATGATCCATAGACCCCATTTCTGCTTTCATTGCCTTTCGCCAAGAAACCGCATCCTTGTCTTGGATTGCCTCATCATATGTCCATGGGTCTGATTCGTCTTGACCGGGGATCAAATCCGAGGACTCTCATATCCCCATGAATCTCTCGGGTTGTTTCACAACCCTCCCACTATGACGAGATTCCGGATGTGTAAGTGTGTCGTTTGGTATGTCATCTTGTATAGTTGGCAATGAGGTTAGCCTCCTTAGCTCACTTAAGGTAATCTCACTTCTGGGTCTTCTTTCGTTCATATAGTCTTCTTCCAAAAATCTAAAGTGGGTGCTTATTACCACCTTTTGATCTTCGGGGCCATAGAACATACACCCTTTTGTTCCCTCGGTGTATCCTATAAACAGTCTTAATTCTGATCGAGGATCCAATTTTCCGGCTTCCTTGTCCAACACGTAGGCCGGACACCCCAAAATTCTCATGTGTCTCAAACTGGGCTTGTGCCCGGTCCACAATTCTTTGGGAGTTTTGGGAACCGATTTGGATGGCACCAAGTTCAGAATATAAGCCGCTGTTTCCAAGGCATGACCCCAGAACGACTTGGGAAGATCCTCATAACTCATAATTGATCTAACCATTTCCAAAAGAGTTATGTTTCTTCGCTCTGCAACCCCGTTTTGTTGAGGGTTAAGGTGCGATTAGGTTGATGCAATCCTTCATCCGGCAAAAGTAGTTCAAAAACTCATCGCCGAGGTACTCGCCTCCACGATCGGATCGTAGAGACTTGATACGTTTTTTCTATGATTCTCTGCTTGAGCCTTAAATTCTTTGAATTTCTCAAAGGTCTCGATTTATGCTTCATAAGGAAAATATAACCGCACCTCGGTAGTCATCAATAAAAGTGACCGAAATACTCAATAAACTCCTCTTTTCATGGTTGACATTGGACCACATACGCCCATGTGAACAATTTCTAACACTTCTTTGGCTCTATTCCTTGGCTCCGAATGCCCTCTTGGTCATTTTACCCTCCAAACATGATTCGCGGTTGAATTGGTTCAAATTTTGGAGAGACTCTAGTGAACCGCTTTTCACCAACCTTTGGATCCTCTTTTCGATTAATATGTCCCAATCTTAGATGCCATAGAAGTATTTCGTTCACGTCTGATGAATGTTTTCTTTTTCCCGGAAATAGTTGATGTGTTATAGGATGCATTTCGTGAGTGGTGTGCACAGTTAATTGTATAGAGATACTTGACCAATGTCCCATAATAGATACACTCATTATTTGAAGAAATGATGTCATTCTTATTAGAAGAAACTAAGTATCCGTTAATAGAATTTTTAGAAACTGAAAGTGAATTCTTTCTAAAACTGGGAACATAAAGATAATTTAAAAAAAAACTTTATCTTTAAAAGACAAAACTTCTCCCCTTTGCTTTAACCACTACTCATGTATAAAGACCATAATGTCGCTACTTACGTAGCATTGCAATAACCGTTACTATAGTAGCATTGCAATATCTGCCACTTACGTAGCATTACAATAACCGCTACTTTCGTAACATCGCCCAGTGTGATGAGGATCTCACTCCCACTAAGTTGCCGGATCAGTTTGAACCCGTGAAACAAACATGATTAGTGGATCTCGTATCAACCACCCACGAATGAGAAGTATACGCCGCTAAACAAGATTCAACAACTAGTGCGTGAGAATTACCTTTTCTTTTCCGTCCCTTTTGGGGTTGGAACAGTAAACCTCCATTGTCCTCTTTCACCGCACTTAAGCACTTCCTCTTTGGATTTTCCTTGACACCACAAGCATTCCTCATCTTACCATTGCCCTTGGCAACAATTGAGTTTTATTGCTTATGGCTTTTGGTCCTCTTCTTTTCTTGCCTTCCCTTGTCCTAGAAAATGAAGACTTACCACTTCTTAGTTAAAGCTTGAGTTTGGTGCCCCATCAACATCTCTGCCGAGACCAAAACTTGCAACAAATCATTCAATGAGGCCAAAATGCTCGTAAACTTTTAGGCGGAAGAGAAGCACTGTTGGGGAATGAGTTACCTGAGATCTATTCGGGTGAATATTTAAATACAAATTTAATTCATTAATTGTTACTAGCATGAATTAATCCTATATTAATTCAAATAATAATTGCAACAACATATCATGCATATAAAAGCCACGTAAAACCTCGCGATGCGGAATCTACGAGTTTACGTGAACGCACCTCTCGGGATGGCGGTGGCTTTGGTCGGACGGACTAACCAAAAGGACTTCCCAAGTATTCCCTTAGCCCTTGCTCGACAATCCGTTGGAAGGATACTTTCATGAACAATTAACAAAAGAAAAAATAAACTTTGTTGCACCACTTATGTGGATTTGCTAATATTTCCAAAGACATGGAATTGTACTTGGGAATGAACTAATCATCCCTATTTTATAAGAGGGAGGGTGGATTTAAAACTTTGTAATATTCCAATGTGGGATAAGACTTTTCTTGGTCACCAAGAAATCTTGAATATATCCTATATATTCTCTTTCCCATAATTAAAATATTCCACAAAATTCCACCTCCTCTATTTTATGGAATTTTTCAAAAATATAGTGTGCAAGAATCCAAGATTTGGATCTTCTTGAATTTATGAGATATTCTTGTATTTCAAGAAATACATATCTTCCATAATATCTTTTCAAGAAAATCAAGAAAATCTTTTTCTTGCCCTCTATTTTCCAAAATTTCAAAATCTCACTATGAATAACCAAGTGGGAGATTTCTTGAATTTAATGAGATAATCTTGTATTCCAAGAATACATATCTTCATTCCATAACAAAATTCAAGAAAATCTTTCTCCTCTTTTATCCATAATTTTCAAAATTAAGAGGAAATATAAGCAACAATATTTATTTTATTTTAATCACCTTTTTCGGTTATTGGACTATATGTTGGGCTACTCGGGGGGCCTTTAGAGAATTAAGATTGGACCTTCTAATGGATCTTGAATATCTAATATTGAGCCACAATATAATTCAAGCCCATAAATATTAATTAATCCCACTACATAATTAATATTGCACTATCCATCTTAACCCATATTACGATCAATATGGCTCCCCGGTCATTATTTCCCGTGTTTAAGATTATCTAGCCCATTAATTAATTCAAGCCACCAAATAGCTTTCCGTTAATTAATATCTTTTGTCCTTGGTCGAGGAACGGTTCAACATTATTATCCATAAGGAAAACTAATTCCACTTGCAAGATTTGGTATGATAAAACTTATGAACCTCCCAAGGGGGCAAATCAAGCAAGCGTACTTGCACACGATTCTTCGTATTAAATCTTAGCAATCACATGTGACCAATAATATTGCCCAAGATAAAAAGTATTGAATCTCTCTCTGATTCGCTACCCATGATAAGTCAAAGCAATAGTTACCAATCCCACGTGATCCTATTTAAGGGACGAAGGTTAAGAAACAACGAACCATTGAGGTCTAATTCTTCCTTGTTCAGTTCTGAAGAATTTATCCTCCTGTAGGTCCTATTCAACTGCATCAGTCATGCACTAGTGTAATCTCTTGGTCAAGACAAACCAATCTGAGCCTTACACCTCAACCTTTCGCGATGGTTGTTCATTTCCATCTAGGTCGTGAATAGGCGTACTTATAGTTACAAAGACCGTTAATTTAATCTTCTATGATCGGGTATCACTAAATTAACTACAAAGTAACACGCATTTAAATATTGAACAGCTTATGCAAAGAAATATATATAACATTCAATCATATTTAAAGCATCGATGATAAACAATTTATTTCAAGAAATAAGTCCGAAAATTATTTTTTGATTATACAAAAAGTAAAAAGCATACTTTTCAAAGATAATTCCAACAATCTCCCACTTATACTCAAAGTCCTTTTAAATATACTCTGAAAGACGCTCGAGTAGTCTGTGACATCTAATGTCACCTACACGAACCTAATAATTTCTCCCACTTATACTCAAAGCAGATTGGCAACGGTGCTTTGACACCCATTCCACTCACATGTCTCTCGAATGTATTGAGAGGCGCACGCTTTGTGAATGGATCTCGCTAGGTCGTCCCTCGACGCTATCTTTGCCACATCTATATCTCCTCTCGTATAAGATGTTTTTCCTTTAATGTGTTTTGTTTTGACTTCGTGGACTCTTGGTTCTCTTGAATTTGCAAATCGCCCAACATATATTGTGTAGGTCCTTAACGGTTATGTGAGGGCGTAAGTCTAGAGGGGAGGGGTGAATAGACTTCAAAAAACTTTTTAATCGGATGAATGATAACCAACTTATTGAACGCCCGTAATCCCGTCGATTAACCGATCGAAGCTTTTACCCGTGAAAACCGGTCTTTCCAAGTTTTATCTTTTTATCTTAACTTAGAATGTATCGCGCTTTAAGATTGTGCGATGTGAGAAGCGATTAATCAAAGCGATAAAAGGCACACAAGATTTATAGTGGTTCGGACAAACCGGTCCTACATCCACTCTTCCCTTTCACAAGGGCACCAACTTAACCGACTTAACCCGGTTGGACTTAGATTAGTGTGTTAGTCCAACCACGATTACCCAACCGAGATGTTTTAAGAGTTCTCACTCAAAGCGATCCCGAAAATCGATCTTAGAAACCTAGATGAAATCTTGCTAAACAACTTATCCTAACTTGGGGGTTTGGGTAAGATTGTTTGAGGTTCAAACTATGAAATCTTTTCTTTAGCGTATAAAAGCGACTGATAGCTAGATGAAAAGATTTCTTGCTAAAAACTTATGGGATGAACACAATATAAAATAAGCTTGTAGTTGTGTTCTTCGTGCGGAAATCGACTATAGTTTGAGCTTCTTGATTATGTTGTTTGTCCCAAATTTCCGTATTTCACTCTGAAGTGTGATCCCATATTTATAGACCTTGAGATCAAAAGAGCCGTTGGAAGCAATTTGAATCTCGGGGCTATTTCTAAATGAGAGTTCTTGGGCTTGATGTGGCGTCTTGAGAACAGCATGGCTGAAAAAAGTTTATAGCCGTTTGAGAGAGAGCAACATCGAATCCAGCATATCGGCTCTGTTCATCGTGTCTCTTCCTTATTGGATGAAAGCCTTGCTGCGGTGTTGTTCCTCAACTAAGGTTGGTATTCATCTTGTTCGGATCGCGGGCGTATGATAAGATGAAACATCGATTTTCATCTTATGAGCTCGATCGATCTGATCCTATCGATCCACGATGGAGTCTTCTGGCGCTGTTGACTTAGCTTCAATTGGTGACTCACGTGATGTAGGTCTTCTCTCTTATCTTGGGAAGTCATCGATCTTCTAGTATAGAGGTTTGAGCTTCATGACTTCCGGGCCGAGTTATCGACAAGATCGGTTAGATCGATCTTCCGATTACGGTTTAGCGTTACGCTCATGGGATATCGACTTTCTTACGAATCTTGAGATCGACCTTTACATATTGAGTTCCCCCTCAATATGTGACCTATCTATTACATCGGTTTTTCTATACAATCATTATCAACTTGGTCTCCTATAGCGATAATGTAAACATCGATCGACTAACAGTCTGATTGGTCTATTACATGTTTTTTGGAACTTTCATCAAAACTATAAATTTCCCAACAATTTCCCCTTTTTGATGAAACCAAAACACTTGAGAAACAAACAGTTGATTAGTATAGAAACGTTAAAAAACAAATGTCGGAAAACAAAGAGATTTTGTCTTGGGATCGAAAAAATAAACTTTTCATTAGATAAGATGATTACATGTTACATCGGAAAAGTTTTGAATTTAAAAAGCTAGCGATCCTGAGGCGTCTTACGAATCTTCACTCCTTGGGCTTGTATCCTTACGGCATTTCTCTTTGGTCTTGTGGAATGTTGAAAATCGATAGAGTTTCCATTTGACATCGGTTATGCACTCTTGATCGATTATCGTGATTTGCTCAAGATGTCAAAGTAGAATCTCTCAAATGCCGGTCTGTCGAATGAGCCATCTGCCTTCTTTGAGTATATTAACGAGATCATACTCTTGGCGAGATATCTTTACATTTATAAGCTTGGCTTCATTTTCCGAATACTTGAAGAAAGTGCGGATATTTATTACGTAACCGGTTGAGGAACTCATCATCTGGTGATTCTTCTTTTGGGACAAGATCAAGGACAAAGGCATCTAGAAGCCATTCACTTACGATCTTATTCCATTCCTCAAACCTCTTGGCGTGTCTGCGGCATTTTTTTTTTGGTATAATCTAAATGCGACTCTTTTTTTGGCAACAGAGGTTACGGTGCGATTTTCGATTAATCCTTTCTTAGCCCTTGATTTGAACTTCTTTTTCAACCCTTACGCTTGTGCCCGTTTTTTACGTCCTTCTTTCTTCTTGATTATCATTCTTTGGACAATTTTCTGACTAGCTCCTTATCGGCTTATGTCGACTAATTTGTTATACGGTGGCTTTCTGATGCGATGGCGGGTCCAGATTTTGATGTCCCGGCACCCCGGCCTTTTTCTTGCAATTGAGCTTTGTCCATGGGCCTTGTCATCGATGTGTCGGTTGGTTTCTCGAGATCCTTCCCTTTTTGGTTTGATCAAAAAAGCGCGTTGAGTGGGAAGTCGAGACCCAAAGTTGGTGACAATGCTGATTTAAATCATTAGCGAGATAAACACGAAGATTGAGCTATTAGATTACGGGCGGTTATGTCGATTCTTTCTTGGCGATTTCCATTGTTGCGAAGAGTGTCCAAATCATTTTGTCAAATTTCTCTTACGATAACTTTCGAGCCTTTTTTTTCTCGGTGGCGTCGAGAAAAAAAGATTGAGTTTCATCCACTGTTTGACTTGTCATCAAGCGATTTTGTAAGCTCGGCCGAATATGGTGGACATGGATTGGGAGAAGCCCGATCTCGATTGCTTCGTTTTGTTTGAGGCCCGATTTGTCTCGATCGATTAACACTCCCTCAATCTCTTCTTTCGGGGAGATCTTTGAGACAAGATCGATCTCTGAAGTTGATCGATGGTGATTTGGGATGTAGGAATTGGATCCATCACTTGATCGAGTTGATTGTTTGTGCCTCCGGTGGTTGGTCGTGAAGCTGCGACACCGTTCCACTTTCATCGGCGACTCGGCATTCACCATTTCGGCGTCATTTTACGGAGCTTCTTGGCGATCTCGGCTTCTCTTCTTCCGGCGGTTCAAACTTCACAGTGGATCGAGCTTTCCGCAGTTTATCGGATATGAGCTCGGTGGTGATCCCACTTTGGCGGACTTCCTCATATCGAAGTCAAAATCTGCGAACTCATCCGCACCACCCATCATTCAACAAGTAAGATAAGATCTGAGAAGCTTTTTAATGAGATCTCTCGGTGAGGATCTCCATGACTTCTTCTCGATAGCGGGATGGGCGACCCGGTTGTGGATACATCTCATCAATCTCCGTTCAATTCTTAGTCGACCATTTTTCCGGTGATGGTCTTTGTTGATCTGGATCTTGAGGAATGATCTGTCCGGATTACATTGGATGAGATGTGGAAGCTTACGGTTGTGCTTGAATCGGCGGAAGTTGTCTGATTGGTTCAACTTTGCGATGGTTCTGCTTTGTAGTGGCGGTTATATCTGGTTCGGAGTTCATGGCGGTGAACTAGCGGTAGAGATATGCTCTGCGGCCTTTAGTCTGGCGGTGAATCGGCTTGAGGTTGAGGAGAAGTAGATTTATCGGCTTGTGCTTCTACCTCGGATCGTTTCTGGCGAGCCCTCGGGTTGAAGCTTGCACTGTCGATTACATTCTTTGTTGCGCCATGCATTTTTCGGTGACTTTTTCTTCTTCGACTCATCTTCTAGTCTTTAGAGTCGGGGTAGGTTCTTTTAACTTTCTTTGGCCTCTTCTCTGGGCCTTCACGGTTTTAGTTTCTTTTTACGTGGAGCAAGCCCGGTGTGGATGAAGCGACTTCTTTGCTCTTTCCTTTCTTGATTTTGTTGGAGTGGGCTCCGTGTCATCGTCTGGTGGCCCATATATAAGCTGAAGTTGATGAGAAGGAAGGCATTGTAGGACTTGATCCATTACGATTCCATTCGGTAGCTTGGCGGTTTGTCTTTTAATATGGTACGCAACCTTGTTGAGATTCTTGATTCTCTTTTTTCGAAAAAGACACACTTTGGATTCATTGACTCCAAATTTTTTCGTGTTCTTGGAGCAAGATGGCTTTTCGAGGGAAGCCGTGCCAATTGATGTTACGAGCCCCCATCAATTATTCTTTGCCATCTTTGTACATTTTGGTGATGTGAGAGCATCTGGGCTAAATGAGATTCCCATGATCGTTCTTGTGAGAATGTCAAACAATGATCTGTACTTTCTTTTGAGCATTGGCGCGATGAATCCGGTTTGTCGATGTTTATCTGCCTCTCTTAAGAGCTCCCCTCGATTTCTTCATCCTCATTCTCCTGTAGTGTGCGGGAGAGATTAAGCCCTTTGGCAAAATTTGAACAGACCAGTGATATGCGCATTTGTCGATCGATTTCTTCTCCGTTGGTGGCGACATCGGTTAAATCTCACGGCTTTTCTGTATCCACACTCAAATTTTGCAAGAATTGAAGTGCTTCATCTTTGCATCAACTGGATTGCGATGAAAGCGAGAGCAATATGTTTCGATCCGGCTTTCTTGAGATTTGTTCCACCTCCATGGATTGAGAATCCTCGGTGGTTCCAAAGCCGAGCGAACTTATCCTCGAAGATCTTCGTTGCGATTCCGCATAATTGCACATGATCTTTCCAAGTCCATGAGTGGCCATCTACATGTGAGATAGACTCATTAAATTTGTGCATAATCAATATCAATATCATCTTTGCGGAAAACAAAAGGCAATGAAGCATAATTTCCGAAAAACAACTTTTGAAAACAATGTTTTTAACGGAAAAGAAAGATTCATCATTAAGCTTAAAAAGAAAATATTACCAGATTCAAATTTTGAGACGATTTTGAAGCGTAGAGTAAAATTTGAAGTTTTTCAATAAGAGTAATGTCTGAGTTTGTGAAGCGAAAAAACTACGGTAAGGTTTGATGAATCTTTATATAGAAGGAGGGGTACAATAAGACAAGATTTTGAAGATCAATCGTTTTGAAAAGATTATGCGCTCAGTTAGCGGTTTTTGATCGTAGGGTTGGAAAAAAATATGCGTACACAAAACTTTTGGATTTAAAAACACGATCAAGTAGCGGTTAATACATGTACCCCGTCCGCATTAAATGATTTGCGAGTACCGTCCACAAGGATAGTGGATGCGGTAAAACAAATAAAATCGAATCTGATCCGATAAATAAATAAAGAACAAGAGAAGAGATCGTGTCTCCGTTGGTGATGTTGTTATCGATCAATATTACTTGTCAATGTTGATTCCACTTGTTGATCTTAATCATTACGCCTTTAGCCTTAAGAAATTTCCCAACTATGATCCTTTTAACCGATCTTCTCGATTCGTCGATTTGTTGAAACTTGAGCTTAGGTGATCTTTCCTTAATCGTCGATTTCCCTTTTTATCCGCCTTGATCGGTTTGAAGTTCCCCTTCAACCGATATTTCTGAACATAAACCGATATATCGATTTATTGGAGTTTCAAGCCGCAATGAGATCTCTCTCATCGATCATGCTTTCGTAAATAATCGATTTTGGTTGACCTTATCGATTCTTTTCGGATAAAGCCAATTCTTGGGATAAGTGTTACTGCCAAAACTTAGTCTAGAGTAGTAGCTTCTATTCCCTAAGTAGGCGTGATTGACATGCGTAAATATCGTCCCGATCTCTCGATATGTCAATCAACCGTAAATTTATCCAATTATCGATCGCGTGATTTCTACTACGTTTGTCCTTTTGATGCAAATTTCTCGGATAGGCTTCTTGAGCCCGACAATTGCATTTGCATCCTTGCTTGGCCTCTATAAAATGGACCAATGTTTTTACACAACATCACCCATTCACCATACTTATCTTCTTTGTAAGAATCATGTATCTTGGTGAACCCTTGTTTCGGTGAGACTTCCGTGAAACACTTTTACACCCTTTTATATGGTTTCATCTTCTCAAATCAACCCTTTGCATCCCTCATTCTTTGTTTTTCTTCATCATCTTCGATTTCACATCGATTCTTTGCCAAAGCTTCTCTACCACCGGTAGCGGATCTGCTTTGTTGCAACCGAAGACACTTCTCTAACCGTATGCACCTTGTGTGTCTATCTGGATAGCGTAACGGAACCATCGGACTTAGTGCGGTATAAAATATCGACACATGTGCCCATGAGATCGATGACCAACTCTTTGGCACGTGCTCCATTTATCAATTTGGAGACCCTACTACTCCTCCTTTTTAGGGCTCGGGCTTAGTAATCTGTCAATGCCTCTCTCTCTTTTCTTGGAGAGTCCATCGGTTCTGGCATGGGATTACCTTTTTAAACCTCCACCCCCTGTTAAGTGGGGAAAAATGAGAGTCGATTTCATAAAATCTCTCTCTTTCCCTCATTAACATTTAACTTATGAGTTAGGTTTGGGTTTGGATCTTGGGTTTAGGGTCCTAGGTTTAGGATTTTTGGTTAACATTTATGTCTTGACCTCCGGGTCTTCTTGTACTTGTAACTTCGTAATGTAACCTCACCTTGGGTTTTTATCAATGAAAAGTTACATTATTTCATTTTGTTGTGTAAATTCACCTTTTCTTATGCGATTGATAGCTTCTTAATCTCTGAATCTTGCTTGTTGAATCACAAAAAAATACTATAACCAACTTGATTTAATCGGATAATCCTTTAAAGGCGAGCATTTTCCCTTAAATCGATAAACCTTGAATTACGATCGGTTCCTTTAAAGCGATAGACTTAAAATCGATAACACTAAAATCGATCGGTTCCCTTGGATGCAGTAGCGTGTATGTCGATCGATTTTTGCATATCGATCTCTTGAGATCGATTAAGATACCAAACTCAAGCGATTTCTCTCGATCTGGTTAGTCTCTTAACCGGTAGTTACGGAGAGCATTCCATCAAACATTTTTGGTGACATTTCTCCAAGATCTAGAAGTCCTAGCTCATTGCATAAATCTCTGAATCGATCTCGGCTAGTGGCTTGGTTAGAATATCGACCTACGTATGTCGGTATGAATCTTTTCCATTACGATATTCTTCTTTTCAACGTGATCTCTTATGAAGTGGTGTCGACATCTACATGCTTGCATCTTGTATGTAGAAGCGGATTACGGTGATTGCAATAGCAATATTCTTGTCATCACCGAGAATATAGATGCGTTCTTAGCTACAATGTTGTAATCCCTCATTTCTTGGTTGAGCGGGCGATTAGGAACAACGACTTCTGCGACCATATATTACGCTTGATTGTTGATGTACATAGCGATATACCTTCCTTTTTGAAAACCACGAGATCGGTTTACTTCCTAAGCCCGACATGTTCACGAGGTTGATTTTACGTCGATCTTGCAACCTCCATAATCGAGTCGAAATACCCACTAAGCTCTAGATTATCATCGATGGGTAGAATAAACCAAGGTTTATTGTTCCTTGAATATTAAAATCCGCTTAGGCTGCTTCTAGGTGGTGACCATTGGATTTGCACGAAATCGCACATACACCCTCTCTGCGAAGGTGATATCTGATCTGTTTGGCGGTCGGTATAATAAAGATCCAATGAGAGCCCTATATTCCTTCGATTTGTTTTACGACCGGCCTCATCTGGATCCATCTTGAATCCGGTCATCATAGGAATTTTGGCTTCCTTGCTATTTTGAATTCCAAACTTAGCCAAAATATTCCTAGTGTACTTTGCTTGGCGGATGAATATCCCTTCCGAACTTTGTTTAACTTGGAGACCTAGAAAGTAATTCATCGACCCATCATGGACATCTCGAATTTCCCTTGCATCGGTTTCTTTGAATCTTTCACATAGGTTCTTGTTTGGAGATCAGAAGATGATGTAAATCCACGTAATCGAACCATCGAAATATCTTCTCCATCTTCTATTACGAATAAGGTTACGTCCCTTTGTTCCTTTAGTGAACCCACTTTCGATCAAGAAGCGAGAGAGTGTATCATACCGGGCTCGCGAACTGTTTTGAACCATAAAGAGCTTTTCTTAAACGATACACTTGGTTGCCTTTTTTCAAAGCACGGAGGTTGTTAGACATAAACTTCCTCCGCTAGTACCCGTTTAAGAAAGCACTCTTTCATCCATCGATACCGCAATGAACCCTCTCATGGGAAGCATCGCGCCCGAAAACAGACCGAATGGCTTCAAAGGCGGCGGCCCGGTGCAAAGGTCTCATCGTAATCAATTCCTTACGATTGTGAATACCCCTTAGCAACAAGTCTTGCCTTATTTACGGTGATAACATTTTTTCTCATCTCTCTTGTTCTTGAAGATCCATTTTAAATGCCAATTCGTCTTGATGGCACAGTGCATCTACTAGTTCCCATACTTCATTTCTCTCGGCTGTTCGGCTCCTCTGCATGGCTAGAATCGGTTTATGTCTTGTAATGCTTCCTCGATTGTAGTAGGTTCCTTCATAGGCGAATAACTTGACAATACATGGCACTTTCACCAATCGATGTCTAGTTTTAATTTTATCGAGCGGGTCTCCAATTATCGGATCGGTTGGATGGTGGTTATCCGAGTCCTTCTATTACGATTTCGTCGGTTTTGAGAACATCGTCCGTTTACGATAAAATCTTATTACTAGTGATTGGGAGTGGTGCGGGGTTATGGTCCACTTGATAAGAACAAGTCTCGGTGATGTTGGAATCATCATGTCTTTGATGTCGTTAAATGAGAACTTCGAAGTTCCCCAGAGCAGGATGGTTCGATTCTTCTTATCTCGGTGAATCGGCTTTTTTCATCGGCAGTTGTTCGTACCTTAGGATCTGATTGATCGGTGAATCGACTAGATCTGGAATGTAAATTGATCTGATTTACGATCCTTTATCCTTGATCGTTAGGCGATCCATTTTACGAATATCGAGGTTACGGTAGATCGGTACTTCTTGTTACGAAATGATTTCTCTTGATCGGAAGAAGATGCTTCATCAAAGGCTACATGGGGTGTTTCTTCCACAACAAGGGTTAGTTTGTTGTAGACCACGAAGGCTTTGCTAGATGAGAATACCCTAGAAATATACCCTCATCGGACTTGGCCTCAAAAGGTCTTCAACCCGACTTTTCCCATTGTTGTGTATGAAACACTTGCACCCAAAAAACATGGAAGTAAAAAACCACGAGGTTTTACGCCTTCCACGATTCATAAGGGTGTTTTGTAGTGAGCCTTAGTCGGGGAGACATCTGTTACTGCGTATGGCATGCGGTGTTGATTATACGCCCCGAAAACGGTTTGGCATCGCATGTTCGGTAACATTGTTGTTGGCGAACTTCTTTGAGGATTCTGTTTCTCCGTTCAATTTACTCCATTACATTTGTGGCGTCCTCGCGGTGATGTTTCATCTTTGTATACCAAACTTAGAGCAAAAATCGGTAATAAAGGAGTTGAAAATTACGTACCTTTATCGTCGATTTTTTACTCTGTTGACACCCTTCTCATTTTGTAATCTTCTTAGTAGCTTCGGGTATCTTGGTTGTCGTCTCATTCTTCTTATGTAAGAATATAACCCGGAGTAAACTTGGAATAGTCATCCACGATTACGAGAGTATTTCGTCCGTTGAGGCCGAATTATAATCCCAAGCCAAACAGATCCATATGAAGCATTTGCGGTACTTTCTGGCGGATCTTTGGTCCCGAAAATCCTTTGAATGAAGCTTTGACTGTTTTTTCCCTTCCGACATGCGATACATATCGATCCTTTGAGAACACTTCATTGGAAGTCCTTCCACTAGAGACATCCTGGCTATCTTATTAAGAGTTTTAAAGTTCGGATGGCTCATTCTTTTGTGCGAGCCAATTGCTACTTTTGGAACTCTTAACAATCGAGCATGCATTTCTTGGACAAGCTGTTCAATCATTTTGTGTAGATCGTCCCTTTTCTTGAACCGATTAGCAATATCTGTTGAGTGACTCGATTCTTGATAGTGCATTGATCGATCGAGAACTCAACCTTTGAATCCGTTGTCGCGAAATTGTGAAACCGATAATAGGTTGTGCTTGGGACCTTCCGACAAAGCGATACTCCGATTACTTGTACATCATCATTCTCTAAGGTTCGAACCCTTTGGTATAACCAAAGTTATCATCACCGAAAAGAGTACCGCGGGCCTTTACATTCTATGTAGGAGGCGAGGAGATGTTTGCTTCGATCATGTGCCTTGAGCATCCACTATCGATGTACCCGGATAGTTGCTTGCACACCTCCTTTGTTGGCGGACCCACGCGAACACCCAATCGGATCGGGTTTTAGGTACCCTTTCGGATTGGGTCTGAGGGGTTAGGTTTGGATTTGGGGATCCATACAAAGCGAGCACTTCTATGGTGATCGGTCGGATCGAAGGCTGATTTGTCTCCCATACTGTCAACATAATCATACTTATCCTCATATGCTTTCGATTTGTATGATTACTTGTGTGAACCTTGGATGACTTAGAAGACTTATGATTTACCTTTTTCGGTTTGTCTTCTTTTTATCGATGTGGTTCGGTCTGATAGCCTAAATTTACGACTATAGGGGTAGAAATGCATTGCTACCATCAAAAGATTCATATCCTTTTTAGCATAGATGGTTTTCGCGGTTTACGAAGCATGCTTATTAAGCGGTGACCTTGGTTGGGTCTCAGTTAGACTTCTCTTTTGTAGGTTGTCTTTTACGATTCTGATCTGTTGATCGGGTTGAGGTTTCTTCGGAAAGAACTGGGTTCTTCCGTTGATTCCTCGGTGATGCTTTACCGGTTGGGGTCCATTTACATTCCTTTTACGGTTGGCACTTGCCTTTACCGCTCAAGCCCGGTCTCTTACCCCTATTAGATACAAGTTTGGCTTTTGGTGTATCTTTTTGAAAATTAAATCGATTACACCTTTACGAGATGAATCGATCGGGGCTTTTGAGGATGTGGAGGGTTTCTCATAGCCAAGTCCTCCTTATCAATCTTTACTCGAAAATAGGCGTTCATGTCTTTAACGGTTTGAGATGATTTTGAAAAAACATCTATTTTCTTCGCAGATTTTCCTCGGAGGATTTGGACTTTCATGCATTGAATAGCTCATCGAATTTTGCTTGCAAGATTTTGAAGTCATCGACTTCTTTGTCTGTTAATTTCCATCTGTTCTTTGATCTGCTTTTTTCCGATCGAAGCTTTAACTTTGAGAATTTTAAATTCCTCGGTTACCTTCGGCGGTTTGGTGATCTAAGTTGAAGGTTTTTTACGAGATCATTTTCTTGACAAGGTGATTATTTACGATCCTCGACTTATCATTCTCGGCTTCCACAATAGCATAAGTTTCTCTTGCATTGGAGATCTTCAAGCAATTGCTCTCGAGTAGAGTGCGGTCAATCTCCCGGCGGGTGTGCTAATGATAGCGGTGTAGAAGCGAGCGAAGGGGGTTTGGAGGTTACCTCGGTGGTCCTCCACAGCCATCGAGGCAAAGTTCATTATCGTCGATGAGAATATCGGATCTTCACTTTCATAGAAGTCGGCAACCTTCTTGTCGGTGAAGTCTTCTCTGAGGGGATATCCGGAGTCCTCGGAGGCGATATAGGAATCGTCGATTCTGGCGTATCGGCAACCATGGCTCTTACGTCTCTAAACCGTTGCTCTCTTTTTGTTCCTCTTTTCTTCCCTCTCTCTCGGCGTCAGTGCAGGCGATCTGTGCTATAGTGACTGGCTTCTCCGCGATTGAACGCAGCTCCACGGATCCACCGTTCCTTCCTTCGGGTGAATCACTCATACATATGACCTATCGGTGATTTCCCTTCGATAGTAGTCCGAGTTTCTTCTATCGATTGGTTATCTCTTCCTTCCTTTGTCGACTATCTCTTTCCCTTTCATCTCTGTGATCCCTCCGATCATCGGATCTGGTTCTTCTGGAGATCTATTATGCGATCTCCTATCTCGATCCTCGGCTATGTTGATAGTCCTTATAAAATCTTCGATACTTACCAAGTTGTATATCGACTTCTCAAGCTTCGCGGTAAACAACGCGATCTGTTACTGCTGACTTAATATATTTCCAATGGGTTCATTGGCCTTTGTTCTCTCTTTGGTTGCCTTGAAAACAACAGATTTTGAAGTCGAGGTTTTCAGCGGGGCCTCGTCTTCATCGACTTGACCTCTTTCAATCGAGTCGAACTTCGTGAGCTTTAAGACTCAAGAACAAGCTACTAGGTTTCATTCTTGAAATGTCACGGCAATCTTTGATTCTGTGACCTTCATGTCCCAACTTCTTGGTGAGAGACCTTAGGATCTTATAGTTGATATCTTTATCGGTCATCTCTCTACCAAGTTCTCGAAGCTTGTTTATAGACATTGTAATTCTTCCATCGAGTTAGTTGATGGTTTTTAGTTGAAAGCAACATCTTGATTTCTCGAACTTCACCGGTTAAACGAAGGCGGTTGTCTTTTATCTGTTCATTTCCCTCGCGGATCTCGGCGGAGTATCCCACATTGCTTTTCGATTTGAGATACTTAATCTTCTCTTTGGTGACCTTATCCATTGTCTTCATGATGATATGTCTTGCAATGGTGTCCAGTATCTGCGATTTTCTTTCTTACGTGTCCATCGAAATTTGGGCTTTTTTTAAGTACAAGACTTCACGTGGGAAAATGCGGATCTCCTCCATTGCGGGATTGTCGTAGTAAATGATGATGGGTCCTCTCTCGATGACTTCCATCATTACGCCCTTGATCGAGCCTAGATGGTTGGACATATATATGGCCCAATCTGCATACTCATCAATAGAGAACTTGACCGGATCATGATACATACTGGATGTGTTATCCATCTTTGAGTGATTTTGGAAAATGAATGAGTTTTAAAAAGCGGTTTTTCAAGATCGATTCGGATGACCACAATGACCGCGAGTCGATTAGTCGGAAGAACCAACCAACTCGATACCACTTGTAGGTCGAGCGGGTTATGTGAGGGCGAAGTCTAGGGGAGGGTGAATAGACTTACGAAAAACTTTTCGTCGCGGATCGGTGTCGCGGCGGATAGCTTTGTCGAGTCTTGAAATGAATCGATTGATCGATAACCAACTTCTTGAACGCCCGGAAAAGCGGTCGGTTCGGTAACTATCAGTTAAGCGATCGTCGCGGAAGCTTAAGTTTTACCGTGAAAAACCGGTTTGTATAAATCCAGTTCAAGTTTTATCTTTTTAATCGGATGTGAAAATCAGGTCCGTCGGATCGAAGCTTGGTCTTTGTCGATCTTAACTTAGAATGTATGCGCTTTAAGATTGTGCGATGTGAGAGCGATTAATCAAAGCGATAAAAGGCACCTGAAGATTTATAGTGGTTCGGACAAACCCGTCCTACATCCACTCTTCCCTTTCACAAGGGGCACCAACTTAACCGAAACTTAACCGACCGGACTTAGATTAGTGTGTTAGTCAACCACGATACACCAACGGATGTTTTAAGAGTTCTCACTCAAAGCGATCCCGAAATCGATCTTAGAAAAACCTAGATCGAAATCTTGCTAAACAACTTATCCTAACTTGGGGGTTTGGGTAAGATTGTTTGAGTTCAACTATGAAATCTTTTCTTGCGTATAAAAGCGACTGATAGCTAGATGAAAAGATTTCTTGCTAAAACTTATGGGATGAACACAATATAAAATAAACATGTAGTTGTGTTCTTAGATGCGGAAATCGACTATAGTTTGAGCTTCTTGATTATGTTGTTTGTCGGCATTTCCGTATTTCACTCTGAAGTGTGATCCCATATTTATAGACCTTGAGATCAAAAAGCCGTTGGAAGCAATTTGAATCTCGGGCTATTTTAAAGGTGAGATTTGCGAGCTTGATGTGGCGTGCTTGAGGAGCGGCATGGCTGAAAAGTTTATAAGCGTTTGAGAGAAACAACATCGAATCCATGATGTCGGCTCTGTTCATCGTGTCTCTTCCTTATTGGATGAAAGCCTTGCTTTGCGGTGTTGTTCCTCCAACTAAGGTTGGTATTCATCTTGTTCGGATCGCGGGGCGTATGATAAGATGAAACATCGATTTTCATCTTATGAAATTTGATCGTCGATCTGAAGCGATCGATCCACGATGGAGTCTTCTGGCGCTGTTGACTTAGCTTCAACCGGGTGACTCGGCGATGTAGGTCTTACGGTCTTATCTTCGGAAGTCATCGATCTTCTAGTATAGAGGTTTGAGCTTCATGACTTCATTTGAGTTATCGACAAGATCGGTTAGATCGATCTTCCGATTACGGTTTTAGCGTTACGCTCTGTGGGATGTCGAACTTTCTTCTGAATCTTGAGATCGACCTTTACATATTGAGTTCCCCTCAATATGTGACCTATCTATTACATCGGTTTTTCTATACAATCATTATCAAGCGGGTCTCCTATAGCGATAATGTAAACATCGATAATCCAATGCGCTTTTCACTGGTTACTTTGATATCTTGCTATCATGCCTACAAGCGGATATCTGGTCTCGTCACACAACAATGCATACATAAGGTTTCCGCAAACCAAGCACAAGGAATACCTTTCATGTCATCTATCTCCTTTTCGTCTTAGGGAATATTTTCTTAGATAGATGGATTCCAAGTCTGAAAGGTACGAATCCTTTCTTGGAATCTTGCATACTGAATCGTTTTAAAACCAGTATCAATGTATGAATACTTGCGATAACCCGATCATCCTTTTCTTGCGATCTCGAGTAATCTTGATCCCAAGGATGTGTTCGGCTTTCCCTAAGTCTTTCATATCAAACTGTTTTGAAACGCCATGCCCTTACGTCTGACCACACCTTCACATCGTTCCCGATGATCATAATGTCATCTACGTATAGTACTAAGAATACCAATGCAGTTCCGACACGTTTTTTATACACACAACTTTCAAACTTGTTTTGATCAAACCCATAAGACTTTATTACATGATCAAAACTTTGGTTCCAAGCTCTGGATGCCTGTTTGAGTCCGTAAATGGACTTCTTGAGCTTACAAACAAGATGTTCTTGGCCTGTTTCAATGAAACCTTGGGGTTGTTGCATATAGATCTCTTCATCAAGACTTCCGTTAAGGTAAACTGTCTCGACATCCATTTGCCAGATTTCAACGTCGAAATGCGCAACAATCGATAAGAGAATACAAATGGACTTAAGCATGGCTACGGGCGAAAAAGTTTCCTCATAATCGATCCCTTTCTTTTCTCGAGTATAACCTTTTCGCCATTTGTCTTGCTTTAAAAAGGTTTCAACCTTCCCGTCCGATCCTCTTTTCCTCTTATATACCCACTTGCATCTAGTGGGTTTGACCCCATAAGTGGTTCGACTAGCTCCCCACACTCTATTATGAAACATAGAACCCACTTTCTTTCATTCTTTTTTGCCAAGAATCAGCATCCTTATCTTGGAGTGCCTCGTCATATGTTCATGGAGTGCGATTTGGGAATCAAGTCCGAGGACTCTCCTATTCCCATGAATCTCTCAGGCTGTCTAACAACCCTCCCACTATAACGAGGCTCCAGTTGTGAAAGCGTATCGTTTGGTATATCATCTAGTACAATTGGCATTGAGGTTTGCCTTCTAAGCTCATTTAAGGTATTCTCACTTCTGGGTTTTCTTTGGTTCTATAGTTTTCTTCCAAAATCTAAAGTGGGTGCGGATGTCCACCTTTTGATCTTGATACTATAGAACATTCACCCTTTTGTTCCTCGGGGTATCCTACAAACGACCTTAATTACGATCGAGGATCCATTTCTGCTGGCTTCCTTGTCCAACACGTGGGCCGGACACCCCAAAGTTCTCATGTGTCTCATACTAGGCTTGCGCCCGGTCCACAATTCTTTGGGAGTTTTGGGAACCGATTTGGATATCACCAAGTTCAGAATGTAAGTCGTTGTTTCCAAGGCATAACCCCAGAACGACTTGGGAAGATCCGCATAACTCATCATTGATCTAACCATTTCCAAAAGAATTACATTGCTTATTCTGCAAACCCCGTTTTGTTGAGGGGTTCCGGTCTTGATGAGTTTGGGATACAATCCTTCATCGATAAGTAGTTCAAAAACTCATCATTTGAGGTATTCGCCTCCACGATCAGATCGAAGAGACTTGATACGTTTTTCCATATGATTCTCTTCTTGAGCCTTAAATTCTTAGAATTTCTCAAAGGTCTCAGATTCATGCTTCATAAGGAAAATGTACCTTGAGTAATCATCAATAAAATTACTCATAACCTCATCTTGCTTTGGTTGACATTTGACTACATACATCTCGTGTGAACGATCTCTAACACTTCTTTGGCCCTATTCCCTTGGCTCCAATGCCCTCTTGGTCATATTACCCTCCAAACATGATTCGCAGGTTGGAATCGATTCAACTTGGAGACGCTCCAGTGAACCATCTTTCACCAACCTTTGGATCCTCTTTGGATTTATATGACCTAATCTTAGATGCCAAAGAAGTGTCTCGTTCACGTCTGATGAACGTTTTCTTTTCTCGGAAACAATTGATGTGTTATAGGATACATTTCGTGAGTGGTGTGCACAGTTAATTGTATAGAGATTTTCCATCAATGTCCCGTAATAGATACACTCATCATTTCAAAAATGATGTCATTCTTATTAGAAGAAACTTAGTGTCCTTTAATCGAATTTTAGAAACTGAAAGTGAATTCTTTCTAAAACTGGGAACACAAAGATAATCTCAAAAAACTTTATCTTCAAAAGATAGGTGCACTTCTCCCACTGCTTTAACTGCTACTCATGTAGCATTGCAATGTCTGCTACTTTCGTAGTATTGCAATAATCGTTACTATCGTAGCATTGCAATATCTGCCACTTACGTAGCATTGCAATGCCTTCTACTTTCATAACGTTGCCCAGTGTGATGAGGATCTCACTCCCACTACGTTCTTGGGATCATTTAGAACCCGTGAAGCCAACATGATTAGTGGATCTCGTATCAACCACCCACTAATGAGAAGTATCATGCCCTAAAACAAGTTTCAACAACTAGTGTGTGATAATTACCTTTCTTTCCGTCCCTTTTGGGGTTGGAGCAGCAAAACCTCCATTGTCCTCTCTCTCACCGCAGACTTAAGCACTTCCTCTTTGGATTTTCCTTGACTCAACGAGCATTCCTCATCTTACCATTGCCCTTGGCAACAGTTGAGTTTTATTGCTTATGGCCTTTGGTCCTCTTCTTTATCTTGCCTATCCTTGGCCTAGAAGATGAAGACGGACCACTTGCCAAAAGCTTGAGTTTGGTGCCTTATCATCATTTCTGCCGAGTCCAAAAGTTTGCAACAAATTAGCTTAGCGAGGCCAAAATGCTCAAAAACCTTTACAGGCGAGAGAATGAAGTACCAAATTCATCCGAGTCTCCGGATCATAATCTGCGACTCGAGAATCTCAAGTTTGTTCAGATGGGCCATCTATTTTGAGGATGTAATCCTCACGGGTTTTTCCTCCACCATTTTCAAATGACGACATCTCATGAAGGTGATCCGGACGAGTCCCGCATGTTTTTGACTCGTCAGTTGGCTCATCTGATTTTTGTGTGTCAAAATCCACTTGTGCTTTTGTGCAGTTAGGACAATTATAATTTTCCAATCAATATAGTTTCCATACATATTGTATTGACTTTAAGTATAATAACAGTGGATTAAAAGGTAACGACATCTTTGAATCAAATAAACAACTATATCTGCAATAACACAAGTATATCACAAGGTTCGATCACATTTCATCATATTTTAAAATCTAAAAAAAAATATGAACATGCATCAGCCAACATCTCAAAACAGTTTAAATAAGCCACGTGGGGTGGGTCATTATTTAAACACATTCAAGCAGGTTACAAACAAGAACAATTACAAACCTTTAATATCCAGATTAATAGTTGGCTCCCACTTGACCAATATAAAATTGAGAGGACTTGGGGAAATATATGCATATCAATTTTATACCTAAGTAATAACCATGATTAAATACAGATTACTATTTCACTTTGATCGAGCCTCGTGGGGGGAGGGTCATCGCCGCCACTAGTAATAACCCACAATCATCCGTTTGGAATTCATTCATGTGAAACCTATCTTTTGACCGTCCCGTGAAGGAATTTCTCCAAAAGAATTCACAAATAAATAAATCATGGAGGTCAAAATTAATTCAATTTTATTATCCGGAATAAAATTGTCAATTAATTATTTAAACATACTTAGTAATTTTGAAGTTGAGATTTTTCCATTTGGCAACGCTCATGCAAACACATTTAAACAAATTAAATAAAGCATAAGATAGCACAAATAAAAACAAGCAAAACAGAAAAATAAACATATTGGGCACAAATTATCCAATTGTCATGGTTTGATTTTTCTTGGCTTGATCTTGAAGAAACACGCCTCGATTTTCTCCCACTCGTTCGTCTCGAAAAATACTTCATCTTGAACCGCCACGCCAAGTTTCCTTGGCCAGGATGCACGCCAAGATCCGACCGGCCGCTTGGCAGCCTAGAGATGCAACCGGCAGCCTCGCCGGCCACACGCCCCTCACATGCCTCGACAGCCTCGGCGGCGTCGGCAGATCTCGGCGGGTGATCGGCGTCCGTCAGCGCATCCACGCTCGCCACGCCTCTGCCTGCCCGCGACCTTCGCCCGCGTCCTCGGTGTCGCCCGCCCGTCCTTTCGGCTGGGCGCGCGCACCGCCCGTCGCGTCGCCCTCCCTCATCCTTCGCGCGCTTCGGCCGTTATTGCCTGCGCCCTGGCGCGTGCGTGCCCGGCCACATACCGCCCGCCCTTCGCTGTTACGGATTTCGTCCTTTAATTCTTTTCGTCTTTTTCGTTCCGATCTGGTTACAATTTATTTACAAAAAAATAAATAAACCTAGATCTAGACTAGTCTATTACATTGATCAAATCAAACAAATCCTAGTCTACTCGTGGATTTTCTCACGAGGCAAAACAAATCCGAATCGAATCAATTAAAAAACCACGGTTTATATGCATGCAAAATAAAACATTAAAATCCATGACAATTGGATACCGCAAAACAGATCTAACAATTCTACTATCCAATTTCAAATTTAATGTCCACGAATTAAATTACAATTTAAAAAATTGAGTCAAAAACGAAGGGCTCGATACGATTGTTGTTGGGAATGAGTTGCATGATCTATTCGGGGTGAATATTTAAATACAAATTTAATTCATTAATTGTTACTAGCATGAATTAATCCTATATTAATTCAAATAATAATTGCAACAACATATCATGCATATAAAAAGCCACGTAAAACCTACGCATGCGGAATCTACGAGTTTACGTGAACGTACCTCTCGGGATGGCAGTGGCTTTGGTGGGACGGACTAACCAAAAGGACTTCCCAAGTATTCCCTTAGCCCTTGCTCGACAATCCGGTGGAAGGATACTCGCGAACAATTAACAAAAGGAAAAAAATAAACTTTGTTGCACCACTTATGTGGATTTGCTAATATTTCCAAAGACATGGAATTGTACTTGGGAATGAACTAATCATCCCCCCTATTTATAAGAGGGAGGTGGACAAAAAACTTTGTAATATTCCAATGTGGGATAAGACTTTTCTTGGTCACCAAGAAATCTTGAATATATCCTATATATTCTATTTCCCATAATTAAAATATTCCACAAAATTCCACCTCCTCTATTTTATGGAATTTTCGAAAAATATAGTGTGCAAGAATCCAAGATTTGGATCTTCTTGAATTTATGAGATATTTTTGTATTTCAAGAAATACATATCTTCCATAATATCTTTTCAAGAAAATCAAGAAAATCTTTCTTGCCCTCTATTTTCCAAAATTTCGAAAATCTCACTATGAATAACCAAGTGGGAGATTTCTTGAATTTAATGAGATAATCTTGTATTCCAAGAATACATATCTTCATTCCATAACAAAATTCAAAGAAAATCTTTCTCCTCTTTTTATCCATAATTTTTGAAAATTAAGAGGAAATATAAGCAATAATATTTATTTTATTTTAATCACCTTTTTTATTATTGGACTATATGTTGGGCTACTCAGGGGGCCTTTAGGAGAATTAAGATTGGACCTTCTAATGGATCTTGAATATCTAATATTGAGCCACAATATAATTCAAGCCCATAAATATTAATTAATCCCACTACATAATTAATATTGCACTATCCATCTTAACCCATATTACAGTCAATATGGCTCCCCTACCATTATTTCCGTGTTTAAGATTATCTAGCCCATTAATTAATTCAAGCCACCAAATAGCTTTCCGTTAATTAATATCTTTTGTCCTTGGTCGAGAACGGTTCAACATTATTATCCATACCTAAAACTAATTCCACTTGCAAGATTTGGTATGATAAAACTTATGAACCTCCCAAGGGGGCAAATCAAGCAAGCGTATTTGCACCGATTCTTCGTATTAAATCTTAGCAATCACATGTGACCAATAATATTGCCCAAGATAAAAAGTATTGAATCTCTCTCCGATTAAGCTACCCATGATAAGTCAAAGCAATAGTTACCAATCCCACGTGATCCTATTTAAGGGACGAAGGTTAAGAAACAACGAACCACCGAGGTCTAATTCTTCCTTGTTCGATTCTCAAGAATTTATCCTCCTCAGAGGTCCTATTCAACAAGATCGATCATGCACTAGTGTAATCTCTTGGTCAAGACAAACCAATCCCGAGCCTTACACCTCAACCTTTCGCGATGGTTGTTCATTTCCATCTAGGTCGTGAATATGGCGTACTTATAGTTACAAGGGATCATTAATTTAATCTTACGTGATCGGGTATCACTAAATTAACTACTGATGTAACACGCATTTAATTATTGAACAGATTATGCGATAAATATATATAACATTCAATCATATTTAAAGCATCGGTGATAAACAATTTATTTCAAGAAATAAGTTCGAAAAAATTCAGTTTTGATTATACAAAGTAAAAAGCATACTTTTCAAGATAATCCCAACAAGACCAAATTCATCTCGAGTCTCCAGTTATAATCACTTTTCGAACCTCAAGTTTGTTCGGATGGGCCATCATTCGAGGGCGTAATCCCTAACGGGTTTGTCCTCCACCATTTTCGGGGCGACATCTCTCGCAAAGGTGATCCGACGGTCCCACAATTTTGACCCGTCGGTTGGCTCATCCCCGATTTTGGTGTGTCAAGAATCCACTTGTGCTTTTTTATGCGATTAGGACAATTATAATTTTTTCGTTTCCAATCAATATAGTTTCCACACATATTGTATTGACTTTAAGTATAATAGCGAAAGGATTAAAAAAGGTTACGACATCTTTGAACTCAAATAAATAATAATATGCATAAGCACAAATATATCACAAGGTTCGATCACATGTTTCATATTAAAATCTCAAAAAAAATATGAACATGCATCAACCAACATCTCAAAACCAGTTTAAATAAGCCACGTGGGGTGGGTCATTATTTAAACACATTCAAGCGGTTTACAAACAAAACGATTACAAACCTTTAATAACTAGATTAATAGTTGGCTCCCACTTGACCAATATAAAATTGACAGGGGACTTGGGGAAGTATATGCATATCAATTTTATACCTAAGTAATAACCATGATTAAATACAAAATTATTATTTCGCTTTGAACAATCCTCGTGGGGAGGGTCATCGTCGCCACTATTAATAATCCACAATCATCCATTTGAAATTTATTCATGTGAAAGCTATCTTTTGACCGTCCCGTGGGGGAAATTTCTCCAAAAGAATTCACAAATAAATAAATCATGGAGGTCAAAATTAATTCAATTTTATTATTCATAAAATTGTCAATTAATTGTTTAAGCATACTTAGTAATTTTCGAAAGTGAGATTTTTCAAAATATTTTCTCATGCATCGCAAATTTAAACACAATTTAAATAAGCATAAATAATGCATAAACATCAAGACAAAAATTAAACATATTGGGCACATTTATCCAATTGTCATGGTTAATTTTGTCATGTCTTGATCTTGAGAAATCGTCTTCATTGCCTTCATCGTTCGTCTCGAAAAAGCTCCCACTTGACCGTTTAAAAAAAAACGCCTTGTCAAGCCACTTCATCGACCAGCTCGCGGGTCGGAGTGCCCGCCTACTCCCGATGCGTGTCGAATGTTTTTTGCGTCTTGTATTGAAAGCGCTTCAAAGCCTTCTACACGCCCGCGCCGAATCGTGTCGCCCAGGCCAGTGCCCGCGTCGCCGCCCGCGTCACACCCGCGCCTCGGCTACATCACCCGCCCGCCCCTCGTGACACCCCATCCTGCCAAGCTGTCACCATCGCCGCTTTGTTCGCGGACCCGCCCGCCCGCGGCGTGCCATTCGTCGCCTCCGGATCACGCGTCTTCGGCCCCTCGCCCTCGCCCGTGAGTGCCCATAGCGTCCGCGTCGCGAACGAACCTCCTCCTGGCACATTTCAAATGACGACACCGCCTATGCCCGGTTTCGGATCCCGTCTTTTAATTCTTCGTCTCCGCCTCCGTTTCCGATCCGGTTATAATTTATTTACAAAAATAAATAAACCTAGATCTAGACTAGTCTATTACATTGATCAAATCAAACAAATACTAATCTACTCATGGATTTTCTCGCGAGACAAAACGAATCCGAACGGATCGAATTAAAAACAACAATTTATATGCATGCATAAATAAACACATTAAATTCAATGACAACTGGATACCTGCAAAAAAGATCTAGCAATTCTACTATCCAATTTCAAATTTAATGAAAGCGAATTAAATTACAATTTAAAGATCAGAGCCCGAAACCGAGGCTCTGATACCAATTGTTGAGAAACGAATTGCCTGGATCTATTCGGGATGAATATTTAAATACAAATTTAATTCTAACGATTATTACTAACATGAATTAACCCATATTAATTCAAATAATAACAAATCATTCATATAAATAATTCACGTAAATCCTACGCATGCAAAATTACTACGTGTTTACGTGAACTTACCTCTTGGAATGACGATGGCCTTGTTGATGAAAACACACCCAAAAACCTTCTCAAGTATTCCCTTAGCCCTTGCTCAACTATCCGGTGGAAGGACACTTGCGAACAATTAACTAAAAGGAAAAATAAAATTTGTTGCATCACTTTTGTGGATTTACTAATTTTTCCAGCACATGGAATTGCACTTGGGAATGAAAGAATCATCCTCTATTTATAGGTGGGTGATGGGCGAAAATTTGGGAAGAAAAACAATGTGGGAAAATCTTTTCTTGATCTCCAAGAAATTTTGAATATATCTCCTATATTCTTTTCCTCACAATTAAAATATTCCACGAAAAATCCCACCTCATCACATTATGGATTTTTCGAAAATATTAGGTCAAGAATCCAAGATTTGGATCTTCTTGAATTTATGAGATATTCTTGTATTCCAAGAAATACATATCTTCCATAATATATTTTCAAGAAAATCAAGAAAATCTTTCTTGCCCTTTATATTTTCAAAATTTTCGAAATATTCATTATGAATAACCAAGTGGGAGATTTCTTGAATTTAATGAGATAATCTTGTATTTCAAGAATACATATCTTCATTCCATAACAAAATTCAAAGAAAATCTTTCTCCCCTCTTATCCATAATTTTCGAAAAAATTGGAAAATTAGCAACAAATATTTATTTTATTTTTAAACACTTTTTCTAGTTATTGGACTTTATGTTGGGCTACTTGGGAGGCCTTTAGGAGAATTAAGATTGGACCTTCCAATGGATCTTGAATTATCAATATTGAGCCATAATATTATTCAAGCCCATAAAATATTAATTAATCCCACTACATAATTAATATTGCATTATCCATCTTAACCCATATTATAGTCAATATGGCTCCCGGTTATTATTTCCCGTGTTTAAGATTATCTAATCCATTAATTAATTCAAGCCACTGAAATAGCTTTCCATTAATTAATATCTTTTTATCCTTGGTAAAGGAACGGTTCAACATTATTACTCATACCGGAAACTAGTTCCACTTGCAAGATTTGGTATGATAAACCTTATGAACCTCCCAAGGGGGCAAATCGAACAAGCGTACTTGCACACGATTCTTCGTATTAAATCTTAGCTACACATGTGACCAATAATATTGCCCAAGATATAAAGTATTGAATCTCATTGATTCTCTACCCGTAATAAGTCAAAACAATACTTACTAACCACACGTGATCCTATTTAAGGGACGAAGATTAAGAAATAACGAACCACTGAGGTCTAATTCTTCCTAGTTCAGTTCTGAAGAATTTGTCCTCCTGTAGGTCCTCTTCAGTGCAATAGACATGCACTAGTGTAATCTCTTTGGTCAAGACAAGCCAATCTGAGCGTTACACTTCAACCTTTCACGACGGATTGTTCATTTCCATCTAGATCGTGAATGGTGTACTTTTGGTTACAAGGGACTGTTAATTTAATCTTCTGTGATCGGGTATCACTAAATTAACTACAATGTAACACGTACTATTTATTGAACAGTTATGCAATAAATATATGTAACATTCGATAATATTTAACGCATCAGTGATAAACAATTTATTTCAGTAAATAAGTCCGAAATTCAGTTTGATTATACAAAGTAAAAACATACTTTCCAATATAATCCCAACAAAAGAGAGTTAAGCTGACAGTAAAAAATTATTCAATGGATCAATGGGACATCACAAATATATTATCACAGACATATTGAAATGAAAATGAATTTAGTACCAATTTATGAAAAGCATGGGAAAATTTTGCATTACATTCAAGGCATGGTTTAAAGGAGATCATGAAATGAAATATACAGTCTTATTTATTTAAAAACTTACATTCAAGGCAAAAAAAAATTCAATAGTAAGAAGGTTCACTCATCTTGTAGCACATAGGTTTTGGAAGAAAGAAATGAGAGACTGCAATCTTAAAAAAATATTCACATGCTAAATTATATAACTGAAATTCTTCATAGCAAACCAATTCACTATTTAAAAAGATTTAACATATCACAAAGTCGAATATTGGTGAAGAACCTACCATTAGATAAACACATTAAATATTACACAGATTAAACTTCAAAACAAACTTAACACCTCGAGAATTCCCAAAAACCATATGAATTGATTTTTTTTTTCTATTTGCTGACTTGCAACACCGGCCTGCAAAATAAATTGAACAAATATAAAAACTCATTGGTAGGCGAAAGAAGAAGAGTCTTTGGTGAAGAGATAAACTAAAGAGTTCGAAAAGAAAAAAATTATGAGCCAAAGCATAAAACAAAGATAGAGATAAAACATTTTAGGGGAAAACTAAACGGTAAAATGAATGTTGATAATTTTAACGTCAGAGCCTCACAATCAAACATTTTTTAAATTAGAAAGAAAAAAAAACAGATTGAGCAAATTTAAGCGGATATCACCTTTTAGGATGAATGTAATAACAATGGATATAAATGCACAACAAAGTTGATATCAGAAGGAAAAAAACTGTCTATTTAGTACACTGATCTAACCTTCAAAACAAAAATAAAAATATGTATATATACAAAATTCATAAATAAAAAAGAAGACAATTGAAATCATTCACAAAGAATGAAGAACATGAGAAATATGAAGCTGAAATCTATAATGAATTTGCAATGGCAAAGAGCTAATGGATAATCCAATTTCTTATTTTCATGAAAAAATAAAATAAATGAACCTATCTTGTATAAAAAAGCAGGAAAGTTACCAGTAGTGACATTTTATTTGAAAAAAAAAAATCCATGAACTAATTCTTTCATCAGTAATGAGGACAACTTCACCAGAAATGCTGCCATTTTTTGGGAAATGTTCACATGCTGAATTTTCAAGCTCACTGTGAGGATTTTCTATTTTGATTCTAAGATTTTCTTACATAAGTGATTGCATTTGGCACTGAATTTGAAAAAAAAAAACTAAAGTCACATCCTAACAGGGCACCATTTAAAAATAGAATTATTCAGAATAAAGAATTCAAGTTCTTTTCCATAAAATTCAATAAAATATAATGTGGAATCATACATCTTGAATTTGAAGATGTTCGAGATCTTGATTCCCTTGTGTAATTATTTCCTTTGTAGCGATGGAGATGAATTGAATTTTTATACTATCAAACAATACCAATTTTAGAAAGACACAATTGATTACAAACATTAAAATTTATTCATCGACTAATTTCCTGAGTAAACATTGTTACAAAAAAGAGGACATCACTTTAGAGATTTGCGAGATAAAATGTAACACCCCATTTTTTAGAAAACTTGCATTTCATGTTTTAAACAATTAAATTATTTATTTAAGTATCAAAGTTGTGAATTATTTCGAGTTTGTGCAAGCTTAAAATTTATGAATTTTAAGAGCTAATGTTTTCAATGGAGTTTTAAAGAATCTTTGCGGGATGGCCTACTGAGGAGATCGTGCTTGATCGCAACTAACTCGATACAAGTATTACTGAAAAAGAGATAAGTTAATTTTAGAACGAATTGTGGTAAAATTAATTAATAATGATAATACATTTAGTAATAATAAATTTATAATATTTAATTATAAAAGATAATATATCAAAAAAGATTCTACATAAATTATTTAGTCATAAGAAATTCTATAATCATGGAATTTAATTAGATTATTTTCATATCTTTGTTATTATTGTATCTTTATATATATGTGTGTAAATCTTTCATATTAATTAATTAATAAATTAAACTAATAATACTATATAAATATTAAAACACACGCACACAACATAACACACGCACACAACATAACACATATATATTATTATATCTTTATAATTTGTTAAAAAAAACGTTAAACAAAAAGAAAAAAAAAAAAAAAAAAAGGGTCACACACAAGAATTACTCAGAACACTTTTCTTTCTCTATTAGCGTCTCTTCTCTCCCTCTCTCTCTCAAATTCTCCTTAAACCACAATCAATCTCTGCAATTTTTCATAAGATTTTGAAGATTCAAGAGACTTTCAAGGATAGAGAAGAACAATCATTCTCTTTCAACTCTTTTCTCCAAACTAGGTTTCAATGGAAATCTGCTAATTTTTCCAACAAGGTATTTTTCCTTTTCCCCAATTTCTTTCCTATGATTTTTGGTAGGATGGTGTTTAATAATTTGAGGTTATGCCTAGAAATGTTATTTTTGACATAGGGTTGAGACTTTTGAATGAATTTTATAATTTAGCTTATCAATTTGTCAAATATGTGATCATTTGGTGTTAATTAATTGGTTACATGTTGATTTCATGATTGCATGTGACTTTTGATGGCCATTTGATGTTTAGATTGAGTTGGGTGCCCCAACTAGACTAGTATTTGTATGAACTTTTGATGTTGGAATCTGTTATGCAATTGCATGTTAATTTCGAGAATTTTTATGACCATTTCTAAAAGAATTTGATAAAATTCTTTTGTCATATTGAAATTCTGTAAGTTTAGGGTGTGTGGTAAAAATTTCATAATTTTTGAAAGTTGTTTTCAATTTTATACGAATTTTCTATTAAACTACTGTACAGCAGAAAAATAGGCCATGTTTTTTACGATGATTGTAGGATTTATTGGGTACAGATAACTTCATCTTTGAAACTAATTTTTGACTATGTTATGATATCACATCTTAGCTTTCATATGAATTTTATTTGGGTAAATTTTATATTATATTTTTAATGATTTTCCTAGCAAACAATACTTTTATAGTGAAAAACGGCCAGTTTTAAGGCTCTAGAACATTATACCTAAATTGTTCTCTTTTTACTGGTGTTACTACTAACTCTTAAGGTCGCGAAGGATTTTTTCTTACATTTTTATGAGAAATACAAAATCTCTACCAAATTTTAGAAAATGGCTTGACGTAGGCCATATTCGTACCCTGCTTTTGAGTCCATTTGTGAAAATCACAGGAAAATATCTACATGTTATTTTGAATTGAATTTTTTTATGATATTAAGCTATATGTGTCATTAACCTACTGTATAAATTTCATAATATTCTGATGTGTTTGTATTTGTCTATAAATTATCTACTACAAGTTGTCTTTTCAGGAAGTTTAACATATAGAAGTGAGTTGGTAGATTGTTTTATTTAATCACCTAGTTAACTAAGAATATGAACACTCCAAAATGAATAAATTGGACTTGTTATGAGCATTTTAAAATACTATTTTGATTCATTTTGGAGGTGTGAGATATTTACTTAAATGTCATGGCTCAACATGTCTTTCCATGTGAATTTGCCTAGTTTTCTTAACTAGAATTTCATTGAAGTATGATTAAGCTAGTAGAAATATTTATACTCTTAAAAATAACACGTGGGAATAAGGTATATATGTGTTTAATTAGATTACAAGAGAAGTGAAAACAATATGTGTACATTGAAACTTTTAAAGATTTAACAGACTAAAAGATAGATGAATATGTCGAGTGTAGTGCGAGACAGTCGGACTCTGAAGAAGCTATCCTACCACATCCTAACGTCAAGAAAGTGGTTAACACTTAATTACTCTTGTATTAGTTAGTTTAATTTGTGTGTAAGATGCAAATAGACAGATCTTCAAATTTTGCTCGATTTTGCTCTGTGTGGATTATGCTATGTGGAATTAAGCTGTGTGGATAATGTTGTGTGGAATTACGCTGTGTGGATTAGTCCGGTCGACGGGCCTTGGCATGTGCTCATTTCTTCACATCAAATGACTTTCTTTAATGCATTAGTATATTGAATGTTATCCCACTGGGCTTCCTCTCCGGGGGAAGACTCATGATGCTATTTTAACATTTTCAGGTCCTGTTGACGACGAGACGGACGTGTGACTGACTGGGGAGACTTCTGTTAAACCTACTCATTGTTTTTCATAACATATGTAAGAAGTGGATTAAGTATTAGTTTGACCCAAATTATGGTTTTGAATTATGTATGATTTTCTATGGTAAGTGGTTGAATCTTTTGCAAACTACTAGTTGGTCTTTTGAAAGGTTAAATTGTTGTTTGAAATGTTTGGTTTCAAAACTTTTTCAAAGTGCTAGGATAATGTGACGACCTTTTTAATATTAAAATTGCACGTATGACGGTGTTGGGATATTTTAGTTTTAATTATTTATGCCAAAATATTATGTATTTGTCAACTTGTATTGTTTAAGTTCATTTTTACAGGTAACAAGTTGAGGGGGAAGTGAACAAGTTGAGGAGGAACTGATCTGAAGTTTCCTGAGAAAATAGGCCTGAAGAAAAGTGGCCTGAATGGAAAATAGGCCTGAGAAAAAGTGGCCTGAATGGAAGAAGTCTGAAGTCTAAAACCGTTGAATGTCAGAATGGCCTTAACGAGGAATCCTGAAATGTTGAAATCGATGCTAAAATGTTTGAAATCGATGTCTTTGACAATTTGAAATCGATCTTTGAAATCAAATCCGAGAGGAAGGTCTTTGAAATCCCGAGAGAAAGTATCTTTGAAATCCCGAGAGAAGAAGTTCTTTGAAATCACGAAGGGAAGAACGCCAAAATCTCGAGAGGAAGTATCTTGATTTGAAGGCTGAATCTTGACGTGGACCAATCAGAGGCGGTCAAAAAGCCTGACAAAAAGCTGCAGAAATTACAGAATAGTATGGATTTGAATGTGACTTTCTCCAACGGTAACATTCAAATCCACACTATAAATACAAGCTCTTCCATCATTTTAAGTGTGGAAAAATGCTATCAAGCCAAGAGCCATATCTTAAAGCATTCCCACCATAGAACACAAATATGTAGATATCCAAAATATATTCAAGAGTGTTCTAAACCCAATCTAACCAACCAGTGATATATCCTAAGCTTAGAGAGATTTTCCCAACCTTAGCATAAAGACTAAACCATTGTAAGGGAAAATCTCAACCTAGTTGGAGACACCAACCAAACCCAAACCCTATTGTTAGGTAGTTTGTGTGTGATTATTGAAGTTGTGTTTGAGTTAGTAAGTTGCAGTTGAGTCAGCCAGAAAGCTCTAGAGAAGAAGTGAGTAAACTGTTTTAGACAGTCATAAAGCTTGTATGGCAATCCCTTGGAGGGTGATAAGTCCCGTTTGAGTGAGAGCTCGTTAAATATCTGTAGGCAATCCCGTGGAGGGAGATAAGTCCCGTTTGAAGGAAATTCCCTAGGACAAGGGAGAGTGGATGTAGGAGCTTGAGTCTCCGAACCACTATACTTTGTTGTGTTCTTTATTACTTTATGTTCTTATCATATGCAAATGTTTACTAACAAGCAAAGCAATTTTATAAGAAGATTAAAAAAATTTAAATCACCATTTCTCCCCCTTCCCCTTTTCATAAAATTAAATTATTTTTTGGGACCAACAGACGGGTCTGTCCTAAGTGAAATCTTATTATATTAAGTTATTTATAACATACTTATGTTCATGTTAACCTAATTTCGGATTTGTCTTATTTAAGTAAGTGTTTGACTTAGAAATGTGGGTAAGGCACGAGTTAGGCACAAACAAGGTTAGACACTTAATACAATAATATATACGTATATATATATTTAAAATTAAAAAAAAAAATGACTCGTGTTTTCATAAATGTGGTCTTCCGCTTTAATCACTTTAAGTATAAAATTTAAATTCTTTAAACATCAAATGATTTTCTCCCCAAGTGAGAGTTTTTGGGGCGCTACATAAAATGTCTTGTAAATCAAAATAATTTAGTGGTCATTGTGATAGTTAGAACATTTTATTATAAAACTTATTAATTACCAAGTTACGAAAGAGAATAGGTATACAGAAAAAAATTGCATATCCTGATAAGTTTAATTGTATAAAAAACAACACCAATTTTAAAAAAATCGGAATGATACTTCATCATACTTTCAAATTAAAAATTAGTAGAAGGGTTGGGTTCTCTTGCGGATCTACCAACCAACATCCATTTTAAAGATCAAATCGTGCAATTGCCTCTCTTTTTTATGGGTTCAACCAACCAAGTGTCACTTGAATATTTTCTTAGTGTCTAAAGGACCAAAATCTCCCTGTCCATGAGGCAAACAAACCACAAAAAAAAATAAAAATGAATCAATTTATGTACTTAAGTTGGAAACACAAATATACACATATATACATGATTACAAAAATTAGAAATAAACATATAAAGATGAAATTAAGTGTATCGATTTTTAAATTTAACACAATTTAAATCATTTTATCATCCAGTAAGAACCTCAAGTTGCGACGTTGTCTATAAAAAAAAGCTTGTACATAGATTCATCGACTTCCAAAATATTTGATTGTTAAACATAAAAGTTAAAATCAAGTGTCGCGAATTTGTAAGACGTAGAAGTCTCACGTTTATCTTAGAGGCAGATTTAATAAAAAGACTACATGAATTTTTTGTGTTGTTCATTTCTACCACCTTGATTGATCCGAAGATTTTCCAATTTTATATTTTTTAGAGTATCTTTATGTGAAGACTCAATAAGGTAAACAATGTGAACATTTTTCATGACAGAACCAAAGTAATTAGCATTGAGTATCTAAAATCAGATTGAGATTTTTTTTTTTTTAAGTCTCAAACAAATATCTTATCACAAAGAACTTGCACTTGACTAAAATATTGTGCATAAATGGCTTTCTTTGGGTAATTAAAAAAAGAGGCAAAAAAGTAAAGACCAATTTATTGTCATATCATATTGAATCCATCAAATTCGATGATAAAACAATGAGGAAAATTAAGGACCAAATTCAACTCTTTTTGTACTTTTAGCCAGTGAAAATTAAGGACGAAAATTTTTTAATTTATTAAGCCTATTTTAGCTAGTTCGATGATAAAATGATTAAATTTGGTAAACTTAAGGGACTATTTCTAAAACTGAAAAAGTTAGCATACTAAAATTAGAATTAGTGAAAATAAAAGGAAAAAAAAGCATTATTATACTATTTTTTAATATTTTGTATGTGCAACATATTTACATTTCTTATTCGAATTTATAAACTAAATATGTATTCTTAAATATAATGTATATGCAATTGTATATCATGTTGGTTCAACGTTTGTTGTATTAACGTTATTACATATTATTTCAATATGTTGAACACATTATTTATGTATTTTATTATACTACATGAATTTTAAATATTAAATTATAATTAAGAATTCCTTAAACATCTGCTACATAATTTTATAATAATTAATAATACATAAAAAAACTTAATTGTTATACAAATAAATCATCGTAATTAAATGGGATGTGCTATTAAACATATCCAATCTATAAGATATTAATTGAGAGGTCAACTCGTATATTTAGCTTGAAAAGTTAAAATTGCCTCCAAATTAGAAGAAAAAATATGAGATACAATAATTAGGGTGTTATTACAATGATAAAAAACAATACATCTCAAAACGTGTAAGCAATTTTTCTCCCTTGTTAAAAAAAAAACAATTTCTCTCCCTTGATGGTCTATCTAACCAAAAAATTCGTATATACGTATTCCAAAATAACGCATTACATTCCAAGATATTCTACGACAAAACAAATATGATAAATTACAATGATCACTTTCACATTACTAAATTATTTTACAATTTTTCAATTACATTTAACATCTATCATAAATTTCAAATTTAAGCTTAAACCAAAAGAAATGGGCTGAAAAAACTAAGGTCTATTAATATATGGCCTTATAAAATAGCGACCTAAGCAAACTTGACTTAAATTAATAGAATAACCAAGCAATGCTTCCAAAAGATTTGGCGACTGTAGCCAGAAACTGTAAAAAGACCTTGAAACGCTCTTAAGCCAAATCGCGAAGAATGCCAACGCAATATAATCTAGATTAAATATAAAAATCTGCACAGAAAAATCAAAACGCGGCAGAACGTTAATCCCAAATTCGATGGAAACAACAAATGAATCTAAACCAATAAACTTGGAAACATCATAATCAAAGAGATGACTGGCGAAGCGAGGAAAAGTAGAGATTGCAGATTATATCACTAAACTGTTGTGCATATTATATCACTAAATAAAGAGATGACTTAAATAACAAATATATCCTTGAATTAAGACGTTAATCTGGTGTGCGGATTATATCACTAAACAATTAAGGTCATGCTAGAAGGAAATGCATTAATATTAAATATAAAAATCAAAACATATATTGTTCTTAAGTGTTTGGTTATGTTGGATAATTAAAATTTTAACAATTTTATATGATATGTATACTGCTCTTAAATTGGTATAAAGAAAGTATTAAGACAAATTTACTACATAAAATTTTGTCTCCGTGATCAGTATTTAGCAGTAATTAGTGGCTAAAAATTAAAAAAATAAACCTTTTTTCTAATGTTTAACATGTAGAATTAAAGTTTATTTGATTTATGGCATATTATATGGTGTTTAAATGATGTGCTTTCATAGGGTGATTTTATTGAATTAAAATTTATATGATTATGGCATATTACATGGTCTTTGTGGACAATTAATTTTGAGACTTCATGTATGAGTGGTTTCTCATATCCAAGATTGTAGCCACATATTGACAGTTCGGATTCATTAATCAATAATATAGGGTAAAAAAATAAATTTATGTGTAAGAATAATTAATTAATTGATCACAAATATGTAATAAATGTAAGGTCAACTGGCCAAGGTTGTCAATATAATAAAGATCAACAAATGAAATAAAAAGGCGGGAAAATGAAAAAGGTAATCTGTAGGTATATTAAATATTTATAGATAGATATCTCATATATTTTGCAAAATACACAATTATATTCTTGAAAAGAGTCCGTATATTGTGTGAAAATATTTTTCATATAGATATTCGAGGAGTTTGACTTCCAAAATCTTGAGTTCTTCAAGAATGGATAGTCTTTCATCAAATTCTGCAAGTGAAACATTTCTCCCCATGTTTTTTCCCAAATTCTCCAAAGAATTATCCATATTGTGTGGATCACCGTCACAAAAACTTAACAAAGGCAATCCAACCATAGGTATACTTGGACAATGTAAGAAATCGAATGATGAAGAATGCCATTGCACCCACTTTGACTAACTCGGTAATGAAAAATTCGCTAAAATGTGTGTGTATATATATTGTGTTGGGATATTTTAGTTTTGATTATTTATGCCAAAACATTATGTATTTGTCAACTTGTATTGTTTAAGTTCATTTCTACAGGTAACAAGTTAAGGGGGAAGTGAACAAGTTGAGGGGGAACTGATCTGAAGTTTCCTGAGAAAATAGGCCTGAAGATAAGTTGCCTGAATGGAAAATAGGCCCGAGAAAAAGTGGCCTGAATGGAAGAAGGCTGAAGTCCAAAACCGCTGAATGTCAGAATGGCCTGAACGAGGAATCATGAAAATTTCAAATCGATCTTTGAAATCTTCAATTCGATCTTTGAAATCTTTGAATTCGATCTTTGCCGATTTGAATGTCTTTGTCAATTCAGAGTCTTGAATCTTGAACTCGGAATGCCGAATCTTGAATCTTGAACTCTTTGAATGTCAAACGCTAAATTCATGAATCTTTGAATCTTGAACTCAGAATGTTTGAACATCAACTCGTGAATGCTTTGAATCTTTGAACTCGGATTGCCGAATTGTCAACTCGGAAATCTTGAATGTTGAACTCGGGATTGCTTTGAATCTTTGAGTTCGTATGATTTCGAAGGCTGAATCTTGACGTGGACCAATCAAAGGTGGTCAAAAAGCCTGACAAAAAGTTGCAGAAATTACAGAATAGTATGGATTTGAATGTGACTTTCTCCAACGGTAACATTCAAATCCACACTATAAATACAAGTTCTTCCATCAAATTAAGTGTGGAAAAATGCTATAGAGCTAAGAGCCATATACTCAAGCATTCCCACCATAGAACACAAATCTGTAGATATCCAAAATATATTCAAGAGTGTTCTAAACCTAATCTAAGCAACCAATGATATATCCTAAGCTTAGAGAGATTTTACCAACCTTAGCGTAAAAGCTAAACCATTGTAAGGGAAAATCTCAACCTAGTTGGAGACACCAACCAAACCCAAACCCTATTGTTAGGTAGTTTGTGTGATTGTTGGAGTTGTAAAGAGTGAGTAAGCTGCAAAGTAGTGAGCCAGAAAACTCTAGAGAAGAAGTGAGTAAACTATTTTAGATAGTCAGAAAGCTTGTGTGTGTTTGAGTAAGTAAGCTGCAGAGTAATCAGCCAGAAAACTCAAATGTAGAAGAAGTAAGTAAACTATCTTGGATAGTCAGAAAGCTTATAGGCGATCCCGTGGAGGGTGATAAGTCTCGTTTGAAGGAATTTCCCTAGGAACAAGGAGAGTGGATGTAGGAGCTTGAGTCTCCGAACCACTATACTTTGTTGTGTTCTTTATTGCTTTATGCTCTTACTTGTCATATGCATTTGGTTATAAGCAAAACACATCGGTTAAAATAAATTTTTTAAAATCACCATTTCTCCCCCCTCCCATTTTTCATAAAATTAAATTATCTTTTGGGACCAACATATTGAGATAAAACCATATAATGACTAATACCACAATGTGTTAATATAACCAAAAGATATTAGTTTCATACTTAATATTTGGCGTCGATCAATTTACATTATATGTATTATACACATTCCACACTACAAATTGTTGAAAAATATTATTCTAATATAAATATATAATGTAAGAGATATGCATATATGATTAATTGTGATATATATTCCATTAATCTTTGAGAATAAGTTCATAGGTATTTTTTCATATTTGATAATCCAAACCGAAAAACTTGACGTGTAGAAGAAAACAACAATATTTTAAAATCAATTTCCTGGAAGTAAAATTGACTTAGAGATTGAAACTAATAACCAATTAAGATTCCAGAGAAGATCGAATAGGCAAAAACACCACCATTACTATATTTTTGCCAAACTTAATTATATAAAACCATGGTTCTCCCAAAAATTAGTATATTGAAAAATTGTAAGCATTCTTCAATTCAAAGAAAATAAAGAACATCATACAAAAACTAATATATCAATTTACCTTACCAATACATGATTAGAGATACATGACAATCATTTAAGAAGGGTTGACCCAGAAAACTTAAAATTGTTGTTAGTGAGAAACGCTTTCACGAAATCATGATTTATCAGTCGAACTTAAATTATATCAGAAATCTAAAGCCAGACGAATCTGAATTTACACCAATCAAGCATCAGGACGACCAACATTCCACCGCCGAAAACCTGAAATCCTAATATAAAATATGCACAAGAGAATTGTGAAAACAAAATCTAAAATCCATATATTTATTTATATAGCTAATACTTACACCACATTTAGAAAGTGATTAAATTTAGCAAAATAATTAAATATCACTAAATAAGCTTATAGAAATAAATGTATTTTGACATTTAGATATTATGCATTATTTTTATTAGAACAAATACTGCGTAATAAAATTAATAAGAATTAAAATTTATAATCCATAATAAACTTAGGTAAACTCTAAAAAATAATTTATAACAAAATGATTTGTTTACGACTTACCAGGAAAGTAGACGATTTGTAGGAAGTGGAACTTGATGTTTTTACAAAATTATATGAATATGTGATGAAATAAACAATGTGTAGAAATTTATACTAATTTGTATTATTACGTGTATTAAATTATCAATAATTGTCCATTAATAATTAGAGATGATTATAGAAGATGATTAAATTATAAAAAAATTTCATGGAAAAGTTATTACATAAGATTTAATACTTGAACTAAATCAATGAATGTTAATTATGTAGTAGTTAATATTTAAAAAAATATATGGCCTAACATAATTAATCAATCAACAAAGTATTTTAAAAAAAAAATTATTTACGACTTACCAGGAAAGTAGACGATTTGTAGGAACTGGAACTGGATGTTTTCACAAAATTATATGAATATGTGATTAAATAAATAATATGTAACATTTTATATTAATTTGTGTTATTATGTGTAATAAATTATCAATAATTGTCAATTAATAGTTAGACATGATTATAAGCAATGCTTATTTTATGAAAAAAATTAATAAATAAGATTTAATACTTGAGCTAAATCAATGGATGTTAATTATGTAGTGATTAATATTAAAAAAATTATAACTTCTCATAAAAAATATTCATTTAAACATAACGAACAATCAATGATTTGAGAATATCAGTCAAATTCATTGTAACCTGAAGTTTAGATAAACATTATACGCGCATATAAAAGATACAGTATACTAAAGTTTTGTACTTAAAAAATAAAAACTAATATAAAAACAGTGAACTAATTATACGTCCTCATAATCTAAATAATAATCATATATCATGATTTTAAAAAAAAGAATAAAACAATATTTAGTTACCTAGATAATACTATAAGTTTGAACAATACTACATATTTCTTTCAAGTATTTGATTTCCTTCAGCTTCTTCAGAGGATCCACACAGTTCATCATATACAAAATGAAAATTGTCAATGTCATTGAGATAAACAACTTCCACTAAATGTCATTGAGATAAATAATTGGCTTGAAAATATAAAACTGATAAAATTCCTAACATCAGATCTAATTCACTAAGAATTGTCCTAAAAAAAAGAGGAAAAAATCTAATTCTTAATACACAAAAAATAAAATGAAACTACTACAAATGAGATTGAAAAAAATGGAGTGTTAACCTTTCTTTAAATAGGTGGGAGAACAAAAAAATTTTCCTTGGAATAAGCAAGTAATAAAGACAAATTTAATATAATTAATTTAATGGTCAAAACTACTATGATTAAACTGTGGGAAAAATGAAGGGCCGAGATCGATCGATGAAGATCCAACGGACCAGAAAAAAGAGTGAGAAACTAAGATGGAAACATGTAGGTGTATTATATAGTTATAGATTTACTATGCCGTCTCACATTTTGTTTTGGGTATTAATTGCTGTCTAAGTTTTGTATACATTCAGGTGTACGTATATAGTGCACTTTAAAACCATACAACTTATTATATTGAATAATATAATTTGTTTACACTAAATTGTGTATTTATTAATATAAAAAATAATTAGTCTGTTAATGACATATGTGGCAGCGGTCATGGCAAAAGGCCAATATGTGAGAGGCATGGATGCTTGATGTAAAAAAGCAAGACCAATGTCGACTATATGACAATGCCTACGTTCAGATGCGCCATTGTGTTCGGGTGTGTGGGGTGGGGTGGTGAGACGTGTAATACCATGAGTGGAGAGGAATGGACGAAGAGCAATGTACTCTCCTCCATTATCTGTATAAAGGGTGATGATTTTGGTTTTGAGAAAGTTTTCAACCTAGGCTTTATAGGCAACAAATGTGGGCAAGACATCAGATTTACGTTTTAAAGGATAAAGCCATACATACTTGGTAAAATGATCAACAAAAATAACATAGTGCTTATAGCCATCAACAGACAAAACAGGGGAAGTCCAGACGTCCAAAAAAATTAACTCAAGTGGCATAAAAGATGTTAAAGATGAATCATAGAAAGGCAACTTATGACTTTTGACACATTTGCAAGAATCACAAGAAAAATTTGTAGGTTTATGAACAGATAAATGACTAGTAGATAAAATATTTTCTAAGATTTTGGTAGAGGGGTGACCTAGTGTGGCGTGCCAAATGGATAAAGGTTGTTTGATTGATGATAGGGCTGATGGGGACTCATGCACACCAGCAGGCCACAAGTATATCGAATTAACACGAGGACCGCGTAGGTAAATTTCCTCCGTACGTCGATCCTTCACCTGAAAATCATAATCAGAGAATAAAACCTCAACATTATTCGTGGCACATAATCGCGATACAGAGATTAAATTTCTGGCCATATTTGGAACATGTAAAGTATCGGGAAAATTGAGATAAGTAATACCAGTAAATGTCAATTTTCCAACATGAGCAATATTCAAACCATTACCATTGTCAATAACCACACCATCGTTACCATCATATGGAGCTTAGGGTGACAGATTAAATTTAGATCCGAGGTAATATGGTGAGACGTCCCCGAGTCCATAATCCAATCAAAGGTGGAGGGGGCAAATGTCGAGGATTTTAGCTGATCAACAGGTACAGGTGTATAGCTGAAAGCAGAACAACGACGAGCAGAGTGTCCAGTTTTGCCACAAAGTTGGCAAGGGCGTGTGTGCCGGGCAAGCGTTGGTTGGAGCCCCGAAGCAGCAGCCTTGAAGGCGGCAAGGTGGCTACCGGTATGGTGGCTGCAAAACTGATTCTAGAGCAGACATGATGACAAGATTGTATCGTGGATTGTGGATTGTGGAAGTGTATGTGGTGGGCGGCTGAGGAGAAATTTTAGGGTTTTGAGGTAATTAAAAAAAGACTAAGCTGGTATATTTTCAAAATATTAATTTTAAGGTGATATTTTGAATTTTTAAGTGATTTTTAAAATTTAGGGGTACTTGAAATTTTGAAATTTTTAAAATTTGTATTTGTTTTGAGTTTTTTTAGTAAATTAAGATTTATTTTTACATATTATTATATTATTTGTTGAGTGTGATTATAATGATATTAATTAATAGATTTTATAGATTTATTTATAAGGGTGTAGTATTGAGTTTTTAAAAACTCAAACTAATATGAGTTATTTAAAAAAAAAAATCATAGTATTTATATTGTTTTGTTACTCTATATAGTTGAGAAACATAAAATTAGACATATTTATTCTCCAATGAAAAGGAAAGGAATGAGAGAGGGTGTATGAGGGAAGAAACATTTTAAATAATAGAAGTTTTATTAAGAAATATAATAGTGGTAAATTAGAATGAAGTGTGGAAAAAATAGCAACAATGTTGATGTTGCCACCGATGTTACAACATTGGTTATAACATCATTATTCGTCCTTTCTTCTTAACCACTAACATTTCTGTGTTCAATGTTGTCTTTGATGTTGTTGACTATAGGTTGACGATCTAGGTTGTTCTGCAAGATTTCAGAAGGTTTCACAAGCGTCAAGAATCGAGTAGAAGAGACTAGATCATGCGGCTGTTTTCAGAACTTGAAGTACCCACTAAGTGACGGTTACAAAGATCATGGGTTAGTGGATGGAAGAGTTTCTAGATCCTTCAAGGAGACTCTAGTAAAACATACACGAAATCTATAAATATAAGAGACTGGAGTGCTTATCAATGGCCGTGTATTGTTTAGTCGAAACAACAATCAAGTATCAACTGTCAAGTGTTTAGTGTAACCAGAGTGATAGGGTCGTTGTTGTGGAGTGTTTAGCTACAACAAGTAATTGTAGGGTTTACAATACTTCGAGTAGTGCTGGACTTATTGTATGTGGAATGCTAGTCTCGGTGAAGATAGTTTCATACATATAGAATAGTCACCTTTGGTCGTGTAGAAATACACTTAGCTCTAGATCATATGATTGACCTTGTTTCAAGATGATTCGATCTGTGAATCTCTTTATACTCATTATTTGTTAAATAGTGATTTCAGCCATAATGCATCACAATCTATTTGATATAGATTGTGCAAAGTCTTATTAAACAATTCGTGTGTTGTGTTTCTGAGTCTTCCACTGTTACTATCTCTGTTTTACTATTGTTACTTTGAGTATCACAACATTCAGTGTAACATCAGTTTGTTTTACTTAAACACAACCCCGTTTTTGCACACTTTTAAACACTTATGTGAATCAGGTCTATACATGAATTTTATCACTACTATAAACAAAAATTATCACCGTCATGCATAATAATAATTATTATTTAAAAAATATATTATTTTTAAATAATAATAGCTTTTGTGCATAAGAGTGATATTTTTTATGTATAACAATGACATATATTGTACATAACAATGATATTAAAGAAATAATCATCATGAACTCGAATTTATTATTATTAATTTTTTATTTTTATTTTGTAAAGCTATCTAATTTCATACTTTTATAGCTAGGAGAAAATTTTCATTTCCAACTCTTCACTCATCCTTCCTCCCTTTAAAAAAAGACAGGGCATTTATTTCTCTCATTTTAGACAAAGATATATTTTAGCATTAAAATCACATTTTTTAAAGTATAAAAACATATTATTCATATGATCATAAGCTTGCAAATCTTATATGATATTAGTCCATCTAAAGTTTATTTTAAGTCTTTTAAATTATATATATCTAATTAATGTTTTAATAGATGACTGGATAATTTGATTCCAAATGTTAATTTTTTTTTTCCCGAATAAATTTCAAATAGTTAAAATGAGGGAATATGAGCTAGCCTTAAATTCCAATTATGGGTAAAATTATGAATATTAATTAATCAAAATGAAGAAGATAACGCCTCAATTTTTTATTATTTTATCTTTCTCTCTCTTTGCCCTCATTTTTCAATTTTTGGTAAATAACATTTCATCTTTATAATCTATAACTATATAATACACCTACGGATTTTCATATTAGTTTTTCCACTATTTTTTCTGGGCCGTTGGATCATCATCAATCGATCTCGCCCCTTCATTTTCTCCCCAATTTAATTATAGTAGTTTTGACAATTAAATTAATGATATTAAATTCATCTTTATTACTTGCTTATTCCGAGGGCAAATTTTTTGTTCTCCCACCTATTTAAAGAGAGGTTTAACACTCCAACTTTTTTAATCTCATTTGTAGTAGTTCATTTTATTTTTTGTGTATTAACAATTAGATTGTTTTACTCTTTTTTTTTTAAAGACAATTCATAGTGAATTTGATGTAATGTTACGAATTTTATCATTTTGGTTTGTCCATCAAACACTATGTTTCAGAAATCTCCTTGACGGAACGAAGAATCTACAATTCATGGAAGATAAATGAGGACATCAAATACTTGTTTTGGTGATTATCTTTATAATGTTTTAAATTTCTTGATTTTCTGGTCATTTAGGCGTTAAGTTTTGCATTCGTTCTTTAGATTTTCTGGTAGCATCGACATTTGGTCTTGCATTCACTTGAGTTCTATTCAATGTCGTCTTTGTTCAAGAAATAGTCAATTCTTTTCAGTTTTTTTCTTATATGATATTTCAAAGTTCTATCTACTATTGTGCAAGAGGATGATAATTGCTTGCGTCATATAATATAATAATATTAAACTTTGTCCCTACAACTCTCAATTATATATATGATGGTACTTATATTATTTTTCTGTCGATCATTTGCAAGGAATATAATATTGAGCCTACTAAAATGAAACATCATTGGAATTATCTATATTTATTCGCTTTGTAATTGTAAGTAGTCAAGAACAATGTAAACTTTCCACAATGTTTTCATCATTTTCTTTAATGGATTATGGGTTATTCAATTATTTAAGAATTTATAAATGTAATATTTACCTTTCAGAAGCAACTCATTATGCAATGTATTATATTATGAAAATTGTATGTAGAATAATTCTTAAGAAGTTGTTGATGATTATTGATTGACTTCAATCAAGCAATTCATTTTGTTTGTGTATATGGTAAATCTTATAATATTAAAGTAGTTAAGTTTTTTTAATTTTATATATTGTTCAAACTTATAGTATTATTTAGGTGATTAAACAATGTTAGAATTGTCATAGTTTAGATTGAATTGCTTTATTCTTTTAAACCTATAATATTAAATTTTAATATTATTTTTATTAACAAAAGTTTTGTTTGATTATTGACTTTTCAGTGAATTAAAATAATATGTTATATTATAAAAATAACTATTCTGAGATTAATTATATGAAAGTCTAGGCTAATTTATTATAAATTCTATTATTTATGCTAAAATTGTAGTTAGTATAATATAATGTGTATGGTTTTCAACTTTTCCTTCATTTAATTTCTTTATTAAAAGATGCCTTAATACTATTTTATACTAATTTTAGAGCACTAATTGTTTATATAAATAATTTTAAATTACTACATTGTTTATATTATATGTTTGAGTTTTTCATTCTCTATCTTTTATGTTCATTTGTACTTTAAGAATTAGTACATACATAAAAGTTATTGGTAATTCTTTTTTTTTTTTTTTTAAAAGCATCTGAAATTATTATCATTTATTTGTCAATCCAAAGTAATTACTTCTCATTAATGTATGATTTCCAATAAATACGATTATAGTTTAATTTTTTCCTTAATATGCTCTTATTATTAATTTTTCATGTTTTAATATTTACATTAATTAATTAATTTTATTATAGAAAATATAGTTATATTCCTTCATGTGATTAGTTTCAATCAGTTAATATGAATTGTTGTTTTAAAAATTATTCTCAATATAATACAAAATTTGTATGTAGTGATTGAATAAATTATTATAAATATGGTGCACATTCTTAATAATTAAAAATAATTTTGATGTTACTTTTTTAATCATGTACATTCTTAAGCGTGTAATTTTTATTTTTTTTGCGCTACTTGAAATGTGTATTTAAAAATATTTAATTTAGGGATTTTTATATTTTTGATTTGACAGACATTATCGAGTTAGTCAAAGTGTGTGCAATGGCATTCTTTATCATTCGATTTCTTACGTTGTCCAAGAATACCTATGTTTGACTTGCCTTCTAAATTGTTAAGTTTGTGTGATGATGATCCACACAATAATTGGATGATTCTTTGGAGAATTTGGAAAAAAACATGGGGATAAATGTATCACTAGCAGAATTTCATGAGAGTATATCCATTGTTGAAGAACTCAAGATTTTGGAAGTTAAATCATTATCTATATGAAAAATATTTCCACACAAAATTTCCACACAATATACGGACTCTTTTCAAGAATAGAATTGTGTTTTTTGCAAAATATATGAGAATATCTATCTATAAATATTTAATATATCTACGGATTACTTTTTTGTTTTCCCGCCTTTTTATTTCATCTGTTGATCTTTATTTTTTTGACTAACCTTGGCCCTGCATTTATTACATATTTGTGACCAATTAATTTAATTAATTATTCTTACACATAAAATTATTTTTACCATGAATTATTGATTAATAAATCTGGATTGTCAATCTGTGACTACAATCTTGGATATGAGAAACCACTCATACGTGAAGTTTCAAAATCAATGGCCCATAAAGACCATGTAATAAGCCATATACCATATAAATTTTAATTCGATAAAACCACCCTATGAAAGCATATCATTTAAACACCAAGTAATATGCCATAAATCACATAAACTTTAATTCTACATATTAAGCATTAGAAAAAAAAGTTTAATTTTTAATTTTTAGCCACTAATTACTCCTAAATGATGGTCATGGAGACAAAATTTTATGTAGTAAATTTGTCTTAATACTTTCTCTACACCAATTTAAGAGAAGTACACACATCTACATAAATTGTTCAAATCCAACATAACAAAACACTTAAGAGCAGCATATGCTTTGACTTTTATATTTAATATTAATGCATTTCCTGTTGGGGAATGAGTTGCACAGATCTATTCGGGGTGAATATTTAAATACAAATTTAATTCTTTAATTATTACTAGCATGAATTAATCCTATATTAATTCAAATAATAATTGCAACAACATATCATGCATATAAAAAGCCACGTAAAACCTACGCATGCGGAATCTACGAGTTTACGTGAATGTACCTCTCGGGATGACAATGAATTCGGTTGGACGGACTAACCAAAAGGACTTCCCAAGTATTCTCTTAGCCCTTGCTCAACTATCCGGTGGAAGGACACTTGTCGAACAATTAACAAAATGAAAAAATAAACTTTGTTGCACCACTTATGTGGATTTGCTAATTTTTCCAGCACATGGAATTGTACTTGGGAATGAAACAATCATCCCCTATTTATAGGTGAGAGGTGGTCGATTTTTTTCAGTATAAAATCAATGTGGGAAAAGACTTTTCTTGATCACCAAGAAATCTTGAATATATCTCCTATATTCTTTTTCCCATAATTAAAATATTCCACAAAAATCCCACCTCCTCAATATTATGGAATTTTCGAAAATTTGGAGTGCAAGAATCCAAGATTTGGATCTTCTTGAATTTATGAGATATTCTTGTATTTCAAGAAATACATATCTTCCATAATATCTTTTCAAGAAAATCAAGAAAATCTTTCTTGCCCTCTATTTTCAAAATTTTGAAAATCATATCATAGATAACCAAGTGGGAGATTTCTTGAATTTAATGAGATAATCTTGTATTCCAAGAATACATATCTTCATTCCATAACAAAATTCAAAGAAAATCTTTCTCCCAATATATCTACAATTTTCGAAAATTATGATATGAAAAATAAGCAACAATATTTATTTTATTTTAATCACCTTTTCAGTTAATGGACTATATGTTGGGCTACTCAGGGGGCCTTTAGGAGAATTAAGATTGGACCTTCTAATGGACCTTGAATATCTAATATTGAGCCACAATATAATTCAAGCCCATAAATATTAATTAATCCCACTACATAATTAATATTGCACTATCCATCTTAACCCATATTATAGTCAATATGACTCCCGGTCATTATTTCCCGTGTTTAAGATTATCTAGCCCATTAATTAATTCAAGCCACTGAAATAACTTTCCATTAATTAACATCTTTTATCCTTGGTCGAGGAACAATTCAACATTATTATCCATACCGGAAACTAATTCCACTTGCAAGATTTGGTATGATAAAGCTTATGAACCTCCCAAGGGGGCAAATCAAACAAGCGTACTTGTTGGGAGATGAATTTAATAAAAGATTATATGATTTTGATTAAGATCCCAAAACCCCTGAGTATGACATGTTCAGAATGATCTTGATAATTGAGTCAGGATTCAGTTTTAGAGTATTCAGGATGTTATCTCGCAAAATGTATAGTCGCAGATATAGTTCAGATAGGTTCAAGACTCAAGAACTCAAGATATGTTTCAAGAAACCGGTTTCAAGATGAAATCAAGTCTCTGAAGACTCAGTATGAAACTGAGAATCTAAAGACTCGCAGAGAAATCGAGACTCAAGACTCAAGATGAAAACCGAGATATCAAGACTCAAGATGAAATCGAGAACCAAGACTCAAAGATGAAGACTCAAGATATCGGGCAAGATAAATCTAAAGACTCGTAAGACCTCAAGACTCGAAAGACCCAAGACTCTAAAGACGCAAGAAAGATCAAAATCAAGATCAAGAATACCGAAAGACAAAGAATTATCAAGACTTAGTAATGTATCAATGCTCAAGATGAACTCAATGTTCCGAGGCACTGAATATATTGAATCTGAAGGATGCAATACTGAGAGAAACGCGATGCCTTAGAAAGTTAGATATTGCCAAGACATTCAAATGCAGACAAAAGGAACTAAGTCAGAAGTGTTGTTAAGGTTATATCAAACTCAGAGTTTGTAACCAAAAGAGCCGTTGAAGGTGTCTACCTTTAACTGAAGACAAAAGTCAAAAAGAGGAAGACGACACTATACCATACTGACACTGACAGTGACAGGCCGCTGAAAAAGATGTCAGATGTACGAAAGTTCCAGACTACAAAAAGTGAAGACCGGCTACATGAAAGGCTATTGCCTAAAACATGTTAGGGAGTTTCAAACCCTAAATATAGCCGTTTCTCACACACCATAAGAGGGAACTCACGAAGCTATCTCTCCAACGGATAGTGTTCAAAGAGTGACCTTGGTGTATGCCTATAAATACTGGTGACCCTCTACTTTGAAAGGTTACGGGAAATTTATACGCAACTCAAGAGCTCAAACTTATTCTTGCAAAAGTTAAAGCACTCGAAATACCTTGAATTTCCCAAGTGCTTCTATATTGAAGAGAGCTCACTTTACTAAGCCTAGCTTGATAAGATTTATCCAAAGCTTAGTCGAGATATCCTAACCCTTTGCATTGTGCTTCATTGTAAAGGATATCTCATCCTAGTTGGAAACCAACCGAGAAACCCCAAACCCTTGAGAAGGTAGTTGGAGTGTGTTTGTTGGTGAGTAGAGTTGTAAGTTAGTAAACTACGCGGAGTAGTCAGAAAACTCTAGAGGAGAAGTTAGTAACCTACAGGGGTAGTCTGAAAGCTTGTGTGTGATTAAGTAAACTACGGAGGTAGTCAGAAAACTCAAGGTCGGGTTGAGTAAGTAAACTACGTGAGTAGTCGAAAAAACTCGGGGCGAAGTTGAGTAAGTAAACTACGAGGTAGTCGAAAGCTTCGAAGTTGATAGTGAATTTCTCTCAAGAGTCGAGAGAGTGGATGTAGGAGCTTGAGTCTCGAACCACTATAATCTTCTTTGTTCTTTATTGCTTTCCTTATCTGTGCTTAACTGTTGCATTGACTTGATTTTGAAAGCATACTTTTCACTGATATTCAGTTGGAATCAATCCACTGAAGTTGCATAAGTGAATCACAGCCTAATCACTATTTCATAAAGGGAAGGTTTTTCAGCAAAGCTTAAAACGAGTATAATCTAAGGGCCAACTATTCAAGACGATCGAGTAGCTAGAAACGGATAGTTATCAAACCGAACTCTCTTCGAGGATTCATAAGCTAGTTATCGATCCAAGCAACTCGGGATCTCTCGACACTCGAGATTCATTGGGATTATCTCGAGGTATCTGAAAGCGGCTTCAGGGATCACCGTCTCGATGAGACTTTGACTCGGAGCGATCTGTGCTTCTCAGAACCTAATCTTCAGGATTATCTGACCCAAGCTGACCTCGAAGAAAAAAAGTTTTAAAATCACTGAACACGTGTATTCCCCCCCCATACACGTGTAAGACTCGTTTACACCGGGACCAACAAGTGGTATCAGAGCAGTGGTTCAACTTGACCACCTGCTGTGTTGACCAAAGTTTTATTTTCAAAAATACTTGTGGTCTATCTGAACTGATCTTATTTGCTGAAATTTTTTTCTTTTCAAAAGATCAGAAAAATGTCTTCTAAAAAACTTCCCATGTTCTCAGTAGAGAACTATGATCTATGGAGACTGAGAATGCAGGCTCATCTGTATTCCAAACATGAGCGTATGTGGAGAGTGGTTTCTCAAGGACCATTCAAATTCTTTGTGGTGAATCCTGAATTACTGAAGAGGAGAGAATTGATCCTAGAGCGAGAATTTCCTAAGTCTGATGACCAACTAACTCCTGAGGAGAGAAAGTTAGTCAATCTAGACTACATTGCAAAAGACACACTATACAGTACAATTGATGATGGTGTGATGTGAATGATCTCTCACTGTAATAATGCTAAAGAGATATGGGATACACTATTTGTTATGTGCCAAGGCACACGATCATATAAAAAAAAACAAACTTTTCGATTGGCAATTGGAAAGTTTGACAGTTTTTGAATGGATGATGGTGAATCAATAGACAAATTGGAAGTCGATTCACTAGCATCATGAATGATCTAAACGCACTTGGAAAGAAATATCCACAAAGAGAAGTGGCATTGAAAATTCTTAGAGGTCTTTCTAAGAAATGGGATATTCATGCAAAGGGTGATTGAAAACACCAAGAACATTAGTTCAATGCCATACCAACAAGTCTTCTCTCGAAAATTTGAAAGCCTATGAATTTGTAATTGATAAGAAATCCAAAAAGGCGACAAAGAAAGATGATTCTTCATCGAGTAAGAATGTGGCTTTAAAAGCCAAATATAAAACTCAGAAAACTAGAGAGTCGAGAACCCCCATGCTAAACATCGGGATGAGCTTGAGGAAAAGCTAGACCGATGGCAAGGAGGTTTGACAGACTTAATAATAGATTTGGAAAATACAAAAAAGGTATTACAGAACCACGGTACCGGAAGAAAACCGAGGACATATCAACCGAGAAGAAGAAGGACACGAAAAGTCAAGGATCTTCATCCGCAAAAAGGACTCCAAGTCCAAAGAAGAAAATGATCGGGATGATGATGCCAACAGATGCTATAATTGCGGAAGAAAGGTCACTTCGAAAGATGATTGTCGAGTTGAGTGCTAAGGAGAGAAGAGAAAAGACAAGCTAAAAAGAGACCGAAGTTCTCAAGCAAAAAGACCATGGTTGCGGAAGAAGAACACTCTCGAGGAGGATCTAGCTCTTCGGATGAGATATTCTCGCACGGTGAAAGTGATGACATCTGTCATGATGGCCATTGAGGAGGTAAACTCTCCTGTCTCTTTTGTTTCTCCTACACTAGCACAAGAGTTTTTCAAGTTCCAATCGAAAACAATCATTTTGACTGATGGATTCTTTGAGAATCGATGAAGGACTATGTTGTTTTTGTGCAAGGATCAAGCTAAATAAAACTCAAGAGCGAGAATAAGGAACCGAATCTTTGAAAATCTAAAATGGAAAGACTCTAGCAAAAACCGAGATCACTTCTCAATTAATGGGAACTCTTGATGAACTGGATGTTACGAAAGTACAACTCTCGAGAAAGAAGAAGTTGATCATGTCCCTAATCGAAAAAAGTAGAGAAATCCATTGAAGAGATTCAATTAATCGAATCGAAGTTCAATGACCTCTCGAGAAGCATAAAACTCTCTGAAATCGTGAGGATAATGCATGTAGAAGTTAACTCTATTGAATAAAGCATCTAAAGTGATAGATGAAATTGAGTTACCAGAGATCTACCACTATAAAAAAACGGATTGGGATACATTCCGTGGGGAACCTCACAAGGTCATCTGAATCTTTGCATCATGTAGCAAGAAGACTATCTTTGTAAAACCAAATGACACCTACACTTCAAGTCAAGTAATGCCCAAGGTTGTAGACAAGGAAAATGACCTATGGTTTGATAAAAGCCCAATGATCGAGGTTAGAAAGCCCAAACCTCGGTGAAGGCTAGAAAACTGAAAACAGAGCGATTGAAAGTTTTAAACAAAACTTCAAAGCCTCATGCTAAGAATGCAAATCTGAAAGGCTCCACATTGAACCATCGGAGGAATCCTCGGATGAGAAACACTTTCAACAGACATTCTCAATCAAGAGACCAAGTCCTCGAAGACAATTGAAAGACCCAGTTTTCTGACAGATAACTGAACCTCAATTGCCTAAAGGTAAAGGTTATCTCAACCCGAAAATCAACAAAGATTTAGACCGGCCGCACAAAAAAGCCCAAGCATCCCGAACAAAAGGCTGAACCAAAGAAGAATTCAAAAGCCCATGTTCATGCTAAAGCTAGCACACATACACGTAAAAATTCGCTAAGGCACCCGAGTAGTAGATGTGTATGTTGATGTATATGGAAGACAAATTAGTCACTCTAAAGTGATTAGAGTTGTCGGCGATTTGGATTCGAAAGGTACATCTAACCTTGTAGGACCCTACACAAATTGGGTACCTAAGAATTGATTTGTTTTTCGGGAGGAAAAATAAGGGCACTAAAACCGACTAATGATCACATGGCACCGATGAGCGAGATGAAAAAAAGCTCCGATATTTGGTATCTTGACAAAGGATGTTCAAGACATATGACAGATACAAGAAGACACTCAAAGACTATGTTGAACAAAGAGGCCCACATATCACTTTTGGAGATAATTCCAAGGATGGTGAAGGATATGGAACTTTGGAAATCGACTCGATTCATATCCATGGTGTTTCATATGTATATCGGATTGAAGCATAATTTGCTTTCAATTAGCCAATTCGTGATAAGGGTTTCAATGTTGAGTTCTCTAAAAACTTATGTTTTGTAAAAAGATGATACATCACAGAAAGTTTTACTGACTGGTACAAGAAAAGGGAATGTGTATCTTGCTGATTGGAGTTCTGCTCCTAAAGATACATGTTTAGTTGCTAAAAGTTCCACAGATACCCGATTGGTTATGGCATAAAAGAATGAATCACCTAAATTTCAAAACCCTGAACAAGCTTGCAAGATTAGCTCTTGTGAGAGGGTTGCCTAACGAAGTGTTCATTAAGGAACATATTTGTGATGCGTGCCAAAAAGGAAAACAGATAAGAGCATCATTTAAAAGTAAAAAGTTGAGGTTTCTACTTTGAAAGAATACTTGATTACTACATATGGATCTTTTGGTCCTATAACACCATAAGCACTAATGACAGAAATACACATTGGTAGTAGTTGATGACTACTCGAGATATACTTAGGTCATATTCTTACTCAAGAAGAAAGAGACTCGAATAAAGTTGCCAGAGTTCTTGAAAAGGCTCGATGATTGAGAAAAAATCGAGTGTGGTCAAAATCGATCCGACAAAGGAACCGAATTCATAAATCATATCATATCGATTATTGTGCGAGAGAATGGAATTTCACATGAAACATCACCGCAAAGGACCCCTCAATAGAATGGTGTTCTTTGAAAGGAGGAACATGACTCAAAAAGAAGTTTGCAAGGACTATGATAAATTTGAAGACATTCCTAAAAGATTTTGGGTTTGTTCGTCAACACTTTGCATGCTACTCTCGGAAATCAGATCCATCTTGACCAAGAGTCAAGGCAAAACACCCTATGAGCTTTGGAATGAAAAGAAGCCTCTTGTTTCTTTCTTTTTTTGTGTGTTTTGGTTGCAAGTGTTTCATACACAATAATGGTAAAGATCGGTTGAAAACTTTTTGATAGTAAAAGGCGATGAAGGAATATTCTTAGGATATTCTCAAGTCGATAAAAAGCTTTCGAGTTTACAACTATAGGACTCTTATTGTGGAGGAAACACCTCATGTTGTTTTTGATGAATCTATTTGTGTTAAGAATAAACAGAACATGATGCTTTGAACCGACTAAGAGGATCACCAGATTAAGCCCGAAAATGTAAAGATAAATCATCCATTGAACACGAAAAGAAGAAGTCACGGTCACATTCTATGATTGGAGTGACTCGGACTCGAGATAAGGAAGTTCGTGGATGGAACTCGATGGTGAGCCTCGGAAAACCAACACTCCAAAGGTGACTAATCTGAATAGACACCGGCCGGACTCGGTATGTGATGCCAATGAAGATGTGGTCACAAATCGAGGCAAATTCTCAATCTATCAACCAAAGGGGAACAAATGTCTCGACAATGTTCTCAATAGAATTTCCACGAGGAAGATGATTCCCTTTCTCCTTTTCTGTTGTTCCCCGAGTTTGCTTTGATTTAATCGAACCTAACATCTCAAATGTTGAGGATATTATTGAAGGGGAACATCAAGAAGGAAATGGTTAGATAGTCATCCTACAAGTCGATTGTGGGTGATCTAACCGAAGGTGTTAAGACAAGAAGGTTCCATGGTGAGAGTGCACTATTCTCATTTGCTTCCTTTTTCGGAGAAAGAACCTGCTTTGAGATTGATGAAGCTCTACAAGATTCTTATTGGATTCTTTGCTATGCAAGATGAATTTGAATCAATTCTCAAGGAATGAAGTATGGGAGTTGGTAGATAGACACGAAAGGCACAATGTCATTGGAACCAAGTGGGTTTTCAAGAATAAAAGAGATGAAAACAACAACATTGTAAGAAACAAGGCAAGGCTAGTTGCACAAGGTTATTCCCAAGAAGAAGGCTTGGATTATGATGAAACCTTTGAACACTGTTGCAAGACTAGAAGCCATCAGATTGTTTCTTGCATATCTTTTGCCCACATGAAGTTCACATCTATCAAATGGATGTGAAAAGTGCATTTAAATGGTGTGCTTAAAGAAGAGGTTTATGTGGAACAACCTCCGGCTTCAAACAGAATGACCAAGTTTACGAGTGCTCGGAAAAAGCTTTGTATGGTCTCAAGCAAGCACCCCAGAGCATGGTATGATACTCTTTCTCGGTTTCTTCTTGACCATGGTTTTGTCAAAGGGATCATTGATAGAACTCGTTCGGGATAGAGGATGGGGAAGAGATCTTACTAGTTCGAGATATATGTTGATGACATCATTTTTGGATCTCCAAACCATCACCGTGTGTGAAAAGATTTCAACAACACCGATGAAAGGCAAGTTTGAGATGTCAATGATGGGAGAGATGAATTTCTTTCTAGGTTTTCAAGTGAAACAATCAAAGGAAGGAATATTCATCAACCGTGCAAAATACACCGAGAGATCCGATTGCCAAATATGGTGTACAAAAAAATGCAATGCGCTTAGGATTCCTATGAATACTAACTACAAGATGGATCCTGATTCAGAAGGCAAATCAGTGAATCATACTGATTATAGAGGAATCATTGGATCATTGCTCTATCTCACAGCAAGTAGGCGAGATATAACATTTGCTGTTGGGATATGTGCAAGATATCAAGCTAATCCTAAGACTAGTCACATGGAGGTTTGCCAAAAAGATACTAAGATATCTTAAGGGCACAAAGGAATAGAGGATTATGGTATCCAAATGATGATAACCTTGAATTAACCGTTACTCGGATCTTTGACTCACGGAGGTTGTAGAATTGACAGAAGTCCACCACAGAACTTGTCAATTTCTAGGAAACAAGTGATATCTTGGTTTTCAAAAGCAGACCTCGAAGAGCAACCAAGACTACCGGTTTAATACATGGTCTGCGGGAAAGCTGCGAGTGCTTTCGATTCTTTGGCTCAGACAACAATTAAGGGATTATAAAGTTGAAGCCAATGAAGTACCAATATTTTGTGACAACAATAGTGCCATTGCTATTTCACAAAATCCGGTATTGCACACTAGATGCAAGCATGTGGATATCACACATCACTTCATCGAGATCATGTCGAGAAAAAGGACATAATGATGGAGAAAATTCATCTTGATAGGCAAAGAGATGATATCTTGACTAAACCTTTGGTCAATCAAGATTTCGTGAACTTTCGGTTGAATTAGGGATGTTAGAACCAGTGTATAGAGTAAATCAAAAATTGAAGATTTTCGGATGCATGAAAGCTTTCTCGAAATTCTCTTCGAGAAACTCGAGATAAAATGGAAATCTTGAATCGAGTCTCGTGAAACTCAGATTCATCAAGGTCAAGATTTCGAGTATCTTTGAACCCATTCAAGACTTTCGATTATTATCGACATTTTATCAAGGACGATTTTCGAGAAAGACCGATAGAGGGAAATTAGTCCGAAGAAGTAAAGACTACATGCGACTCATTTATTGCTCAAGTAAAACTCGAGAATCATTCGCAATAAATACAAAACACCGAGGAATGTTTTTTGGGTGGATCGTTTTTAAATTCGAAGAAGGTCAATAAATTTTAATGCTCTTGCCACATTATTGACCAATGAGGATATTTTGGCGGCTTACTTTTTAGAGATCGTCGGTTAAGATACCCGATTAATCGAAGATTAATCTCAACCGCTTGCTTTTCACCTAACCAACACGATTCTCCACGATCTCGAAGCTATATATACCCTTTTAAGCCATTCAAGCCAAAATTTTATCAAACCCTTCGTTCCCAAATCCTCTGCAATTAAAAATCCTTTTGCCCGAAAATCTCCAAACCCTAAAACTTCAAATTCTTAAATCAATCTCTAAAATGGCCCCAACCTTGTTAGAAATTAGCCATAACCAACAAGCCGTGGGTACGAGTTCGTTGTCTCACTTGAAAGCACAACCAACTCAAAGCCGAAGAGGAGGCTCTGCGATATGATTCGATAAAAACTCACCCATCTAGTCGCAAGTTTACTAGACCAGAGTTTGCAAAAAGAGGTAATCGAATTCATATGTAATTTGAGAATAGATGAAGAAGATGGTATGCATTCTTCGATTACCATATCACATTTAGAGCATTCGTCAAAATACGTCGATTTTGAGAGGGATTTGGGCATAATTCAAAAAAATCAAATGATGTTTTTGAGCTTTGTGATAGAGGAGAGGATCCCGCGATGTATATGTCGGGGCAGAGAGAGCGAGTACCTAGATAGGATTAATGAGAATCTGTTAAATTTGAGGCGACATTGCATAAGAGGCATCTAAAGCCACAATATTGTGTGTTTGATGGATATTGTGAGCAAGTGCATCATGAGTCTTCAGGAGTTTTGAGCGATTAGTAACCCAAGCTCAAATTGATGGCGGCGATCGAGGCATCTCCTACCACCGACTTCAACCGGGTTGAAATTTTAATTCGGATGGTGACGAGCAAGCCAAAGTCATAAAAAGGGTCAATGGGGCAATCACGATGAAAGGCAAGATCCACCATGCCACCAAAATTGCTTATATTTTGGAGATGTGCGAGAGAGGGAGGAGGATATCTTCGCCAATTCAACCCCATTCCCTAAATCCAAAATTCTCTTCAAGCCCATCTCTTTGTGGAAGAAGGTGCCATTCGAGGGAAAAGAGAAAAGAAGGTAGAATCACCTTCTCGCGTCTTTGAGAAAGACACCCAACAAACCAGGGGGGAAGGTTCTGCTGGAGGCAAAAATGGAGCAAGGAGCAAAACCGATGAAGTTTAAGGACCTTGCTCCAAAGCGCAAAAGATTGGTGGTTCTCACCGACGGAAGGTAGCAAAGATTCTCGAGGAGATACAACCTGAGGGCAAAACCGGCTCGTAGTTCGCCATTACAAGTGTTGGCTCAAAGTTATCTCTAGGACACAGGATCGATCGAGGAGTGTGTCTTCTATGAGGTGCTCGAGACATCACTCATTCGTATAAAATTTCTCAGAAATTTTAAAGGAGCTCGCACCTCGAGATGCCTACCCCGATGTGCAGCTCGAGACAGAAGAGCCACCAGAGTCGATCTGAAGATGTGCAGCTCGACCGACGAGCCAACTCGCACTAAACCGAGGATATGCCACCAGCCCTCGTTAACCCACTCAGATGCAAACCGAGGACCTGAATGCACAAACTTCATTAACTAATTGAGGCTCGGGAGCAAAATATTCTTGATGAGCTCCAGAGTGATCTACCGCTTGATCCCTTAGCGAAGCTTCTCTTCGAACCAGAGAGCCCGAGATGGAAGAAGGGGCGAGGTCAAGAAGGCGAGTGGAGGAGCAAGGGGGAACGGTTCATCCTGACCGCTACCCCGAGCTCAAATTTCATACCCCGATCTGCAAGATGTTTTCTTGATTAAGGATGACAGTGTATATCCTCAATCGGACTCTTCCCGAGATGCTTGATATTGCTACATTCGAGAGGGGAAGATCAAAGGGAATGAGGAGATAAACTTTTCCCGACCGACTTCTCGGGGTTCGAAAGGATAAAGCTCGAGATGAAAAATTCCGATTTTGATGAGCCGTTCGAGAGGAAGTTAGCCGAGAAGAAAACAACTGAAGTTGGTGCCCCGAGCAGTGGAGACAAATCCAAAGATGGAGATGGGGACCAACAAGGAGATGCTGAGGATCAGTCTCAAATGGAAAAAGAGACTTCTGTTGCTGATCAACCTCAGACTGAAGCTAACACTCTTCAGGTACCTTTTGGCACTATTAACAATTATGCCAAAGTTACCGAAAAGTACTATCTTTAATTTCAATTGTCCGATAAAATGATCGAGGCTCAATTGAGAGACCGGAGCTCGGGATGAAGCTGAAGCTCAGGATGATCAAACAGCACGGAAGGTGCAGAAGGTTCCTGAGATTGATCTCACTCCCGTAATGGAGAAACTTGAGAAGATTGAGCCAATGTCGATCAAAATTGCTCAGATGGAAGAAACGTTGGCCAATCAAGCTCAGACAATGGAAGGTCTTAGCCATTCTTGAATCGTGCGGATACAAAACACTCTGACCACTCAGATGACCTCCATGGAAGAAAAGCTTAATGAAAAGCTGGAGGGAGTCAACGCAGAGTTAAGTGCTAAAATGAAACAGAAGCACCAGGAATCGACTGAATTTCTAGAGGTGAAACTGGCAGAGAAAAAATGAGGTCTTGATCAAATCCATTGTTGAGGAAATGAGCTCGTCTTTCATGACCAAGATGACAGAGATGCTTAAAGATGCACTCTCTCGCCGGTTTGTCCACTTATCTCGAAGAACTTTACGTGGCTAAGAACCACATCGAGAATGGAAGATGAGCAAGATCGGTTAGCGAGAGAGATCCGGCAGTGAGCAAAGAGCAAGATCACATGGACACAGACTCTCTCCGGACTTCTTCCAAATTACGGTGCGGGAAGGGGGAAAAGGAAGGTGAAGACCTCGGGAAGTTCATGGCACGTACTTTTGGAGAAGAAGGCTCGAGAAAGATCTTTGAAATGTACAATCTAGCCAAAGCCTTAAAAAGAAGTTGAAGCTCTTGATAAATTGAAATTCGCCAAGTGGAGAAGCCCATCTACACTCGAAGTTTCGAGCAAACCATGCTTGAGGTTGCAAGAGAGAAACTGAAAGAACTAAGGTTGGAACAAGCCAGCCGGTGCCGAATCGCCTATGAAGAGGAAAGCCTTGGGCGTTGTTCAACCTGTAAAGCAAGCGTCGCGAAAGGCTTCTAAGCCAATCCAGAAAAATTTATTCGATGATGAAGATCGAAGAATCTGAGTCTCAACCTCAGAAGAAAGTCTTCAACACTAGAGATGCTCTAAAGACACTCCAAAAAGAACAAGCTAAGAAAGTTGTTGCCGGGTCTCGGAGCGTCTGGATCGAAAAGAAGATAGACGAAGAGCGTAAGCGAAGAGTGACTTCGTGAAGTTTGCGAGCAAGAGGAAGGAACATCGAAAGCCTGAAAGGGCCCCACGTTGATAAATGGATGCCCATTAAACTCAACGACATGTGGGAAGAAGTGAAGAGAACCATCTGGTTCAATTACGATGTTCTCAGGGAATGGAGAGGGGAAGGCTCAGATCAGAACGAAGCTTTCATTGAATATCTTCTAACCTTCTATCCAAAGTATCTCCAAGGCTGGATTAACCTTGCGGATGAAGGAGGAGTACAGATAGTAGCCCCTGGTCCATATTCCTATCCTCCTCCAAGACTTGGTAATGGTTTGGTAAATGAGAAGGCCATTACGAAGAAATTGCTCGATATCTTTGGTCGATTAGGATTAACGAGGAACAAATCCGGACATCATCAAGGAGAGGAATGAAATTCAAGAAAAGATTTTTCAGAATGTTCAACCTGGAGGTGCCAGCTGATGAAGTCGAGAATGAAGCAAACTGAAGAGGCGAATCTGAAGACTGAAGACTTAAGAACTCAGAAGATTCTGTAATCTTTAAATTTTGTCTTTTTGATTTTGTTGATAAAAATCTCATTGTAATCTGTAATGGTATACTTATCATCAATGAAGATTTATCATTATGCTCAAAAGATAATACCTTATTATCTTATTTACATGTCTTTTATTTTGATATCTTTGATTGTATGTCTCTAACTAATTGAATGATGATATGGGAAAATTGTTTAAGTATTTAGTAATGAACTACTTAAAGAGATTCATTCTTGAGAAAATTCTTGAATGTCTTAAGTGTTGGAAAAACTCTCTAATGTATTGAGAGATTCTCTCGATTCGAAAATTGTTGAGAGACAACCAATCTTGTGATAGGATAAATCAAACCCGAGTATAGGTTATGTATTTGTAACAAGATAGGTTTTGGCATCATCAAAAAGGGGAAATTGTTGAGATGAATTTAATAAAATATTATATGATTTTGATTAAGATCCCAAAACCCCCCGAGTATGACATGTTCGAATGATCTTGATAATTGAGTCGATTCATTTTAGAGTATTCGTGATGTTATCTGCAAAATGTATAGTCGTGCAGATATAGTTCGGATAAGTTCAAGACTCGAAGAACTCAAGATGTTTACAAGAAACTGAAGTTTGATGAAATCAAGTCTCTGAAGACTTCGATGAAATCGAGAATCTAAAGACTCGATGAGAAATCGAGACTCAAGACTCTTCGATGAAAAAAACGAGATATCAAGACTAAGTATGAAACTGAGAACTTAAGACTCAGCATGAAGACTCAGTATATCAGTCAGTATAAATCTAAAGACTCAGAAGACCCTGAAGACTCAGAAGACCCTGAAGACGCAGAAGACTCTAAAGACGCAAGACTGAAGACTGAGAAACTGAAGATCAAGAATACTCAAAGCACAAGAATTATCAAGACTTAGTAATGTACTGAATGCTCAGTATGAACCTGAATGTTCCGAGGCACTGAATATATTTATCTGAAGGATGCAATACTGAGAGAAACGCGATGCCTTAGAAAGTTAGATATTGTCAAGACATTCAAATGCAGACAAAAGGAACTAAGTCAGAAGTGTTGTTAAGGTTATATAAAACTCAGAGTTTGTAACCAAAAGAGCCGTTGAAGGTGTCTACCTTTAACTGAAGACAAAAGTCAAAAAGAGAAGACAACATCGTATACCCATATCGACACAAACAAAGGATGGTCAAAAAAGATGTCGGATGTCTGAAAGTTCCAGACTACAAAAAGTGAAGACCGCCACATGAAAGGTTATTGCCTAAAACATGTTAGGGAGTTTCAAACCCTAAATATAGCCGTTTCTCACACACCATAAGAGGGAACTCACGAAGCTATCTCTCCAACGGATAGTTTTCAAAGAGTGACCTTGGTGTATGCCTATAAATACTGGTGACCCTTTACTTTGAAAGGTTACGGAAATTTATACGCAACTCAAGAGCTCAAACTTATTCTTGCAAAAGTTAAAGCACTTTCGAAATACCTTGAATTTCCCAAGTGCTTCTATATTGAAGAGAGCTCACTTTACTAAGCCTAGCTTGATAAGATTTATCCAAAGCTTAGTCGAGATATCCTAACCCTTTTGCATTGTGCTTCATTGTAAAGGATATCTCATCCTAGTTGAAACCAACCGAGAAACCCCAAACCCTTGAGAAGGTAGTTGGAGTGTGTTTGTTGGTGAGTAGAGTTGTAAATAGTTAGTAAACTATGCGGATTAGTCGAAAAACTCTAGAGGAGAAGTTAGTAAGCTCAGGGGTAGTCCGAAAGCTTGTGTGTGATTGAGTAAAGTAAACTACGGAGGTAGTCGAAAACTCAAGGTCGGGTTGAGTAAGTAAACTATGTGGAGTAGTCGAAAAACTTCGGGGCGAAGTTGAGTAAGTAAACTACGAGATAGTCGTAAAGCTCGAAGTTGATAGTGAATTTCTCTACGAAGAGTCGAGAGAGAGTGGATGTAGGAGCTTGAGTCTCCGAACCACTATAATCGGCGTGTTCTTTATTGCTTTCCTTATCTCGTGCTTAACTCGTTGCATTGACTTGATTTTGAAAGCATACTTTTCAATCGATATTCGGTTGGAATCAATCCAATCGAAGTTGCATAAGTGAATCACAGCCTAATCACTATTTTCATAAAGGGAAGGTTTTTCAAAGAAAGCTTAAAAACGAGTATAATCTAAGGGCCAACCATTCCGACGATCGAGTAGCTAGAACAGAGATAGTTATCAAACCGAACTCTCTTCGAGGATTCATGAAGCTAGTTATCTTATCCAAGCAACTCAGGATCTCTGACACTCGAGATTCGGTTGGGATTATCCGAGGTATCTGAAAAGCGATTCGGGATCACTGCTCGATGAGACTTTGACTCGGAGCGATCTGTGCTTCTCGAAACCTAATCTTCGAGATTATCGACCCAAGTGACCTCGAAGAAAAAAGTTTTAAAATCAATTGAACACGTGTATTCCCCCCATACACGTGTAAGACTCGTTTACACCGGACCAACAAAGATTTGCACGATTCTTCAGATTAAATCTTAGCAATCACATGTGACTAATAATATTGCCCAAGATAAAAAGTATTGAATCTCTTTGATTAAGCTACCCATGATAAGTCAAAGCAATAGTTACCAATCCCACGTGATCCTATTTAAGGAACGAAGATTAAGAAACAACGAACCACCGAGGTCTAATTCTTCCTTGTTCGATTGAAGAATTTATCCTCCTCAGAGGTCCTATCAAGATTATTAGTCATGCACTAGTGTAATCTCTTGGTCAAGACAAACCAATCTGAGCCTTACACCTCAATCTTTCGCGATGGGTTGTTAATTTCCATCTAGGTCGTGAATGGCGTACTTTTAGTTACAAGGGACTGTTAATTTAATCTTCTGTGATCTGGTATCACTAAATTAACTACAATGTAACACATACTGAATTATTGAAACAGTTATGCAAAGAAATATATGTAACATTCAATCATATTTAAAGCATCAGTGATAAACAATTTATTTCAGTAAATAAGTCTGAAAATTCAGTTTTGATTATACAAAGTAAAAAACATACTTTTCAGTATAATCCCAACAATCTCCCACTTATACTCAAAGTCTTCTTTTAAGTATACTACAACATATCTCGCGTAGTCCGTGACATCTAATGTCACCTACACGAACCTAATAATTTCTCCCACTTATACTCAAAGCAGATTGGCAACGGTCTTGACACCCATTCCTTCCACATGTCTCTCGAATGTATTCAGAGGCAGACTCTTTTTGAAAGGATCTGCTAGGTTGTCCCCAGACGTTATTTTTGTCATATTTATATCTCATCTCTTAACGATTTCTCGTATAAGATGTCTTTCCTTTAGTGTGCTTGTTTGACGCGTGGACTCTTGGTTCTCTTGAATTTGCAACTGCCCCTAGCAGATATTGCTAGAAAAATTCAGAACACCATCCAAGTCCACTAAGAAGATCTAGAGCCCAATCGGTTCTTTCACTGCTTCACAAGCAACTACTTACCCGACTTCCATGGTTGAGTCAGTGATGCATTTCTGTTTCACACTCGTCCATTTGATGGCTACACTTCCTAAATGGAAACACACTAACTGAGGCAGATAATTTCTGGAATCTAAGTCTAATTGGAAATCCGAGTCCGTGTATCCGATGGGGATTGGAGTATCTGACTGATAAATCAACATTCTATCCCGAGTTCTTTTCAGACATTTCAGAATGTTTTTAACTGTCGTCCAATGCTCTTTCCCTGGGTTACTTTGATATCTTGCCACCATGCCTATGGCAAAGTAGATATCCGGTCTCGTACACAGCAATGCATACATAAGGTTTCCAACAGCCGAAGCACAAGGAATACCTTTCATGTCATCTATCTCCTTTTTCGTCTTAGGGAACATTTTCTTGGATAGATGGATTCAAAGTCTGAAAGGTACGAATCCTTTCTTGGAATCTTGCATGCTGAATCGTTTCAAAACTAGCGTCTATGTATGAAACTTGTGATAACCCGATCATCCTTTTCAGGCGATCTCGAGTTATCTTGATCCCAAGGATATGTTCGGTTTTCCCTAAGTCTTTCATATCAAACTGTTTTGAAAACCATGCCTCTCACGTCTGATCAAACCTTCACATCGTTCCCAATGATCACAATGTCATCTACGTATAGTACTAAAAATACCAATGCAGTTCCGACACGCTTTTTATACACACAACTTTTAAACTCGTTTTGATCAAACCCATAAGACTTTATAACATGATCAAAACATTGGTTCCAAGCTCTGGATGCCTGTTTGAGTCCGTAAATGGACCTTTTGAGCTTACAAACTGGGTATTCTTGGCCTGTTTCAATGAAACCTTGGGGTTGTTGCATACAGATCAAGACTTCCGTTAAGGAAAGCTGTCTTGACATCCATTTGCCAGATTTCAAAGTCGAAATGCACAGCAATCAATAAGAGAATACGGATGGACTTTAAGCATGGCTACGGGTGAAAAAGTTTCCTCATAATCGAGCCCTTCTTTCTGAGTATAACCTTTCGCCACTAGTCTTGCTTTAAAGGTTTCAACCTTCCCGTCCAGTCCTCTTTTCCTCTTATATACCCACTTACATCCAATGGGTTTGCCCCCATTAAGTGGTTCGACTAGCTCCCACACTCTATTATGAAACATAGACCCCATTTCAGCTTTCATTGCTGTTTGCCAAGAATCTGCATCCTTATCTTGGAGTGCCTCGTCATATGTCCATGGGTCTGATTCGTCTTGTCCGGGAATCAAGTCCGAGGACTCTCCTATTCCCATGAATCTATCGGGCTGTCCAACAACCCTCCCACTACGACGAGGCTCCGGTTGTGAAAGCGTATCGTTTGGTATATCATCTAGTACAGTTGGCACTTGAGGTTTGCCCTCTAAGCTCATTTAAGGTAATCTCACTTCTGGGTTTTCTTTGGTTCATATAGTCTTCTTCCAAAAATCTAAAGTGGGTGCTGATGACCACCTTTTGATCTTCGGGACCATAGAACATACACCCTTTTGTTCCCTCGGGGTATCCTACAAACAACCTTAATTCTGATCGAGGATCCAATTTACCGGCTTCCTTGTCCAACACGTAAGCCGGACACCCCCAAATTCTCATGTGTATCATACTAGGCTTGTGCCCGGTCCACAATTCTTTGGGAGTTTCGGGAATCGATTTGGATAGCACCAAGTTCAGAATAAGTCGCTGTTTCCAAGGCATGACCCCAGAACGACTCGGGAAGATCCGTATAACTCATCATTGATCTAACCATTTCCAAAAGAATTATGTTTCTTCGCTCTGCAACCTCGTTTTGTTGAGGGTTCCGGTGCGATGAGTCGATACAATCCATTCATCAGATAAGTAGTTCAAAACTCATCGCTGAGGTATTCGCCTCCACGATCAGATCGTAGAGACTTGATACGTTTTTTCCCTATGATTCTCTGTTTGAGCCTTAAATTCTTTGAATTTCTCAAAGGTCTCGATTTATGCTTCATAAGGAAAATGTAACCGCATTCTTGAGTAATCATCAATAAAAATACTCATAACCTCCTCTTGCTTCGGTTGACATTGGACCACATAAATCTGTGTGAACGATCTCTAACACTTCTTTGGCTCTATTCCCCTTGGCTCCAATTCCCCTCTTGGTCATTTTACCCTCCAAACATTATTCGCAGGTTGGAATTTGTTCAACTTGGAGACGCTCCAGTGAACCATCTTTCACCAACCTTTGGATCCTCTATGGATTTATATGACCTAATCTTAGATGCCAAAGAAGTGTTTCGTTCACACTTTCTTTTGTTGGAAATAGTTGATGTGTTATAGGATGCATTTCGTGAGTGGTGTGCACAGTTAATTGTATAGAGATTTTCCATCAATGTCCCGTAACAGATACACTCATTATTTCAAAAATGATGTCATTCTTATTAGAAGAAACTTAGTGTCCTTTAATGGAATTTTAGAAACTGAAAGTGAATTCTTTCTAAAACTGGGAACATAAAGATAATCTCAAAAAAACTTTATCTTCAAAAGATAGGTGCACTTCTCCCACTGCTTTAACTACTACTCATGTAGTATTGCAATGTCTGCTACTTGCGTAGTATTGCAATAATCGTTACTATTGTAGCATTGCAATATCTGCCACTTACGTAGCATTGCAATGACTTCTACTTTCGTAACGTCACCCAGTGTGATGAGGATCTCACTCCCACTAAGTTATCGGATCATTTTGAACCCGTGAAGCCAACATGATTAGTGAATCTCATATCAACCACCCACGAATGAGAAGTATACGCCGCTAAACAAGTTTCAACAACTAACGCGTGAGAATTACCTTTCTTTCCGTCCCTTTTGGGGTTGGAACTGGCAAAACCTCCATTGTCCTCTCTCACCGCAGCTTAAGCACTTCCTCTTTGGATTTTCCTTGACACAACAAGCATTCCTCATCTTACCATTGCCCTTGGCAACAGTTGAGTTTTATTGCTTACGTCCTTTGGTCCTCTTCTTTATCTTGCCTACCCTTGGCCTAGAAGATGAAGACGGACCACTTGCCGTCAAAGCTTGAGTTTGGTGCCTTATCATCATTTATGCCGAGACCAAAAGCTTGCAACAAATTAGCTAGCGAGGCCAAAATGCTCAAAAACTTTTTGGGCAGAGAGTGAAGTACCAAATTCATCTGAGTCTCCATATCATAATCTGCACTCAGAATCTCAAGTTTGTTCAGATGGGCCATCTATTTTGAGGACGTAATCCCTTACGGTTTTGCCCTCCACCATTTTCAGCGACGACATCTCTCGCAAGGTGATCTGACGAGTCCCGCATATTTTGACTCGTCAGTTGGCTTATCTGATTTTGGTGTGTCAAGAATCCATTTGTGCTTTTGTGCAGTTAGGACAATTATAATTTATCGTTTCCAATATAGTTTCCATACATATGGTATTCACTTTAAGTATAATAACAAATGATTTAAAAAGTAACGACATCTTTGAATCGAAATAAACAACTATATGCAATAAAGACAAATATATCACAAGGTTCGATCACATGCATCATATTATAATCTCAAAAAAAATATGAACATGCATCACCAACATCTCAAAAGCAGTTTAAATAAGCCACGTGGGGGTGGGTCATTATTTAAACACATTCAAGCGAGTTACAAACAAGAACGATTACAAACCTTTAATATCCAGTTAATAGTTGGCTCCCAACTAATATAAAATTGACAGGACTTGAAGTATATGCATATCAATTTTATACCTAAGTAATAACCATGATTAAATATGAGGATTACTATTTCGCTTTGATCGAGCCTCGCATCGTAATATAACCCACAATCATCCGCTTGGAATTCATTCATGTGAAAGCTATCTTTTGACCATTCCCGGGGGAATTTCTCCAAAAGAATTCACAAATAAATAAATCATGGAGGTCAAAATTAATTCAATTTTATTATCCTAATAAAATTGTCAATTAATTATTTAAACATACTTAGTAATTTTGAAGGTGAGATTTTTCATTTGGGCAACTCTCATGCAAACACATTTAAACAAATTAAATAAAGCATAAGATAAGACAAAAATAAATCAAGCAAAAAACCGGGCAAAAATTATCCAATTGTCATGGTTTGATTTTTTTCTTGGCTTGATCTTGAAGAAACACCGCTTGAATTTCTCACACTCGTCGTCTCGAAAATTACTTGCGTCTCGAACGCCACGCCAGCAAACAGCGGCTCGATGATGGATCATAAATGTGCCGTCGGTTACTATCTGGCAACGTCCATAGCTCGGCGACGCTCTCGCATCATCTCTGACCTCAAAACCTATAAAATTAGCTGCGGACTTTGACGCCCTCACTCGGCCGTCAGCCCATGTCTGCCATGCTAATGCACAATTTTTTTGTCCTTTAATTCTTCGTCTCTTCGTTCCCGATCCGGTTAATTTATTTACAAAAATAAATAAACCTAGATCTAATAATTACATTGATCAAATCAAACAAATCTAGTCTACTCGTGATTTTCTCAAGGCAAAAACAAATCCAAACGCAATAATTAAAACCACAATTTATATGCATCATAAATAAACACATTAAAATCCATGACAATTGGATACCGCAAAACAGATCTAACAGGTTCTACTATCCAATTTCAAATTTAATGTCCACGAATTAAATTACAATTTAAAAAATTGAGTCAAATCGTGGCTCGATACGGTGTTGGGGAATGAGTTTTGAATCTATTCGGGTGAATATTTAAATACAAATTTAATTCTTTAATTATTACTAGCATGAATTAATCCTATATTAATTCAAATAATAATTGCAACAACATATCATGCATATAAAAAAGCCACTTAAAACCTTTAAATCTACGGGTTTACGTGAACGTACCTCTCGGGATGGCAATGAATTCGGTTGGACGGACTAACCAAAAGGACTTTCCAAGTATTCCCTTAGCCCTTGCTCAACTATCCGGTGGAAGGACACTTGTCGAACAATTAACAAAAGGAAAAATAAACTTTGTTGCACCACTTATGTGGATTTCCTAATTTTTCCAGCACATAGAATTGTACTTGGGAATGAAACAATCATCCCCTATTTATAGGTGAGAGGTGGTCGATTTTTTTCAATATAAAACCAATGTGGGAAAAGACTTTTCTTGATCACCAAAAAATCTTGAATATATCTCCTATATTCTTTTTCCCATAATTAAAATATTCCACAAAAATCCCACCTCCTCAATATTATGGAATTTTCGAAAATTTGGAGTGCAAGAATCCAAGATTTGGATCTTCTTGAATTTATGAGATATTCTTGTATTTCAAGAAATACATATCTTCCATATTATCGTTTCAAGAAAATCAAGAATATCTTTCTTGCCCTCTATTTTCAAAATTTCGAAAATCATATCATAGATAACCAAGTGAGAGATTTCTTGAATTTAATGAGATAATCTTGTATTCCAAGAATACATATCTTCATTCCATAACAAAATTCAAAGAAAATCTTTCTCCCAATATATCTACAATTTTCGAAAATTATGATAGGAAAAATAAGCAACAATATTTATTTTATTTTAATCACCTTTTCAGTTAATGGACTATATGTTGGGCTACTCAGGGGGCCTCTAGGAGAATTAAGATTGGACCTTCTAATGGACCTTGAATATCTAATATTGAGCCACAATATAATTCAAGCCCATAAATATTAATTAATCCCACTACATAATTAATATTGCACTATCCATCTTATCCCATATTACAGTCAATATGGCTCCCGGTCATTATTTCCCGTGTTTAAGATTATCTAGCCCATTAATTAATTCAAGCCACTGAAATAACTTTCCATTAATTAACATCTTTTATCCTTGGTCGAGGAACGGTTCAACATTATTATCCATACCGGAAACTAATTCCACTTGCAAGATTTGGTATGATAAAGCTTATGAACCTCCCAAGGGGGCAAATCAAACAAGCGTACTTGCACACGATTCTTCGTATTAAATCTTAGCAATCACATGTGACTAATAATATTGACCAAGATAAAAAGTATTGAATCTCTTTGATTCGCTACCCATCAAAAGTCAAAGCAATAGTTACCAATCCCACGTGATCCTATTTAAGGAACGAAGATTAAGAAACAACGAACCACTGAGGTCTAATTCTTCCTTGTTCAGTTCTGAAGAATTTATCCTCATGTAGGTCCTATTCAGTGCATCAGTCATGCACTAGTGTAATCTCTTGGTCAAGACAAACCAATCTGAGCCTTACACCTCAACCTTTCGTGATGGGTTGTTCATTTCCATCTAGGTCGTGAATGGTGTACTTTTAGTTACAAGGGACTGTTAATTTAATTTTCTGTGATCTGGTATCACTAAATTAACTACAATGTAACACGTACGAATTATTGAACAGTTATGCAGTAAATATATGTAACATTCAATCATATTTAAAGCATCAGTGATAAACAATTTATTTCAGTAAATAAGTCTGAAAATTCAGTTTCGATTATACAAAGTAAAAAGCATACTTTTCAGTATAATCCCAACATTTCCTTCTAGCACGACCTTCAATGTTTAGTGATATAAACTGCACACCAGATTAGCCCCGTAGTTCAAGGATGCATTTGTTATTTAAGTCGTCTATTTATTTAGTGATATAATATGTACAATAGTTTAGTGATATAATCCACAATCTATACTTTTCCTCTCTCGCCGGTCGCTCGGGCTCCGTGTTTCAAGTTCGTCAACTGTCTCACTTTTTATAATTTTGCTGATGATCTTGAATTATCTCTTCATGTAATTTTTTCTCAATTTGTTTATTTGATTATGATATTTCCAGTTTATTGGTTTATATTCATTTATTATTTTCGTTGAATTTTGGATTAAAGTTCTGTCGAGTTTAGATTTTTCTGTGCAAACTTTTATAATTCATCTAGATTCTATTGCGTTGGCGTTCTTCCCGATTTTGCTTAAGAGCGTTTGAAGATCTTTTTACAGTTTCAGGCAACAGTCGCCAAATCTTTTGGAAGAATTGACGTGGTTATTCTATTTATTTGGATCAACTTTGCTTGGGCATATACCTTAGTTTTTGCAGCCCACTTCTTTTGATTTAAGCTTAAATTTGAGATTTATGATAGACGTTAAATGTAATTGAAAAATTGTATAATAATTTAGTAATATGAAACTGATAATTGCAATTTGTCGTATCTATTTTGTCGTAGAATATCTTGGAGTGTAATACGTTATTTTAGAATACGTATATATATTTTTTTTGGTTAGACAGACGAGTAAGGGAAATAAATTATTTACACGTTTTGAGATGTATTTTTTTTTTACCATTGTAATAGCACCCTGATTATTGCGTCTCATTTTTTTTTTCTAATTTGTAGGCATATGTTGCTGAGTGGATTATAAGTTTTCAAGGTAAGTAAGTGAGTTGACCTCTCAATTAATATCTTATAGTTAGATATGTTTAATAGAACATCCCTTTCAATTAAGATGATTTATTTGTATAACAATTAAGTTTTTTTAATTATTAATTATTATAAAATTATGCAGCAGATGTTCACGGAGTTCTTAATTATGATTTAATATATAATTCGTGTAATATTATACATAAATAATATATTCAACATATTGAAATAATATTTTAATATTGTTAATACAACAAGTGTTGAACCAACATGATATATAATTGCATATACATTATTTTAAAAATACATTTAGTATATAAATTAGAATAAGAAATGTAAATATATTGTACATATACAATATTAAAAAATGGTACAAAATGTTTTTTTTCCTTTAACTTTCACTAATTTTGATTTTAGTAAGTTAACTTTTTTCAATTTTAGAAATACACTTTTAAGTTTACCAAATTCAATTGTTTTATCATCGAACTAGCTAAAATAGGTTTAATAAATTTAACTTTTCCGTCCTTAATTTTAATTGGCTAAAAGGTCAAAAAAATAAAATTTGGCCCTTAATTTTCATCCCTATTTTCCTATATATTGAGATTAATAATCAAGATTATAATAATCACAATTTTTTAAAAACTTCTTTGTTCTTTTTTTCGATTACCTAAAATTTTAGTCAAGTCCAAGTTCTTTGTGATAAGATGTCTATTTGAGAATTAAACAAAAAAATCAATCTGATTTTAGGTACTCAATGCTAATTACTTTGGTTCTGTCATGGAAAATGTTAATATTGTTTATCTTATTGAGTCTGCACATAAAGATAGTTTTAAAAAAATCTAAAATTAAAATTCTCGGATCAATTAGGGTGGTAAAAATGAACAACACAAAAAAATTCATATATTTATTTATATTTTAAATCTGCCTCTAAGATAAAAATGAGACTTCTACGTCTTGTAATTCATGACACTTGATTTTAACTCTTATTGTTGAACAACCACATATCTTGAAAGTTTCGACGAATCTATTTACAAGATATTTTAAAGACAACGTCGCAACTTGAGATTTTTACTGGAACAATGAAATGATTTAAAATTATGTCAAATTTGAGAATCGATACACTTAATTTCTTTTTTGTACGTTTCTTTCTAATTTTTGTAATCATGCATGTGTCTATTTGTATTTCCAATTTAAGTACATAAATTGATGTTTCATTTTTTTTCGATTTTGTGGTTTATTTGTCGCATGGATAGGGAGATTTTGGTCCTTTAGACACTAAGAAAATATTTAAGTGGCACTTGGTTGGTTGTGTCCATAAAAAAGAGAGACAATTGCACGATTTGATCTCCGGAATGGATGTTGATTGGTGAGTCCGAAAGAGAACCCAACTCTTTACTAATTTTTAATTTGAAAGTATAAGGAAGTATCATTTTGATTTTTCAAAATTGGCGATCTTTTTTGTACAATTAAGTTTATCAACATATGCAAAAAAATTTTGTATACCTACTTTCTTTCATAACTTGGTAATTAGTAAGTTTTACAATAAAATGTTCCAATTATCACAATAACCGCTAAATGGTTTTGATTTACAAGACTTTTTATTTTTCAATTCTCTGAAGATGATGCTCTCTTTTTGTAACAATGTTTGCTCAGTATTTTCTAAAACTCTAATAAAGTGGAAATTAGTGGATGAATAAATTTTAATGTTCATAATTAATTGTGTCTTTCTAAAATTGGTATTGTTTGATAGCATCAAATTCTATTTCATCTGTATGGCTACAAAAGAAATAATTACACAAGGGAATTAAGATCCCGAACATCTTCAAATTCAAGATGTATGATGCAACATTATATTTTCTTGAATTTTATAAAATATATATTCTGAATAATTCTATTTTTAAATGGTGCCCTATTAGGATGTGGCTTTAGTTTTTCTCAAATCGAGTGTCAAATGCAATCACCTATTTAAGAAAATTTAGAAACAAAATAGAAAATCCTCATTGAGCTTGAAGAATCAGCGTGTGAACATTTTCCAAAAAAAAAAGGCAGATTTGCTGGTGAAGTTGTCATTATTACTGACGAAAGAATTAGTTCAAGGGTCCTTGTTTTTCCAAATAAAATGTCATCATTGGAAACTTTCCTACTTTTTGTACAGTATTGAGGGGTTCATTTATTTTATTTTTTCATGAAAATAATAGAGAAATGAAAAATATTTCATTTATAACATGATAAACATTAAATTATGGGAAATGTTGGGAAATTTATAGTTTTGATGAAAAGTTCCAAAAACACATGTAATAGGACCAATCAGGACATTTTAATCGATGTTTCCATTATCGCTATAGAACCTTGATAATGATTGTATAAAACAACCGATGTAATAGGAAAAATGTATAGGCCAAAGAAGCTTTATATCCCGGATTTTAAACCGTAATCCGATCAAAATTCTATCGATAACTTGAATATTAAAACCTCGAATACTAGAAGATCGGATGACTTCCGAAGATAATATATATGTTCAAGAAAATACAACAGAAGATCTATCGTAGATCGATTCAAATTATTAAGATGAAAACCCGATCATTTATCATCCTCTAAACAAGAAGAATAATATTAACACCGCAGCAAAATTCCATCCAATAAGAGACACGCATTTAAAAAGATAATTCGATGTTGCTTCAATAAAATAACATTCAATTAATCCCACTACATAAAATAATATTGCACGGCTCTTTTTTTGATTTCAAGGTCTATAAATATGGGATCACACTTCGAGTGAAAACACTAAATGCTTGGACAAACAACATAATCAAGAAGCTCAAACTATAGTCGATTTCCATCAAGAACACAACAACAAGCTTTATTTTATATTGTGTTCATCCCATAAGTTCTTAGCAAGAAATCTTTTCATCTAGCTATTAAATGCTTTACCATTAAATATTTCATATTGAACTTAAACAACCTTACCCAAACCCCAAGTTAGGATAAGTTGTTTAGCAAGATTTCAAAACGATTTCTGGGATCGGTTCTTAAAACATCTGTTGGTACTTGGTTGGACTAACACACAAAACTAAGTCCAAGGTTAAATTAAGTTGGTGCCCGCTTGTGAAAGGGAAGAGTGGACGTAGGATGGTTTGTCCAACCACTATAAATCTTGTGTGCTTTTACTTTGCTTTTGATTAACCTCTCACATCGCACAATCTTAAAGCGCATACATATTCTAAGTTAAGATCGAGTTAGAACCAAGCTTTTTGATTAAAAAGGATAAAACTTGAATCTTTGGTAAAACTTAAGATAAAATCTTATGAACCTCGATCCGCTATCTCACACCCGACCAAGACGAAGTTTTTCAAATCAAACCCGGGTTAAGCGTTCTTCCGACCCATCGACGATTCTTATCTTGAAAAACCGCTTTTAAAACTCATTCATTTTCCAAAATCAATGGATAACACGTCCCCATGATCTGTATTCTCAATAATATTGTCCAACCATCTAGGCTCGAAGATGATGGAAAACCCATCATCATTTACTACGAATCCCGTAAATTCAAAAAGTTATGGGAAAAACGAAAAGTTTAAAAAGCACCACGATGGGCCGTAAGAAAGAAAATTGCATACTCGACACCATTTAAAGACATATTATCATGAAAACAATGGATAAGGTCACTAAAGAAAAGATTAAGTATCTCAAATCATGAAAAAGCAATGTGGGATACTCGGCCGAGATCTAACAATAAAAAGACAAAGTCTTCAAGCCGAATCCGGTGAAGTTCGAGAAACCAAGATGTCGCCTAACGAAACCATCAACGAACTCGATGGAAGAATTACAATGTCTATAAACAAGCTTCGAGAACTTGGTAGAGATGTCCGATAAAGATATCAACTATAAGATCCTAAGGTCTCTCACCAAGAAGTGGGACATGAAGGTCACCAGAATCAAAGATTGCCGTGACATTTCAAGAATGAAACCCTAGCTTGTTCTTGAGTCTTAAAGCTCACGAGTTCGACATTCGATTGAAAGAGGTCAAGTTGATGAAGACGAGGTGCCTCAACCCTCGACTTTCAAAATCGGTTGCTTTTCAAAGCAACCAAGATGGGTAACAAAGGCCAATGAACCCATTGTTAATAAGTCATTTTTATCTAACTTGGTAAGTTAATGGCTATCAACATTTTAGGAATTACAAGGGATTCGGATTAATTTAATTTTTATTGATAGGTCAATTTAAGAAAAATTCAAATCACTTCAAATTAATATAGCATGTTTGCCCAAACGCCGGTAGAGAGGGAAGAAAAGAGAAACAAAAGAGAACAACGCTCGTAAAAATTCAGTCATACAAAGTAAAAATGATGAACTCGCCTGATGGCCGTGGATAAGAAATTTCATTGCTTGAAGATTCAATGAACACTTATGCTATTTAATGATAAGTCGACTAATCGCCAAATAAGAAAATGATCTCGAAAAAAACTTAAACTTAGATCATTTAAAATAATAAGGTAATCGAAATTTAAAATTCTCGGGTTAAAGCTTCGATTCAAAGATCGATGGGTAATTAACAGACAAAGAAGCCGATGACTTCAAAATCCTCATTTGTTTAAATGAGCTATTCCGAATGTGAAAGTCCTTTTAATCTGCGTAAGAAAAATAGAGGTTTTTTTTCAAATCATCTAAAACCGTTCAAGACATGAACGCCTATTTTCGAGTAAAGATTGATAACTTGCCATAGAAACCCTCCACATCCTCAAAAAGCCCCGACCGATTCATCTCGAAAGTGTATTTTGTTATTTAATAGGGGTAAGAGACCGGGCCCGGGTTCAATTTTTAAACGGTGATATAATCAAGAACCCGAGTTTTCAACAGTCGAATCGAAAAAAGACAACCTACAAAAGGAAGTTCGAATCGAGACCCATCAAGGTCATAAGCATGCTTTTTATCTATCTGAAAAGGATATTCTTTTGATGGTAGCGTTGCATTTACCCCTATAGTCGGAAATTTAGGGTCTTTTTGAACCACACCGGATAAAAAAGAAGACAAACCGAAAAGTTAAATCATAAGTTTTCTAAGTCATCCAAGGTTCATTCATACAAATCGTAAAGATATAGGATAAGTATGATTATGTTGAATCACAATAGTTTAGTTGTATGGATCCCCAAATCCAAACCTAACCCTCAGACCCAATCCGAAATAAAAGCCCGATCCGATTGCAAGTTCGCGAACAAAGGAGGTGTGCAAAGAACTATCTCTTACATCGATAATGGATGCTCAAGGCACATGACCGAAGCAAACATCTTTTCCCGCGTGTACTCTTTGATAACTTGGTTATACCAAAGGGTTCTAACCCCAGAGAATGATGATTACAAATTTCTCAGATGTCGGGAATCTTTTCGGTTTCAATTTTTTCTCAATTTGTTTCTCGATTCAATGCACTATCAAGAATCGTATAACGATTTTTTCGTTCAAGAAAAGGGACGTTTGATTGGAATTGTCCAAGAAATTCATTTTTAGCATTTTCGTTGAGCCATCTGAACTTTAAAACTTTAATAAGATAGCGGATTCTCTATTCAGGACTTCCAATGAAGTGTTTCAAAGGATCGACATTGATCTGATGTCAAGGGAAAACAGTCAAAGCTTCATTCAAAGGAATTTCTAAAAGATCCAAAGCAGAGTTTGGAAAAATGGATCTGTTTGGACTGGATTATTACTCTGGTTGGATGACTATTCCAAGTTTATCGGGTTATATTCTTACATAAAGAAGAATGAGACGACAACCAAGATTGAAGATTACAAAACGAGAAGGGTTTTAAAGGTAATTTTTTTTTTTATTACCGATTTTTGCTTTTTGGTATCTGAAACATCAAATGAGAATGAACGGAGAAAATGTAGAACTCTCAAAAAGAAGTTCGCCGAACAATGTTATTACTAATTCAACACCGCATTGGATCTCTGGACTAAGGCTCAATTTTTTGGAAGGCGTAAAACCTCGTATGTTTTTTAGTAATACACAATAATGGGAAAAGTTAGGCCAAGTCCGATGAGGGTATATTTCTAGGGTTTTTCTAGCAAAGCTTTCGAGGTCTACAACAAACGAACCCTAATTGTGGAAGAAACACCCCATGTAACTTTTGATTTAAGCATTTAAATTTGATCGATTTAACCGATATTTAAAACGGATCGCCTAACGATCAAGGAAAAAGGATTTCAATCCAGATAATTCGGATCCTAAGGTACGAAAACCGTCGATGAAAAAAGCCGATTCACCGAGACAAGAAGAATCGAACCATCCGGTTCGAGGGGAATTTAGTAATATCGATACATGATGAGTCCAACATCACCGAGACTTGTTCTTATCAAGTGGACCATAACCTCAGACCACTCTATTTTTTTTATCGTAAAATATCTCAAAAAACGACGAAAATTGTATAACCTCGGATAACCAACCATCCAACCGACCGATAGAACTAGACATCGATTGGTAAATATCTTATTTTTTTTAGGAACCAACTACAATAGAGGAAGCATTACAAGACGAAAACGGATTCTAGCCATGCGGAGGAGCAATTAAAGAGAAATGTAGTAGAATGAACAAAAGACGAATAAATTAAATTTCAAGAACAAGAGAGATGAGAAAAATGTTATCACCGGGAATTTTTTTTTAATTGACCTTTATTTGCATTTTTTTTATTCATTTATTTGTTTTACGGCATATGCTTCCCATTCATTATCGATGGACGAAAGAGTGCTTTTCTTAAGCGGGGTACTAGCAGAGGAAGTTTATTTTCCGTGCTTTGAAAAAGAGCAACCAAGTTATCGTTTAAGAAAAGCTCTTTATTTCGAAACAGTTCATTGAGCTTTGGTATGATACATATTGAAAGTGGGTTCACTAAAGGAACAAAGTAGATTAACCTTATCTTAATAGAAGATGGAGAAGATATTCATGGTTCATTCCGTGGGCGACATCATCTTCTTGATCTCCTAACAAGAGCCTATGATTCAAAGAAACGATGCAAGGGAAATTCGAGATGTCCATTGGGTCGAAATTATCTCCAAGTTAAACAAAGCAGTTATTATCTTTAAAAGATAGAATCTATCGCTAAGTTTGGAGTTCAAAATAGTAAATTCCTATGATGATTTGGATTCAAGACGGATCCGTATTTGAGGCCGGGTAAAACAAATCGGAAGGAATATAGGGCTCTCATTGATTCTATTATAATTTATATATCATTATAAAATTACACCTGTATTAGTTCATAAACCTTCTTAATTATAATTTAATATATAATTTAGTAAAATATTATACATATGGTCATTTTTAATATATTCAACATATTGAAATATTCTCACAGACATGAAATATTTTTTATATAAAGATGTTAATATGTCGAACAATAAGAGATCACGTTGAAAAGAAGAATATCGAATTTCAACATGATATATAATTGATATAACATTAGATTTATTTTTATGCAATACATTTAGTTTATAAATTTAATGTTCTCGAAACTTTTTAGAGACTAATCGGATAGAGAAATCATAGTTTGGTATCTTAACCGATAAGAGATAAGCAAAAAATCGATCGACTTATAAACCGCATCCAAAAATCGAATTTTAGTTTATCGATTTAAAGTCTATCGGTTTAAAGGAACTCATCGATTCAAGGTTTATCGATTAAAGAAAAATGCTTTTAAAGGATTATCTGCTTAAATCAATTTGGTTAAGTTTTCTTTTGTGAATCGATTTAATTTTATATTCAACAAGCAAGATTTAGAGATTAAGAGCTAACAATTTAAGAAAAAAAATTTACACAACGATGAAATAATGTTTTCATTGATAAAAACCCGAAGGTGAGGTTACATTACGAAGTTACAAATAAGAAGACCTTGAGGTTAAATAAACCAAAAAATCCTAAACCTATAACCCTAAACCTTTCATCCTAACCCCCGTAAACTCTCATTTTCCCCACTTAACAAAGGGTGAGAGAGTTTTAAAGAACAAAATCCCAAGGCGCCGCAAAAAAAAAGATCAAGAAAAAATGGAGCGAAATTTTGATAATTCTTAAGCCGCCCTTAGTAGGGCTCTCCAAATTTAAATGGAGCACGTGTGCCAAAGAGTTGGTCGCCGATCTCATGGGCACATTTTGATATTTTATACCGTCACAAGGTGCATCACAGGAGAAGTTCTTTTAGAAAAATGATCCGCCAAGAAAGCTTTTTTTAATCGTATGTGAAATCAAGATGATGAAGAAAACAATCAAGGGGTTGATTTGAGAAGGTGAAACCATATAAAAGGGTGTAAAAGTTTTGCATAAAGTCTCAATTCACCAAGATACATGTTTCTTACAAAGAAGATAAGTATGGTGAATGGGTGATGTTGTGTAAAACATTGGTCCAATTTATAGAGGCCAAGCAAGGATACAAATGCAATTTCCATTTCAAAAGCCTATCCGAGAAATTTCAAAAAAAATCTTAATTTATAAATTTACTTAAATCGACATATCGAGAGATTTATTTAAAATCACGCCTACTTAGGGAATAGAAGCTTACTACTCAAGACTAAGTTTTGGCGGTAACACTTATCCCAAGAATTGGCTTCCAAAAAAAAATCGATTCAACCAAAATCGATTTAAAATGATTTAAGAGATCACCGAGTTTCCAACAAATCGATATATCGGTCTATAAAACAAAATATCGCTTGAAGGGAACTTCAACCCATCAAGAGGATCAAAAGGAAATCGACGATTAAGGAAAGATCATTAAGCTTGAAGTTTCAACAAAATTCATGAAAGGATCAAATTTCTTAAAGGCTTAAAGCGACTTGATTAAGATCAACAAGTGGAATCAACATTGAAGTAATATCGACCGACATTATATCACCAACCCGATGAACTTATTTATCTGGATCGATCGAATTATTTGGCCCCATCTACTACCCTTGTGACGTGTACTAAATCATTTAATGCGGACGTGGGGTACATGTATTAACCGCTATTTGATCGTGCTTTTAAATCCAAAAGTTTTTTAGACGCGTTTTTTTCGAAAAAACCGCTAAATCTGAGCGCATAATCTTTTCAAAACGCTTGATCTTCCAAATCTTGTCTTATTGTTTTTTTTATAAGATTCATCAAACCTTTACCGTAGTTTTTTTCTGTTTTTGCATTATTATCACCGAAAAAAAAACTTGATTTTTCTCTCTACGTTTCAAAACGATTTCTTAGAGTTCAAAATCATCTCTCAAAATTTGAATCTGTAATACTTTTTTTTAAACTTAATGATGAATCTTTCTTTCCGATAAAAAATTGATTTCAAAAGTCGTTTTTTTTCTTCATTTTGTTTTCCGCAGATGATATTGATATTGATTATGCACAAAATTAATGAGTCTATCTCACCCGTAGATGGCCACTTGGACTAGGAAAATCATTTAAGAATTAAACGAAGATCTTTGAGGATTTCGGTTGGAACCACCGTCCATACACAAATTTCAAGAAGACATATTTAAGCTGAATGAGGCACTACAATTCTTTGTGGATACAAAAATGGATGTTCGCTAAGAAGAAATCATGCGCATATCACTTTTACAACTGAATCTCACCGCATCTTTTAATTTTTAAGAGGCGAAAAACATCGTATAATGCTCAAAAGAAATTTCACACTTTTTTTTTTTTTTTAGCGGATGCTCAATCACCAAAAATGTACTGGCGATAATTGATGGGCTCGTCAATTTTGAAAAGCCATCTTGCTCCAAGAACACGAAAAATTTGATTTTTGAATCATTTCCAAAAGAGAATGCGTCCTTTTGTACCTTAAGTTTATATTATGCAAAAAATTTTGTATACCTAAGTTTTTTTATCCATAAAATTACCTCAAATTCACCGCCGATTAAAGGTAAATTGCAGTTTTGATTTAAAATCCACATCTCATCCAATTAATTCATGTTGATGGTTTAAGAATTGAACGAGAGATTGATTTACGAGATCGAGAAGAAGTTTTCACCGGAGAGATCTCTCTCTTTTTATTTTACTTTTGAACAATGTTTGCTCGCGATTTTCTAAACTATAATAAATCCCATTTTGATTTTTGAATAAAAGAAAAGCCGGAGATCGCCAAGAATGTTTTTGTAATTAATTGTTTATTCAAAAATTGGTATTGTTTGATAGCATCAAATTCTATCTTCAAAGAAGAGATCGGTAGTTAACCGACGTAGAAAACAAATCAAGTTTATAAACAAAATCAGTTGATGACAAATTAATCTACGCCATCGGTAAAAGGCTCGAAATGGATTTTGACAAAATGATTTGACACTCTTCGCCATAATGGAACCGCAAGACAGAGCCGACATAAGGTTTCAACCTAATTCTTCTTTATCTCGCTAAAGATCAAGATGTATTCTCTCTCACCTGATCAAACAATTATATTTTCGGAATTTTCTAAAATAAGTAATCAAGTAAGAAAGGATTAGTTTTTGAATAAATATCAAAAAACAACCGACACGCTAAGAGGTTTGAAAATTAAGATCGAAGTGAATGGCTTCTAATTTTGTCCTGTCTTGTTCTCAAATGAGTTCCTCAATGCAAGTTTATTTAAGAAAAATTAGGCCAAAAATGAATGTAAAAATATCTCGCCAGAGTTTGATATCTTTAGTATACTTTCGAAGAAATGGCTCGTTTGAAATTTGAAGATTCTACTTTGACATTCCGAGCAAATCGCATATAATCGATCAAGTCGCAAAAATTGTCAAATGGAAACTTTTTCAACGTTCCACAAGACCAAAGAGAAATGCCGAAGGATAGGATCTGCCCGAAAGAAAAGAATCGTCATCATTTTAAATTCAAAACTTTTCTCGATGTAACATGTAATCAACATACCTAATGAAAAGTTTATTTTCCCAAGACAAAATCTCTTTGTTTTACCAAATACTTATCAATTTCAAAAAGGAAATTGTTGGGAAATTTATAGTTTTGATGAAAAGTTCCAAAACACATGTAATAAGACCAATCATCCATTTTTTCCATTAAATATGATAATGATTGTATAAAACAACCGATGTAATAGATAGGTCACATATTTTCATATGTATAGGTGAAAAATAAAGCGAACGTTAAAACCGTAATCTAAAGATCGATCGAATATTTCATAACTTCACATAAGCTCAAACCTTACTAGAAAATTTCCGAAAGAAAGACCGAAAAAATCCTTGTTAACACTATTAAATCGGTAAATGATCGATTTGCATCGAAAAGATTAATCTTATCATACGTTGAACCAACCTTAGTTGGAGGAACAACAAAAAAAAAGAGACTGAAAACGAAGAGATTTGTATATAAAATAGACATTCAAACCGTTCGAAATTTATTATTTATTTTAGCCAAATAAATTGCTTTCCAACATGTCTATAAATATTATCACACTTTGAAACACGAAATGCTTGGACAAACAACATAATCAAGAAGCTCAAACTATAGTCGATTTCATTTCGAAGAACACAACAACAAGCTTATTTTATATTGTGTTCATCCCATAAGTTCTTAAAAGAAATCTTTTCATCTAATTAAAATTGTTCGATAAGGAAATATTTCATAGTTGAACTTAAACAACCTTACCCAAACCCCAAGTTAATAAGTTGTTTAAGAAATTTCATGGGTTTCTAAATCTTGATTTAAAGAGTGAGAACTCTTAAAACATAATTTGTGTTGGACTAACACACAAAACTAAGTCCATCGGTTAAGTCGGTTAAGTTGGTGCCCCTTGTGATTCTTATTAATGCCTTTTAATTAATCGCTCTCACATCGATGCATACATATTCTAAGTTAAGATCGAGATAGCACCAAGCTTCCGATCCGATCGGATTGATATTTCGTAAATCCGATTAAAAAAGGATAAAACTTGAATCGATTTATACAAACCGGTTTTTCACATAAAACTTTAGCTTCAGTAAGAATTATCCTGTTTCCGGCGTCAGATAAGTTGGCTATCGACTAAACCGATTCACTTTCTGATCGGTATCCGCTCTCACACTTTGATCTGCAGACGAAAAGTTTTTCATCTATTCACCCTCCCCTCTAGACTTCCGGGACCTCTGAAAAAAAATGAAACGCATAATTTGTGAGTATGACCAAATTAATGTTGGGGTTATACTAGAAAGTATGCTTTTACTTTGTATAATCAAACCGAATTTATTATTTATTTACTGAAATAAATTATTTATCACTGTTGCACTAAATATGAATGAATGTTATATATATTTATTGCAAACTCGTTCGATAAGAAAGTATTACGTTGAAGTTAATTTGGTGATACCGGATCACGGATCAAATTAATCCTCGTGATTAAGTACAAATTCACAACCCAGATGGAAATGAACAATCCATCATGAAAGGTTGAAGTGTAAGCCTCAGATTGACTTGTCTTGACCAAGAGAATTACACTAGTGCATGACGATGCGCTGAATAGGACCTACATGAGGATACATTCTTGATCTTGAATATACAAGAATTAGACCTCGATTGGTGCGTTATTTCTTAATCTGTGGTGGATCGTGTGAAATTAATAACTATTGCTTTGACTTATGATGAGAAAGAGAATCATTGCGATTTGATACCTTATATATTGGGCAATATTATTAGTTACCTGACGATCACTAAGATTTATCTGGAGAATCGTGTGTAAGACGTCTTGCTTGATTGTCCCTTGGTGGGCTCATAATCTTTATCATACCAAATCTTTCAAGTGGAAATTTATTTCCCAGATGGATAATAATGTTGAAATTTGTCTTTATTCCAAGGACAAAGATATTAATTAATATAAAGCTTGTTCAGTGACTTAATTAATTAGTGGACTAAGATAATCTTAAACACGGAAAATAATGACCTGGAGCCATATTATTGTGAAGTCGTAATGTGGGTTAAGATGGATAGTTCAATATTAATTTTATAGTGGAGTAAATTAATATTAATGAGCTTGAATAATATTTTGGCTAAATATTATAGTTTCATAGTCCATTGGAGATCCAATCTTAATTCTCCTAAATTCCCCTCAAATAGCCCAAATTAAAGTCCAATTAATGAAAAGGAGAAGAAAATATTATTGCCTATTTTTTCCATATTTTTCGAAAATAATTAAAGGAAGAAAGAGAAAAGATTTTCTTGATTTTCTTGGAAAGATTTTATGGAATATGTATTCTTGGAATACAAGGTTATCCCATAAATTCAAGAAAAATCAAAGATCCTATTTCTTCCCTATTTAGTTGGAAATTTTCGAAAACCCCTTAATATAAGGAGGTGGGATTTTTGTGGAATATTTTAATTATGGAGAAAAGAATATATTGGATATATTAAAGATTTCTTGGAGATCAAGAAAAATATTTTTCCATCTTATTCCTAAGCCAAAAATTTCGACCACCCCTAGTATTATAAATAGGGGATGAATTTTTCATCCCCAATTGCAATTCCATGTGTTGGAAAAATTAGAAATCCACAAAGGTGGTGACAAAATATTTTTATTTTCTCCTTTAAATTAAAATCGTTCTTTGAGAATCCTTCCACCAGATTACGTTCGTGGACATGGGACATATTTGGGAAGACACTTTGGGTTGATCCATCGTCTCAACGGTTGTTTTTACGAGAGGTTAGTAATTACATAACTCCTAGATTCCGCATGCTTAGTATTTACGTGGATTACTTGTACGCATGTTGCTTATTTGCTTGTTTAATTATTATGTTGAATTGGTTTAGGATTAATTCATGTTAGTAATTAATTGAGTAATTTAAATATGTATTTAAATTCATCTCGAATAGACCCGGACACCCCTTATTTCCCAACAATTAAGAAATTAGATTATCCATCAGTTCTTTTCAATTGCAGATCCATTATAGATTTTAGTTTCACATTTCTCATGTTCTTCTTTGTGAATGATTTCAATTGTCTTCTTTTTCTATTTATGAATTGTGTATATTTTATTTTGTTTTGAAGGTTAGATCAATGTACTAAACATATAACTTTTTTCTCCTAATATCAACTTTGTTATGCATTTATGTCCATTTTTGTTGCATTCATCCTAAAAGGTGATATCCGCTTAAATTTGTTCAATCTGATTTTTTCCTTCTAATCTTAAATAATGTTTGATTGTGAGACTATGACTTCAAAATTATCAATATTCATTTTACCTTTTTTTTTTCCGCTAAAATAAAATATTTTCTCTCTGCCTTTGTTTTAGGCTATGGCTCATAATTTTTTTTCTTTTCGAACTCTTTCTTTTCTCTCTTCGCCAAAAACTCTTCTTCTTTCGCCTACCAATGAGTTTTTATATTAGTTCAATTTATTTTACAGGTCGATGTTGCAAGTCCATAAATAGGTAAAAAAATATTTCAATTCATATGGTTTTCGGGAATTCTCGAAGTGTTAAGTTTGTTTTGAAGTTTAATCTGGTGATTTGTAATGCGTTTATCTAATGGCGGGTTTTTCACCAATATTCGACTTTGTGATATGTTGAATTTTTTTAAATATTGAATTGGTTTGATATGAAGAATTTTAGTTATATAATTTAGCATGTAAATATTTTTAAGATTGCAGTCTCTCATTTCTTTCTTCCAAACCTATGTGCTACAAGATGAGTGAACCTTCTTGATATGATATATTTTTTTTTGCCTTGAATGTAGTTTTTTTAAACAAATAAAATTGTATATTTTATTTCACGATCTCTTTTAAATCATGCCTTGAATGTAGTGCAAAATTTCCCCGTGATTTTCTTAAATTGGTGCTAAATTCATTTTATAATTTTTACTAATTTGTTTTTCATTTCCATTTCAATAGGTCTGTGATAATATGTTTGGGATGTCCCATTGATCCATTGAATAGTTGTTTACTGTCATAGCTTAACTCTCTTTGAAAGATTTAGCTATGGTCGATTAAAGTGGTTTAGAACATTAACTTTAACATAAAAAATTTCAATTTTAATCTGCCAATTCTTTTTAAATAACATTTCACATTGAATTTGTGCCTGTAGAGTTAACTTATTAATTATGTAGGTTATAGAGTCAAGTAGAGTAGACAAGAAGATAACATGTACATATATTTTATTTGTGCTATTCACAATGAGAATTTGTCATGCATTGACTATGAAGCCAAGAATATATACATGTCATATAATTAGAGCCACCTATTTCATCTCATTTTGTTTTCAACTCTTTATGGATTCTCAAATTTGAAAGAGTTTGCTCAGTTTATTTTATTTTTCTTTATGATTTTGTATATGAGATGAATACGAGATTTTATTTTTGTAATTGTGAAGTATCTTGATCGAGACAATTGCACCGAAATGTTGAGACTCAATTTGTTACCTTTTCTATATAAAAAAAATTAGGTAATATTTTTTAAATTGTTCCTTAGTAGAGCAGGTAAGCTAGGTGGATTTCAAGAAAATATACCTAAGTTAATGAGGAAGTTTTTAGTGGCACAGTTTTATACATGAGATGGAGTTTCACTTTAACATTTGAATTGTGTTTCCCTTTAAAATATGATTGGACTGGGTTCCATAAGTTCATGGATCATATAATATAGTAAATTAGATTTGTCTTATATATGAAATAGTCTCTTATAACTCTGTTGGTCCCGATGGAAAACCCATTTTGCGCGTGTGGAAGCAAAACATTTTAAAAGCGGTGCATATAAAACAGGGGTGAGGGCAGAGTGATTCCAGATTTTTGCGTTTTAAGCTCATGTGTTGTGTTTTGCTTATAATCGAATGCATATGTCAAGATAAGAACATAAAGCAATAAAGAACACAACAAAGTATAGTGGTTCTGAGACTCAAGCTCCTACATCCACTCTCCCTGCTCTGGGAAATTCCTTCCAATCGGACTTATCACCCTCTCGGGTTCGCCTCTAGATATTTAACGAGCTCACACTCCAATCTGACTTATCACCCTCCACGGGATTGCTCTGATAGATGTTTACAGAGTTCACACTCCAACGGGACTTATCACCCTCACTCGGGATTGCCTACCCTCCCTTTCGGGATTCTTTAGATGTTCTGGGGAGTTCACACTCACCTACAAACTTAACCGATGATTTGGGTAAGGTTTGTTTTGTTTTCAACTAGGTTGAGATTTTCCCTTACATTTGTTTTAGCCTCGATCTTTGGGATGGGAAAATCTCTCTAAGCTTAGGATACATCGTGGGTTGCTTAGATTGGGTTCTAGAACACTCTTTGAATATATCGTGTATTTCTTGCTCGGTGTTCTATGGTGGGAATGCTTGATGATTTGGCTTGATGGATGTTTCACGCAATTTTCCACCACGAATAATGAAGGAAGAACTTGTATTTATAGTGTGGATTTGAATGTTATGGTTGGATGGAGTCACATTCAAATCCATACTATTCTATAACTTCTTCTGACTTTTCGGTGGTTGTCTTCCTCTCATTGGTCCACGTCGGTGATTCTAACGGCTATATTCCTCGATTCCTCGCCTTGGAATCATTCAGATTCTCTCGAGTCTTAGGTCTTGATCTCTAGCCTTGGTCTATCCGAGCCTTGTGTCTATCAAAGCCTTGATGACTTCTCTTGGCGGACGCTTGTCGTCGATCATCTCGACACTCGGTAACCCGAGTTGACTCTTCTTCCGACTTGACATCGACCTCGAGTCACTAGACTTCAGTGGCCGATCATCGCCAGCTTACGATTCTCGATGAACATGACTTCGTTGACTTCTCTTGATGATTTCTTCTCTCGATCCGTATGAAGATTATCGAGATACTCGATTTCTTCTCGCTGATCGGTCATTTCGCATGATCGGATCAAGATAGCATCGTCGGTCGATATCGGTTTATCCGCATGATTAAGTACATCGTTAGCATATTAGGTTAGCATATCATTCCTAGAACATCCGATCTCAATCCTTACGATCTTGATCATCCGCTTCATCTTCATATCCGATCTCGATCGCCCGATCTCGATCGATCTCTGCGCCTCTTCCGATCTGCAACATTCTCTTCCCGATCTTACGGTCGGTTTCTTTCAGATCGGCTAAATGCATTCTTCCGGTCATCCGATCGGTCGGTTACGAGTCGTCATCCGATCTTACGATCATCGATCTTCGATCGGTGCTTAGCTTTTTTCTTCTCTTACGATTTTGCCGGCATCCGATTAACTTCGGAACTCATCTAACTCATCGATCTCGATCGGTCTAAATCTATGACCTCGTCGATCTCGATCATCTACGTGCGATTTAAGTGAGTTCCCCCTCAACTTGTTCTTTCGTTCCCCCTCAACTTGTTATCTATAAATTAGCTTCAATAACACAAGTTGATAATGTTTTGGCATAATTCATCAAAACTAAAATATCCCAACAAACTCTTAAAGACATCTCTTAAGTTGATTAAATAAAATTATAAAATTGTGACGAAATACCGTAGGATGTTCATATCATAAAAAGATATTAATTTTAAATTATTATATTGATCAATTTATAATATATTCTATATACATTATCAACATTATTAAATGCTGAATAATATTATTCTAATCTAATATATAATGTATATATATATATATAATTGTGATATGTGTTATTTTAATAGATTTATATAATTAAGATTATTAATCAATCTGCTAAAGTATAGGATAAAAAATAACCACCCATGAAAATAAATCGTTAATTGATGTTATTCAAATATAGAATTTATATAGTATATGAGATTTTATTTTTAAAATTAGTAGATTGTAAAAATGATTAATGATTCAATTAAATTAAACATTATATAACTTTACAATTTAGTTAAGAAATGGAACTGACAATAAATCGGTGGATCATCTAAAAATGTTGTAGATCAAGTTAATATTCTCATTACACAAGTTTCAATTATATTTATTTCAATTTAAAATATATTCATAATACATTTTAGAAATGATATATATCTATAAAAAAAAAAATTTGCTCCCTTGGTCCCAACATTTTGTTCACATGTGACGTGACACACATATTAAGAGGATGAAATAATGAGTAGGGTTTTGAGGGGTAATTTTGTAAACCTTTATTAATAAAGTAAATAGATGAGTTGAATTGTGTGTATGTGTGACTTGAACGAATTTTACCAAGCAAATCAACTAGCTAATCCCCCTCAAGTATAAGGGTTTGTAGTAGTACAAGATAAGTACACGACCAAGTAGTATCGACCACGGGAGGAGCTAGTACAATGGACCCCTAAGCCTATTTGTTGTCATGCTATTATAATTACGGTCAATGTTTTGTTTTAAAAGTTTAAACTAAGCAACAATTTAAAGCAAGTAGGCAAATAAGCAAATAAAAACAAATAGCAACTGAATTCGAAGAAGTGCGATGAGAGTGGTATGCTTCGGGTATTTTCCACCTAGTGAAACTAAGGGTATTGTTTATGCCTTTTCTATAATTCTTTTTGGATGTCTAGGGGCAAATTACTCAAGATTCTCAATGAATTCAATAGAGCAAATGCTATGAAGAGAAACTGTTTCCCTTCGGGTAATATAGCCTTGCAATAAGGTGTTCCCACCCAGTACTAAGGTCACTCCCTAATCCCCCACTTAATTCAAACCTAAGTCCAAATTAAACGTTTAAATATGAGAGTTCTAACACAAAGTACCTCTCTCGAATGGATAAATAGTGTAATTGAAGCATTCAATCAATTATCAACCATCAAATATGCATTTGGTCATGCCTACGCAACTCTCGTTTATAGCAAGCATAATCTTACACATAGTCTAATAGAAGAAAATCAATTAAAGCACAATAAAGTCCATAAGTAGAAACATCAACCAAAGAGAAAAATAAATTAGACAATAAACAAATACCAACTCAATATTCACATGGTTTCAAATACCCAAAGCATAAAAAATATTAGCCCATGAATTTTAGAACAAAACTCATGACTAAAATAGTCTCAAACTCCATAAACAATGAAATAAAAACTAAATAAAGAGAGTAAATGGTAGAATTCATCTAATGGGAGTGATTACAAACCTGATTGAACCATAAAATCCTCTAAACTTGCAAGAAAATGAAGAAATGGAAGAACACCTAATACTATGTGAAAATGTGTGTAAAATGCTGCTGCCCAATATGAGTGAATGAGTGGTGGAATGAGTTATACCCTAGAAAATTATGCTCCTGTTGTTTTTTTTGAGCTGCTATTCTTTTTCTCTCTGTTGCCGCACTCATAAAATCGCTGAAGACTCTAACGCCTTTTTCCTTAGTTGCCAACTAAGCGCTGAAAATTGAGCAGCAAATTAATCTTCATGTGGGTCCAAGTTCAATTGCAGCCGCCCACCTTCCTGGTTCAATTGATGCAGCCTACTTCTTTCTTTTTCAAATTAATTCAGCCGTCAGATATGATGAGAGATAAGTGGGCTAATGGCCTGAAATGATGACATTAAATGAGAGGAAAATGGGTCTGCTGACTGGGCCAAAAATATTAGAACTTTGGGCTTTCTTCTATATTTTGGCGAACTGGGCCGAAAGTAATTTTTTTGCTGCGCGTCGTTTTTGTTTAACTCATAACTTGAGCTCTCGAACTCCAATTGAGTTGATTCTTTTTTTGTTGCGACCGTCTTTTCGAGGAGCTTCATGTGGTTCAACCTTCTTCTCCAATACCCTTCTTGATCAAAACAGTTTTTTACTTCAATTCTTGCTCGTTTTTCATCCGTTTCCTACAAAATCAACAAGCCACACCCTTTTTCATCTCAAGTGCAATAAAGTCAAATTAATGTAGAAAAATGCATGAAATCCTATCAAATATGAGCAATTAAATAAAAGAATTTCAAGCAATTCTCACACCAATCAATGTGTGGGAATAAAAGTAATGACATTTTGTGTAAATTTGTGAATATTGTTAGGGTGTAGTTTAAAAAGGGTTTTTCTTTTTTAGGGTGTTAACATAATGTTGGGAAGTACCGAAAAAGAAAGGTATGAACAAAATTGCGGGACGGAGGTAGTAAACAATAAATTTTTTATTTAAACAATCAATATTATTTTATTTTACCAATAATATATGTTATATTCTATTATTCCTAATATAATTAGATCATATTCATGATTTAGCACATAATTTTATTATGAATATATATTAATTAATATCCATTTAATCTTGAATTTATGTAGAATTAAGGATGAACTATAATGAATTAAGAATGGTTGGTCTTATAGAGATTAATAATATGTTGCGGACACTTAACAAGTCTCTGCAGGACAATGAGGGTATGCCAATCCTGGTCCTAATTTTTCATCTCGGAATATATTCTTGAGGATGGAATTTGCGTACAACATATTAGAATTGAAGATTTAGTATGAGTATTTACTGAGTAGACTTAGTGATGAACAACACAATCATTATGAATCAATACACAAATTCATTCATTATGGTAGAGGTGAGGTATTTTTTAGGCATGAATACAGTGAAATTAGAAAATATTTATATGGAAGAAATTATGTACAAGTTTGAGGTCTAATGGTAAGATTGTCATTAATGTAGCATCCAGTGGTATATCTTCACTTCTCTGCTCATTCTAGGTTTGTCATTCCAATTAATGATACCGAAGATTCTATTTGCAAGTTTTAATCAGGATGGTCATCTTGTCGAGTTTTTGATTAAGATCGATCTCAATATATAGGATGAAGCTCCGATGGTAAATATATATTGTATTGGAGCACTTGATACTACTTTGAAGGATATTATGCAGCTGGCCGATCCGTTATCTTCTGGGTTGTATTTTCGTGATAAGAATATTGTGTTTGGAGGCGATTTATGACAAATATTGTCAGTTACTAAAAAAAGAACGATACATGATATGCTCAAGCTATAATAAGTTAATCTTTTTTGTGGAAAGATTGTACCCTACTGAAACTTACAAGCAACATGTGGCTGCAAAATTTGTAATTGGTTGATGGTTTAAACAAATTGACATTTTTTTTTTGATTAGATAACATCTATTGGAGATGGAAGTATATGGTCATAAACTAAGTTATGGTTTTGATGTATAAATTCCGGATATGGTACTTTTTGATAGGTGGTGATGATCTGATCGATTTTATTGTTGATAGTATTTATCCTGATTTTAAGAACATGATGAACGATCACGATTATTTTCAAAATTGATCAACTATGCTTCTACTTTGGATGTTGTTAGGTCCATAAGCGATCACATGATTCGGTTGAATGAAAATGAATCACATACTTATTTGAGCTCCAAAAGCCCCTTACTGTGTTATTTTAAATGTTGATCATCGATCTAATGTGCGTACTCCTGAATTCTTGAATAGTCTAAAATGTTCGAGTGTTCTTAACCATGAACTAAATCCCAAAATTGGAACATCGATAATGTTATTAAGAAATGTTGATCATTCAATGGGTTTTTGCAATTGCAATGGAACCATGTTTAGTCTTTTAATATTATTATTTTTTATTTTTTTCCTCATATTTTAAAGGTTGAGTATTTCAATATGTAGGTTGGTTATTACGAAGATGAGTGATAATATTCTTGAAGCGAAGGTTCTATCGCGAAGTAATGTTGGATAGTTAGCTTTGATACCTAGGCTTACTTTGACTCCTTCTGGTCACGGATTGTCATTTAAATTTCAATGAAGACATTATTTGTTGATTGTTTCATATGATATGTCTATAAATAAAAGTCAGGGACAATTGTTTTCTAATGTCGGAGAATTTTTGCAAAAGTCCATTTTTAGTCATGGACAACTGTATGCAGTTGTATCCCAGATAACAAACCTCTATGGTTTGAATATCATATTGTGCGATCATGATAATCATAATTGTAGTATCACGAAAAATGTAGTTTTTTATGAAGTTTTTACGAATATATAATTCTATAATAATAAATATTCAAATGTCACGACTTTTTTATTTTTGTTAAAGTCCTTATCATATAGGATTATTACAATATTAATTATTTAAAATATTATATATAAATGAATTATTATATTTTCTCTAACACATTATGATGAGTCTACTGGTTGTCAAATAAATGTTTTAACATGAAAATATTATATATCTTATACACAAAAATATATATTTTTGTGAATTTTTATATTATAGCAAGACACTGATAAAAGCTACTATTTGATATAAATTTTGTAAATTTAATTTAGTAAAATATATGTGAAAATTATATGTTTTAAAAATTAATCATATTTTACTCATGAATATAAATATGACATCAATATTTGAACTTTGTTATAGATACATTATAACAATAATACAACATATGTAATACAAATAATGTTAATTGCAAAAAAAAAAAAATCACCATTGTTAGGGTTTTTACCAATTACAACATATCATTTTTTTTCTTTGCACTTACAACATATCAAAATTTTAAAATTTTGCAATTTGAAACATTTTCCCATTTTCTGGCAACAATTGAATAATGTGGCTGCTGGAGCTGCTACATAAATATCCATGTAGATGTCACGATTGATAAATAAAATATATTTTTTCATTTTTTTAATTTGATTTTTTAAAAGAAAAACAATATCGATTTTTTTTAATTTAGGAATGGAACCCCCACTCATACTGACAAAAATTATGTTCTTATTATTTCTCCCAAAAAACTTAAAATAAGAACGCTAAATCGCCTACCAAATCGCAGCTCCAAATTTTTAATATAAAAATATTTTTTAGATATTGTTTTTCTTACAAAAATATTTTTAACTTAAAAAATAGTACTGATCATTTTATTCACTGGTCTTGACATCCTTTTTTTCTTTGCACTTCAAGACATGACCTTTTAAAATTTTGCAATTTGAAGCATTTGACTATTTTCTGGCAACAATTGAATAATGTATCTGCTGGAGCTACTACATAGATGTCCATATAGGATGTCATGATTGATGAATAATTTTTTTTAATTTGATTTTTTAAAGAAAAATAATAACTAAAAATTAATTTTGTAATTTAAGATTATAACTGTTGGGATATTTTAGTTTTGATGAATTATGCCAAAACATTATCAACTTGTGTTATTGAAGCTAATTTACAGATAACAAGTTGAGGGAGAACGAAAGAACAAGTTGAGGGGGAACTCACGAAATCAAACGTAGATGATCGAGATCGACGAGGTTACTGATTTAGACCGACGAGATCGAATGAATTAAATGAGTTCCGAAAGTTAATCGATGAAATTATCTTAAAATCGAAGAGAAGAAAAAAGCTAAGCGGTGATCGAAAGATCGATGACCGTAATGCACTGATCGGATGATCGGAAGAACAATCAACCGATATGGTGATCGGAAGAGCGCATGTTTATCGAAAGAAACCGAACCGTAAGATCGGAAGAGAAGGTTGCGATCGGAAGAGGAGCGGATGGGACCGATCGAGATCGGATATGAAGATGAAGCGGATGATCAAGATCGACGTGATTGAGATCGGATGTGCTAAAACCGATATATCTAAACCTAATGTAATCGACTGATGCTATCCTGAGATGTTGATCTGAAGATGTGTTGATCTCGATCGGTCGAAATTTGTCGGATCGAGCAAAGAAGAAATCGGATAAATTGAGTCAAAGTGACTGAAGGTCGATGTCTGAATTCAGAGAATCGAACTCGGTCGGCTGAGTGTCGATATGCTGATCGAATAAGGTCCGTGAAGAGAAGTCTCTTTGAATCGGATAAACTGAGGTTCGGATGGGCCAAGACTCAAGATGTCTCTGAAGATACCGAGACTCGGAGAATCTGAATGATTCCAAGGCGAGAATCGAGGAATATAGCCGTTAGAATCGGTGACGTGGACCCGATGAGAGGAAGACAACCACCCAAGAAGTTGTTGTCCTTACAAGAATAGTATGGATTTGAATGTGATTCTCTCCAACGGTAACATTCAAATCCACACTATAAATACAAGGTCTTTCATCATTCTAAGTGGTGGATGCGTGGAGAATATAGCACGAGATGCTACAGAGCCAAAGAGAGTTATACCCAAAGCATTCCCACCCTAGAACACAAGTCTGTAGATATACATATATATTCAAAGAGTGTTCTAGAACCCAACCTAAGCTACCCACGATGTATCTTAAGCTTAGAGAAATTTTCCCAACCTTAGCATTGAGGCTAAACCATTGTAAGGGAAAATCTCACCATAGTTGGAGACAACACCAAACCCAAACCCATTCTCGTAAGAGATAACTAATGGTGAAGTGAGGTAGTTGATTAGGTAATCCCGAGTGAGGGTGATAAGTCCTGAAGGAGTGTGAACTCGTTAAACATCTAAGAGGCGAGCCCGAGAGGGTGATAAGTCCAGTTTGAGTTAGTAAACTACGAGGGTAGTCGAAAAGCTCAAGGTCGGGTTGAGTAAGTAAACTCACGGAGTAGTCGTAAAGCTCGGGGCGAGTTGAGTAAGTAAACTACTGCGAGGTAGTCGAAAGCTCGAGGAAGTGTTTGAAGGAATTTCCCTAGAGCAGGGGAGAGTGGATGTAGGAGCTTGAGTCTCCGAACCACTATACTTTGTTGTGTTCTTTACTGCTTTACGTTCTTCTATTATCATATGCATTCGATTATAAGCAAAACACAACACATGAGCTTAAAACACAAAAATCTGTAATCACCATTCCCTCACCCCTGTTTTTATATGCATCGAACAAAATGTTTGCTTCCGCACGCGCAAAATGGGTTTTTCCACCGGGACCATCAATAACCCATGAAACTCATCCTGACAAAAATATGCTCTTATTATTTCTCCCAAAAAACTTAAAATAATAACGCTAAATCACTCATCAAAGCTTAACTCCAAATTTTTTAATATTTAAAAATATATTTTAGGAATTTCTTTTTTTACAAAAATATTTTTGAATTAAAAAAAATATTTTATTCACCAGTCTTGACATCCTACGTGGATATTTATGTCAACTCTAAGGCCACATCACTTAATTATTGCCAAAAATTTAACAAATGCTTCCAATAACATAAAAATGTGATCTCGAATTGCAAAGAAAAAAAAAATGTTGTAATTGATAAAAATCTTAAAGGTGGTGATATCTTTTGCAATTAACCAAAAACAAAATACTATAAAGTGAAGAATATTAATTCTTCTTTGCAAAGAATTTTCTTTAACAAATCAATATTGTTATTTATGAATGAAATTAAATATAATTTTAAAATATCAAAATCTTAGTTTAAAACTCATATTATCATGAATATAAATAATAAAACAAGATGTCAATATAAAATTTTATATTAATAAAAAATATTTATTTTAACATATAAAATGTTTGATGATAACAATGACCGTGCGTGAGCACGGGTGTAGTACTAGTTTTTTTACAATTCGAGCTTACAGACATTATACTTCTTAACCATGAACGACGTAACAATCACTTGAAAAAGTAGAGCTTACGAACATTTTTTTTTCACCTCTACAATTTTGTTGGTCCCGGTGCTAACGAGTCTCACATGTGTATGGGGGGGGAATACACGTGTTCAGTGATTTTTAAAAAATTTCTTTCACTGAGGTCAGATGGGTCAGGTTATCCTGATGATTTTGCCCGAGAAGTCTGATTGCCTCGAGTCAAAGTCTCTTCGAGACAATGATCCCGAGCCGCTTTTCGAAGCTTCAGATTAAATTTAACCGAGCTGAGTTTATCAGAGATCCTGAGGCGCTTGGATCAGATAATTATCTTACTGAACCCTCAGTAGAGTTAGTTCAGTTTTGTAACTATCTGTTCTAGCTACTCAAGGGAGCGGAATGGTTGGCCCTATGTTTATACTCGTTTTAGCTTTTGTTTGAAAATCTTCCTTCAATAAAATGGTGATTAAGGTCGTGATCGGTTTGATGCAAGTTCAATTGGATTGATTCCAATCGAATATCGATGAACTATGCTTTCGGAAAAAACATGCAACAAATAATAATGCGAAGATGAAAGCAAAACAACACAACAATTATAGTGGTTCGAGACTCAAGCTCCTACGTCCCACTCTCTAACCTTCGAGAGAAATTCCTTAACCACTTCCTAAAGCTTTACGGCTAACTCAATCAGTAGCTTACTCACTTTTCTACCTTGAGTTTTACGGGTGACTCACTGCGACTTACTAACTCAAACACACACAAGTGTTTAGACTACCACAAGTAGCTTACTAACTTCTTCTCTAGAGTTTTTCTCGCTAACTCACCAGAGCTTACTAACTCTTTACAACTCCAACTCACCAACAAAACACACACAAACTACCTTAACAAAGGGTTTGGGTTTTGGGTAGGTTTCCAACTAGGATGAGATATCCTTTACAATAAGAACAATGTAAAGGCTAGGATATCTCTACTAAGCTTTGGATATTTCTTATCAATCTGGGCTTAGTGAATGAGCTCTCTCCAATGTGAAACACTTGGGAAATTCTAGGGTTTTCGAGTGCTTCAATTTGCAATAATACGAATGAGCTCTTGAGTTGCTTTGAAATTTCCCGTAACCTCTCAATGTGAAGGGTCACTAGTATTTATAGGAAACTTCACCAAGGTCACTCTTGAAAAACTATCCGTTGGAGGAGATAGCTTCATGAGTTTCCTCTTATGGTGTTTGATGAACGACTATATTTAGGGTTTGAATACTCCCTTGCATGTTTTAGAAAATATGCAGTCATGTAGCCAATCACCAATTTTTGCGATCTGAACATAGTAATCTTGACATGATTCAATTGTCTGTCTGTTTTTCGATTTCGATCGATAAAAAATCAATGTTGTCTTCCTCGATTGGTTCTTGTCTTGATAAAATGTAGACAAACATAACGGCTCTTTTTGGTCAATCTCTCGAATGAGATAACCTTAAACAACACTTAGACTTAGTTCCTTTTGTCTGCGTATGAATGTTTTTGGGCAATATCTACTTTTTCGAATATTTGCGTTTTCTCGGTTTTGTAGTCTTGAGATAGATATATTGATTGCCTCTGAACATTGAGTTATCTTGAGTATTGATATCTTCTTGAATCTTGATAACTTCTTTTGGGTCTTGATATCTTACGAGTCTTGATATCTTAGTCTTGAGTCTTGATGACATCTTGAGTCTTGATGTCTTGATGACATCTTGAGTCTTGATGTCTTGATTACTTCTTGAGTCTTGATGTCTTGATACCTTCTTGAGTTTTGATGTCTTGATAACTTCTTGAGTCTTGATTTCTTGACAACTTATTGAGTCTTGATTACTTATTGAGTCTTGATTTCTTGATTTACTTCTTGAGTCTTGATTTCTTGACAACTTCTTGAGTCTTGATTTCTTGATTTACTTCTTGAGTCTTGATTTCTTGATTTCTTGATTTACTTGATTACTTCTTGAGTCTTGATTCTTGACAACTTCTTGAGTCTTGATTTCTTGATTTCTTGATTACTTCTTGAGTCTCCGGTTTCTTGACAACTTCTTGAGTCTTGATTTCTTCAAAATCTAACCTGATCTATATCTGCTGACTATACATGGTGCAGATAACTTCCTGAACACTCTATACTAAAACCTGACTTAGTCAATCAAGATTAACCTAAACATGTCATACTCAGAGGTTTTGGGATCTAATCAAAACTTCTTTATTAAATTCATCTCCCAACAATTTTTTTTTCCGGTTGGAAGCCATGTCATTTACGGTCAAGACTCAAGAGGTATACTGCAAGTGAGCTCGAATTACAAAAAAATTATAAAATTAAAATTTTATTTAGCAAAATCGAAAAATTTAGATTAAATTATAAGTTTTTTAAAAAAGTAATTTTATTCACAACTAAGCCCTAATTTTTTTTTTGAAAGCAATCAATTACAATAGTTTTCTAAGATAATCAATTACAATATATTTCTTCTACTATCGGACACATGACAACATCATTTCATCTCGATGTAGACTGGAACCACAATCACTACAAGAGGGGGACCACCCGAAACTGCAACTCGGAACCGCAACCCAACAAGAGGGGGACCACCACAAGAGGGAATAAATATTCCCTCTCCATGTCTCGAACCCGAGACCTCAAGGTCTCAGGTGATGGAGCTCTAACCACTTGAACCCTAATTTAATTATTGAGAAAGTAATGAAGTCTAATTTAGAGCCCGTATTGGGCCTTTATTTAATTCATAATAGGTTGTTTCAATATTATAACACACAACTAAGCCCAGCCCATAGCAAGGGTCACAACACATGATCTTCTGCAGAAAAGAAGTTCCCGCATCACAATTTCGATTCATTTTTAAATCCAATCAAAATGGATTAACTAATCTACATTTTCGATTTCTTATTTTTAATTTTTTTAATTGAATTTGTTCGAGAATCGAGATGTGCATTTGCCGATTGGACTGTGTTGTATGATTGTTGCAGCTCGAGGTAATAATTCCTGAATTCATGCTTGCTTTATTATTCGTATGTTGATGAGAATCCAAAATAGTCTCGTGGCTTTTCACCTTTTTCAAAATGGTTTCAAAAAAAGTTTGATGTTCGAAATTAGTCCCAATTTTACGTGATAACAACGTCTTTTTCGTCATGCACCGTACATGTGAACATTAAATTTGGAGATTTCCGGCTTAAATGCATGACAAAAAACGAAGTCGACGAAAATGGTACAATTCGCAAAAAATTGGGATCAATTTTGTACATCAAAGATAAAGATGAAAATTTATGTGTTTTTGTGTTTTTGAGACTATTTCGTACATAAAATTTGGAATCAATTTCGTACATCTTACCACACTAATTATTTCTGTATTTTTGTGTTTAACTTTTTTTCTTCTTGGCCTGGGTTTATTTAGTTGCATGATTTATTTGTTACATATGTATAGTTTGTTACATGGTTTTTTAAATAGAGTAATTGTGATTGTGATATAGTTTAGCCCTATTACCATATGTGAATAGGTCTCTAGCAAACTTCAGGGATAACAAGTGTGTAATATTCTTGGGTGAACTTCCTGAGTTGTGATGATTGATACATTCCTAATGCTTTCAGTTTTGGCATTTGTTAGTTACAGTTCATGCAATGCTATGTTTAACTTGATTAGTTGAGGGGCTCGTTAGTTATATTTTGAATAATGTCGTTTTTAACTTGAACTGGGGTGTTGGATCTCTACATCAGAGTTGTGATTGTGATTTATGTTTAAGCTGGTGCAAAAAAAAGCAGGGATCTGTTACCATTTGTGAATAGGTCTCTCTTAAACCTCAGGGATAACAAGTGCGCAATGTTATTGGGTGAACCTATTGAATTCCAATGATTAATGGTCCAGTAAACAATGTTATATTCCTGCTGATTTAATTGCCGATTTTGCATCTATTTAATTTGTCCTACCAATCTATGGCATCAACATTTAAGATCATAAGTTTAAAATCCAAACTCAGTATTTTTTTTTTAAATCTATTGTTTAATATGTGTAGGATAGATTGTGTATGTTGTTTCATCCCACATTGGAGGAAAACAAGTTTTGATGGGTTTATTAACAAGCCTTTACTTTAGCTTATCAAAATCTGGTTATAACTTTTTTAAACTGAAACTCTGTCTTTCATAAAAAAAAAAAAAATCGGGGTGGTTACAGATGGGCTCGTAATGGAGTTAGCGGAGAATTTAATATTGAGATTAATGGAGGATCCGAACATGAGAGACAGGAAAGCGAAAGAGATGCTTTATGATCGATTCGAGAAATGTAAGAGGACTAAGGAGATGCACAGCTTGGCGATGCAACCCTACGGTTTCTGGACCTTTGAGCACCATAATGCTTAGATTTTCTGGGATGCTCAGATAAGCCAAGTTAAAGGATTACAATGCTGCTTCCAAGTAATTGGTCAGTTCCTTACACTTTTTCATTATTTTCTAATGCTAATGTTATTGTTTGCTTCTTATGTGTATACTTATTTATCCATGTCAAGTATGATCCCTTATACATTTTGAGCGCGTGAGTATGTTTGTTCTGGGATTATGGTGATGGTGGATGTCAAAGATTTTAAAATTCTGATGAATAGTGATAGTATGTGTTTGTTTTAAGATTTTGAGTTGGGTTGAATGTAATTTTATGTCAAATGAAGTGTGTGAGAGTAGATGATGTGATATGATTATATTATTGTTGAATCTTTTTTATATCAAATCTAGTGTATATGAGGGGTGATGTGGCATTATTATATTATTGTTGGAATTTTTTTTATGTTAAATCAATTGTGTAAGAATGAGTATGCTTTTTAGGGGTAGGGGTGGATGCAATTGGATTTTGAAATCTGGATTTTAAATCCCAAACTTGAACAAGATGGGGGGCATCATCTCATGTTTGGACGGGGAAATCTCAAAACAAACATGCCCTTAAGAATAACTCTTGTGTATGTTATTGATTTTATGAGTGATTCTTTTGATTAGACCTAAGACTTGTAATATTACTAGTTCTACAGTTGATTGCTCAAATAGACTATTTGCCTTATTTTACTGTGTTTCTGTAGGTGACGATGGAATTAAAATTGTCTGTTGTGTGGTATTGGAGTGTGGAATGGAAGCAAATTATTACACATGAGTTACGGCATAGGTAATAGTGCTCAAACCACTTAAGTTATTCCATTCCACTTAGTCACGAGCATGACTATTTCAGTTTGTCTCAACGAGAATTATGTTGGGGGTGTGTATATATAGTCAACCAACCCCTGCTTTATATGTCTCCCCTTCTATTCAGGTTACACACCCTGCAATTCTCCCTGTTTCAGATGCATTTTGTTACACCTACTCTGTTTTGTGGACCATATAATCAAAATATACATTTTATGAAATCAGAATGATGTCTATATAGCCTGAAACTCTGCAGACAGGTTGATCCAAACAAATAAGATCTTGCTTCACCATTAGCACCATGAGTAACACTTGTGTGAACTTTGTTTACCCGAATTCCATCCCCATATTTTACCCATTTACAAAATGTGTGTACAAAACCATGTATAAAGGATCCATTTAGGATTTATGGGTAGATCAATGGAGTGCACGGATATCAGAGCGGTGAACCAGGTTCATACAATTTTTTGTCCAACACCAATTATAACTTTGTTATTCATGACTTGCGGTGGCATCTTACAGCTGATAAATGCATAATGTATGATCATGTAGTTCATAAAAGCCAAAGATAGCATACATTGTTGGGATAACATATGCCAGGATCTATCGGGATGACCTCATAAACACAAATTTAAATTAACAATTATTACTAGCATGAATTAACCTAAGTGAATTCAAATAATAATTAATCCAACAACGACATGCAAATAATATTTCACGCAAAAGATCCTGGCATGCGAAATTTTTAGGAGTTTACGTAAACGTACCCGTTGGAGAGACGGTCTGAGACAGACATGATCAAGTATCTGGATACCCACCAAAAGTCCTTCTCAAGTATTCCCAAGTCCTCGCTCAATAACCCCGGTGGAAGGTTCTCCAATGAACAATTTATAAACAAAGGAAAAATAAATAATTGTTGCACCACATTTGTGGATTTCTAATATTTTCAACACATGAAACTGTAGGGGATGAAAAAATTCATCCCCTTATTTATAGAGAGGGGGTGGACGAAAATTAGGGCTGAAATTAGGGTTAGGAAAGATTTTTTCTTGATCTCCAAGAAATCTTGAATATATCCCATATATTCTTCTTTCCATGTGTATTTTTTCATAAAAATCTCACACCCTTATTTAGCCTAATATTTTGAAATAATAGGGGATCTTTCAAGATTGAATCTTTCTTGAATTTATGAGATATTCTTGTATTCATAGAATACATATATTTTTCCATAAAATCTTTGCAAGAAAATCAAGAAAATCCTTCTTCCTATTATTGCTCTATAATTTTCGAAAATCTCATTAAAGAGACCAAGTGGGAGATTTCTTGAATTTATGGGATAATCTTGTATTCCAAAAATACTTATCTCCTTTCCATAAAATCTTTTCAAGAAAATTCTTCTTACTCTTTTCTTCAATTATTTTCGAAAATAAGAAAAAATAATGCAACAATAATTTATTTTATTTTAAACACCTTTTATTTAATGGATTTTAATTGGGTTACTTGAGGGCCTTTAAGAGAATTAAGATGGACCTTCTAATGGGCCACTGAATTTCAATATTGAGCCACAATATAATTCAACTCATTAATATTAATTAATACCATTATATAATTAATATTGTACTATCCAACTTAACTCATATTACGGTAATATAGCTCCCGATTATTATTTCCCGTGTTTAAGATTATTTAGTCAATTTATTAATTAAGCCACTGAAAAACTTATATTAATTAATATTTTTATCCTTGGAGTAAGGACAACCCAGCTTTATTATCCATACCGAAAAATTAATTTCACTTGCAAGATTTTGTATGATAAAGGTTTTGGGCCCACCAAGGTGACCAATCACGCAAGATATTGCAAGCACACAATTCTCTGTATTAATTTAGAAACTGTCGTGCAATTAATATTATTACCCAAGATATAGGGTATCGAAGTCGCAATGATTCTCTTCCCATTTATAAGTCAAAGGAATAACTACTAATCACGCACAATCCTTATTAAGTGACAGAGATTAAGAAATCAACAACCACTGAGGTCTAACTCTTCATCCCTTAAGTCAGTGTGAACGAGTTTATCCTCTCTGCAGGTCCACTTCAGCGCATCGAATGCACTAGTGTAATCTCTTGGTCAAGACAAACAAATCTGAGCATTACACATCAACTTCTACCAATAGATTGTTCGGATCTATCTAAGTTGTGAAACACACACTCGTTTACAAGACACTGTTAACGTGATCTTCTGTGATCTGGTATCACCACGTTCACTACAATGCAACGCGTGCTATTATATGAACAGTTTGCAATAAATATATATAACATTCAATCATATTTAAAGCAAAAGTGATAAATAATTTATTTCAGCAAATAAGTGTTTAATACATAGGTTATACAAAATAAAAACATATTTTCACGTATAATCCCAACATACATCACATATGGTTTCAAAATAACATAAACGATAGACAAATACAAAAAAATAAAAATGAAATCAATTTATTGGAGACGCTTGCAAAGTGTAACTCCATCCCCGATAGAAAGTTGAGCCAATTCAATACGAGAATCTTGTGCTAAGAAAGTGTTCAAGTTCATGATGTGTCCTCTGCTCCCCTTCAAATACTCCAACATTTCATCATCCTCCGATGCTGCAACAGTACCAGACCACAATGTATTGTCGTACGCTAAAACTCCTCCAATTCTTACAAGCTTCAACAATTGTTCGTGATAATTCATGTAGTTTTCCTTGTCAGCATCCACAAATGCAAAATCAAATGTTCCTTCTTCTCCCTACACGTTTTAATGAATTAATGAACTTCAACTTTAATTTCAATGACAAATTTAGAAATGACTACACGTAAAAATATACTTCATCCGGTACAATTTAAATTTCATCCCGAAACATATCATTTTACACCACAAGAAAATTAAATTTGATTTTTTTGTGGTTATATACATTAACTATGAATATGAAAACAAAAGGACAATAAGTTCACACTATATGTATACTTGTCAAATAATCTTATACGTCAATTAAAAATGGATAGAAGATATAATATTACATTCTATTAGATGTTAATTGTCATGTATAGCATTTACTATACCAAAATTACCTTGACAAGGAGTTCCTCCATAACTTTGGTAGCGTCCGATTGGATGAACTTAACTTTGTGGGCCATGTTTGCTTTCTGAATAAATGGCAATCCAGTCTCGAATGCTTCTCTATCTGGGTCAATAGCTATTATCTAAAAAAAAAAAAGCTTAATTAGCAAACAAATTATTTCACAATCAAAATTTTAATAAATTGTGAGTAAATTACACTTTTACTATTTAAATTTGGCTTACTTTTCCATCTTCAGGGAGGGCAAGAGCAGTTGATAGTAGGGAGTAGCCTGTAAACACTCCAACTTCAATTGTTTTCTTGGCATTCATAATTTTCAACATCATCGAAAGAAATTGTCCCTCATCAGCAGTCACGTTCATCAAGCTCCTGATCAAATTGAATTAATACCAAATTTACATCAATATAATTACGACAGTTATATACAAGAAAATAAAGAAAAAATGAAAAAAAAATCAATTTACTTGTGGGTTGTGACCACTATTGATGCGTTATGAAATTAAAATGTGATGCCATAAATATATATTATGCATTACGATATAAAAAGTTTATCGAACTAATTAATTAATTAATAAAATTTGCTCAAAAATACCAGTATTGATACTTGTTGACGGTAGCCTGTCTTAGTTCTTTGAGCTGCTCATGCTCTCTGGGATAGGCGCTGGTTTCCAAAATGTACTGCAAATATATTGTTACCAAAATTATAAATAAATTATGAGAAATTTAACTCTAATTTATTTTTTGATAATGTGTAGTAACAAAAAAAAAATCGAGAAATTGAACCTTAGCGAGTGCCTCGCTTTGCAAAATGGTGCCTGTAAACAAGTCCTTCATTGTCAGAGAATGGAAGGAATTAGCACTTGAAAAATAGAAAAGAAGCTAAATTGTTTTGATGAAGAAAATAATTGAAGACTTGGTTGGGAATTCTCAATGTATTTATAAGGATATATTTTGTCACAATGGAGCAAACGCGTATACACCTCAATTTGAAATAGCAAATGTGTGCACACCTCAATTGATAATGTCAACGTGGCCAATCATTTAATTAAATTAACACACACCAACCTTGGATAAATAAATAAATAGTGGATTTAATAAAATCCAGGGTCTTGTAAGATTCTTAAATAGTCGTTTTAAAACCATGTAATTTGTTATACTGAAAGATGCAACTTATTTACATTGAACCGTGCAACTATTTTTCGTATTAATAGTCGTTCGGTTCAGTATAATAAATTGCATCTTTCAGTATAACAAGTTGTTTGATTTTAAAATGCACTATAAATTCACGTTGCACTTGATGCATACAAGAGTTAGACATAAATACAAATGATAATGAGGTGCAAATGGATATTTCTAATTTATGGAAGTTTTGAAAATTTGCCCCCTAAATTTATTTATTCTACAAGATATCAATTGAAAATTTGTTAACAGTTAAATGCCCTTCCAATTTTTAATTGAGGCACACTTGTGTGAGATCGTCTCACAGTGAGACGAAGTGTAATTTGAGATTTTGTTTTTTAATATTTTGGAAGGGATGAGTGTTGATTGTGTTAAGTTGTACTTCGTCTCCTATGAGTTTTTGTCTTTTTAATTTTATTTTATGGTTAGTTGCATGTTTTAAATATTACGTTTCTTTATAAAAAAATATATATAAATATGAAAGTGATATATAAATAGATGCAATTAATTATAAGATGCACATAACTATATATAATATGAATTAATAGTTTAATGTTATATATTTATATATATAAATTTCGTATATAGGCGAAGTCTTATTAGCATGAGAAAAATAATACAAACGATATTTCAGAATCACCATGTTATAGAAATTATATTTCAAAAAGCACAATTACTTGAGAAATAAAACAAATGAATAATTTTGTTATATCTAAGTCATTTGTTTTTAAAAAACGAAACTTTAGAACTACCGACTGATGCTAGTCGGAAGTCATATCTATGCTTAAACAAAGCAGTAGTTTGAATGAATATTTTGGTCAAATTTTGGGGCTAATCAAGCTTAGGAAAAAGTAAAGGCAACATCTTCTATAGACCCGAGTTGACCTTTAACTCTTTTTCATAAGTACTTATGAGATACACTTGTATGAAATTGATATATAAATTGCGCATTTAGATTTTAATACTGAGTAATTTAAGAGAAGTGAATATGATTTGTGTTAGGTTATATTCCGTTTCATATGAATTTTTATCATATTATTATTGGAGGGAAAAGCCATGCTTCTTTACATATTATTCTTTATATTATTATTTTTTAAGAATGAAGGTACATAAATGGAGAGAAATGCTTAATAATCATAAAAGAGATGGCCTATTAATAACTTTTCTTTTAATGAATTCAATATAACAGATCGACATGAATAGTTGGACTGCTCGACTTTCATGTTAGGATTTAAACAACAATTATGGAGAAAGTAATGAAAGCAGGAATTAAGGAACACAAATTTGGTTACCCAGTTCGTCAGGAATGACTACGTCTGGGGGCACTACCAAGCCAGGAGATCTACTATTTTCGTGTGATATGAGTGATACTACAATTACAATGAGTCAAAAGTATTTAAATATGAGACTGGGCCTAAAAAACCCTAAATACGCGTGCAGGACCTCGGAACCGCTCGACCTCGGGCCTTGGTCGAGCGGTTCTGCTCGAGCGGTTCACATGGTCGAGCGCCTGCTCACTGCTGGAAAGAGGGGTGCTCGACTGAGCACATCTGCTCGACCTCGAGCATTGATCGAGCGCCTCCCGCGCGCTGCAACCCCGTTTCACTCAGGCTCCAACAATCCTAACAATCTCCCACCTGGAAACTGACTCCAACTGTAACTTGTCACCTCCGTTTCAACGGTCTCTCTTACTGGTAGTAGTGTCGGGCCTTCATCTCAGTTTTCAAGGCCAGTTGAAGTCATGCATAACTTCAACTTTTCTAATGTCACAACCTTAGTCAACATGTCAGCAGGATTCTCACTTCCTCGGATCTTCATAAGCTGTAAGATCTTGTTCTCAATGAGGTAACGAATGTAATGATAACTCAACTTAATATGCTTCTTCCTCGAGTGAAAGGCCGGATTCTTTGCCAAGTGAATAGCACTCTGACTGTCACTATACAGAATACTATCCTTTTGCTCCTTCCCCAACTCACACGAAAGATTCTGCAACCAATCCATTTCTTTACTAGCCTCAGTAACTGCAATGTACTCTGCTTCTGCAGTGGACTGAGCTACGATCTTCTGCAACTTAGAAGCCTAAGAAATTGTTGTACCACCAAACGTGAACACATATCCGGTAGTACTCCTCCTTTTGTCGAGATTATTTGATGCCAAGTCTGCATCAACATATCCTGCCAACTCAACGCTTTTGCCCTCAAAGCACAAAGCTTGTTCAGTAGTACCTCTCAAGTACTTAAGGATCCACTTCACTGCCTCTCAATGTTGCTTTCCCGGATTGCCCATAAACCGGCTAACAACTCCCACTGCCTGTGCAATATCTGGTTTTGTACACACCATAGCATACATCAAACTGCCAATTGCCGAAGCATACGGGGTGCTTTCATGTAAGCCTGCTCCTCTTCGCTACTAGGTGAGTCCTTGTTGGATAGCTTGAACTGACTTCCCAACGGGACCCTAACTGGCTTTGCATCTTCCATACTAAATCTCTCCAAGACTTTCTTTATGTATTCAGCCTGTGAAAGATACAACTTTCCTGCCACCTTATCACGATCGATTCACATACCTAAGATTTGCTTGGCCTCTCCAAGGTCCTTCATAGCAAATCTTTCAGACAATTTCTTCTTAAACTTGCTCACTTCCCGAGCACTAGAGCCTGCTATCAACATGTCATAAGCATATAATAGCAAAATGATATAACCACCATCATACCTCTTGAAGTAACAACAATGGTCGGCTTCACACCTATTGATCTCAATCTCGTGCATGAACCCATCAAACTCTTATACCACTGTAATGGAGCTTGTTTCAAACCATACAAACTCTTCTTCAATTTGCAAACAAGCTCACTATTCCCCTTAGACAAGTATCCTTCTGGTTGCTTCATGTAGATGTCCTCATCTAAGTCACCATGAAGAAAGACTGTTTTCACGTCCATTTGTTCTAACACCAAGTTTTCTGCAGCCACCAAACTCAGAACTAACCGAATGGTAGTTAGCTTCACAACTGGTGTTCTAATCAATCCCATGTTTCTGCTGAAACCCCTTCACAACCAGTCTTGCCTTGTAGCGTTTGCTTCCATCAGCCTCCTCTTTGATTCTGTAAACCCACTTATTATGCAGTGCCTTCTTGCCCTTAGGGAGCTCAACTAGTTCCCAGGTTCCGTTGGTCATCAACGAATTCATCTCATCATCCATCGCAAGTTTCCACTTGCTCACCTGCTCACTACGTATAGCCTCTGCATAACATTCAGGTTCACCACCATCAGTTAACAATAAATAATGAAGAGAAGGTGAATACCTATCAGGAGATCTCCGTCCTCTCGTGGATCTCCACAACGGAATTGTTGGTGGTGGTGTACTTGGTTCTTCCTCAACAATCACCTGATCATCTTGAACCTCCTTGCTCCCACCTGAGTTTGAAATGTCTAACTCCACAACCTGAGTCTCAGAACCACCTTCTTTGGATATCCCCAACCTGTCTTTGTACAACACCTGTTCATTAAATATGACATCTCGACTACGAATTATCTTTCGGTTTTCCTCATCCCAAAATCGATAGCCAAATTCATCACCGCCATATCCAACAAACGTACACTTAACAGATTTAACATCCAACTTACTTCTACTAGTAGCATCAACATGAACATATGAAACACACCCAAATACTCGAAGAAATGACAGATTTACCTCCTTACCCGACCATGCCTCCTCTGGTATGCCATTTTCCAAGGGAGTTGAGGGTCCTCTGTTTATCAAGTAAGTTGCAGTGTTAACTGCCTCTGCCCAAAACATCTTTGGCAACCCACACTTCAATCTCATGCTTCTAGCACGTTCACATAAGGTTCTATTCGTTTTGCCACACCGTTCTGTCGGGGGGTTCCTCTCACGGTTTTCTCCATTCGAATTCCGTTCGCCTCACTGAATTCTTTGAACTCACGGAGCTCGTACTCTCCACCATTATCAGATCTCAAACACTTCACCTTGAAACCCGTCTCAGTTCTACAAGGGGCTTCCACTTTCTGAAAGCATTAAAGGCATCAGACTTATTTTTCAGAAAATAAACCCATACCTTCCTCGTAGAGTCGTCAATGAAAGTCATGTAATATGATGCTCCACCAAGAGATGTCACTGGTGCTGGACCCCACAAGTCGCTGTGGACTAACTCCAGCTTCTGCTTCTTCAAGGTTCTACCTCCCTTCGAAAAACTCACCCTTTTCTGTTTTCCGAATACACAGTCCTCACATAACCCGATGTCAACTGTCTTGAGGTCTGGTAGTTTTGCCCTTTGAACACATACCTTTCATCCCTTTCTCACTCATGTGGCCAAGACGACAATGGCACAAATCTACATTCCCTTTTTCACTTGCAAAAGAAATGTTGTCCCGGGTGTTGCCTATCATATACAACGTTCCCTCCTTATTGTCTCGAGCCACTACCATGACACCTTTGGATATCTTCCACGTGTTACATCCAAAAGTCACCTTGTAACCCTCATCATCAAGCTGCCCAACTGAAATTAAATTCCTCTTCAATCCAGGAATATGTCTCACATCTTTCAACTGCAACACAGTTCCATTTGGTGTCTTAATCTGAACACCCCCCTTCCCTTTGATTTCCAAAGGCTCATCATCAGCTAGATAAACCTTCCCAAAGTTCCCGGAAGTGTATTTCTCCATTACGTCAGCACTGCTGCACGAATGAAACGATGCTCCAGAATCTAATACCCACGATTCCAATGGACTGCTTACACTCAAGATTAATGCATCTGAGCCCTCATCAGTGGCGGTGTTTGCTGAGTTGTCATTCTTCTTTAGTGCATTCCCTTGTGCCTTTGCTTGTGCCTTGCACTCCCTTTTGTAATGACCAAGTTCATGACAATTATAACACTCAACTTGACTCTTGTCCTTCTTGGGCTTATCTTTGCCCCTTGACTTTGATCTACCCCGATTTGGCTTCCCTTTGGATTCAGATCTGCCTCTGTATCCCGCACTCAAGGCTGATCCTGTGGCCACACCCAATTCTTTCCTGCGAATTTCTTCGCTCATGATCAGATCTCTAACCTCATCAAATTTAAGTTTCACTTTACCTGTTGAAGCACTAACAGTCGTTACCGTCCCACTCCAACTTTCTGGTAAAGAAGACAACAAAATTAGGGCTTGAACCTCATCATCAAAATCAATCTCAACCGAGCTCAATTGGGTTATGATCATATTGAACTCGTTTAGATTATTGGCTACCACAGTATCCTCCGCCATCCTCAGGTTGAATAACCTCTGCATCAGATGAACCTTGTTCGCTGCAGAAGGTTTTTCATACATTTCAGTCAAAATCTCCAGCATCTCCTTTGTGGTTTTTGCTTTCACCGTATGGAGGGCGACGTTCCTGGATAGCGACAGACGAACCACACTCATCGCCTTCCTGTCCAGCAACTTCCACTCGTCGTCCTTCATATCTTCAGGCTGTGAACCTAAAGGTTGATACAGATCTTTACCGTACAGGTAATCCTCGATCTGTAATTTCCAGAATCTGAAATCCGTTCCATCAAACTTCTCAAGAGGCGATTTCCCTTCAGCCATCATAATTGCTCCCACCAGATCCCTTGAACCAGATGCTCTTGATACGAGTTGTTAGGATTTAAACAACAATTATGGAGAAAATAATGAAAGCAGGAATTAAGGAACACAAATTTGGTTACCCTGTTCGTCAAGAATGACTACGTCTGGGGGCACTACCAAGCCAGAAGATCTACTATTTTCGTGTGATATGAGTGATACTACAATTACAATGAGTCAAAAGTATTTAAATATGAGACTGGGCCGAAAAACCCTAAATCCGCGTGCAGGGCCTCGGAACCGCTCGACCTCGGGCCTTGGTTGAGCGATTCTGCTCGAGCGGTTCACATGGTCGAGCGCCTGCTCGCTGCTGGAAAGAGGGGTGCTCGACCGAGCACATCTGCTCGATCTCGAGCACTGATCGAGCGCCTCCCGCGCGCTGCAACCCCGTTTCACTCAGGCTCCAACAATCCCAACATTTCAAACTGTCTAAAATCGGAAAAAGCAGCACGAGCTAGTAATTTATTGAATCGATCAACTCATCGATCCGACTCAATTTATAAAAAATAAAAAATTATGGGGCTTTTTGCAAAATAAAAATTTCTTACCGAACACCTTGTCTTAGTTCTCGTTTACATGTCCTGCTTTTCTTTCCTCCAGATCTTTTTTTTGTCGTAATTGTTCCTACAATGCACTATTACAACGAAAATAATACAGATTATTGTTTATAATTTGTATATTTAATTATATATTATATAATTATGATTTCATATCGTTGGATTTTGTTTGAACGCAAGCATTGAGGTTGTCCGTGTCTAATATTAGCTGCACTTTTTAAAACATTTGTTGAAACTAGGGATGAACATTTCGATTATTCAGTTAAGGAATCGAATCGAAATAACCAAAATATTTATCGTTATAAACCAAAACTGATCTAAATCGAAAAAATTGAAATTATTTTATATTTTAAATTACCCAATTTTTAAAGGCACATGTCCATTTTTTCAACAATAATTTAAAAATTAGATAACACAACACAATGTCCATATTATTATTCTATTACATAATTTAATAATCAACATAAATTGTGTATATAAAGTGTATTATTTCGGTTAGAAAATAAGTAAATGAACTTGAAATAGGATTATATATATATATAGATTATATATATAATGTATTATTTCGGTTCGGTTTTTGATAATTTTACCTTAAAAATCAAAATCGAAAATAAAAAAATCTAAAATTAAAAATCAAAATCGAATTGATTACTAAATTAATCAAATCGAATTTATATTTCGGTTAGATTTGACTTGATCTTTCGATTTTTTCCGGGTACTGCTTACCCATAGTTGAAACCGTGTAAACATGAAAATATCCACCATATCTGTTGACTGAAACGTTTACTTGGTTTTATAAAATCGTTGCTAAGTCAGCAAATAATAAGGAAACTGAATAAGGTTGGTGGATAAGCTTTAATAAAACCTACACTAGACTAAGCAAAAAAAAAAAGGTTGTCTCCAATTTATTATACATGACTAATAAAAAAAATTATTAACATTTTTAAGTATCTAATTAATTTTATAAAAGTTACAGTAGCTAATCAGACGCAGGGTGTGTTTCAGAAAAATTATAAGTGAATATAATTATTTAAAATTGTGCACAGAACTAATTTGGGGTGTTTTGATTTTTTATTAGATTAAATAAATTGTTAAAAGCGATAAAATATAATGTGCACCATTTGGTGTCCGGTGATATTAGTAAACATAATATCTTCTCATCAATAGTTATAAGTTAAAAGTTGAAAAGAAAATGTTTTTGGTATCTTATGAGTATTTTTTAAATACAATGATTTTTTTTTTCAAACACTATTGAATTTTCTTTGATTTTTTTTAAATATTATCAACTTTTACTATTAATTAATTTTTCCATAATCAATTCTTTTTTGACAGGATTTAATCAATTCTTCAAATGTATGATCGAGGTGACTTGATCTTGGCGAAGGTGATTCTATACTGCAACCACCTGGCGATGAAAAATTATTAAGAGACGGGATACAAATTAACAAACCAACATCCACGGAGGCTGGTGGATTAGTTTCTGAGCTGGGATAAAGGAGAATTAATGTTGGGCTATGAATTAGGCTATTAACAACAGAATGGGCCTGGGATTTATCAAGAACTGGGCCAAGAGTTGAAGGGCGAAGGGGGTCCGGTTATTAGCACCCCCAACATTAGTAAATTCACCCACAAGAATTATGAACTCCCTATTATGGCCTTAAAAAAGTAACCCTTCTCTTTTTAATTTTTTGCAGGATTACCTCTTATTTTCCATCATTTTCCAACCCGTCCACCGCCGCCGGCCGCTGTCAGCCGCTGCCTACCCCGTCCCCTCTTCTCCCTATTTTCTCAACCTTGCTATTAGTCTTCCCCAACCCCACCATCACTAGAAACAGAGTAGCATGTACATAGGCTATATATTCAAACCACGTATTGCCACAATCCCCACAAATAACACAATCAAAAGCTGCAAAACATCCTCAACTACTTAATTGGTTTATACCATAATCAAACCTACAACTTTCTTGAAAATATAAAATTTCATCATCAAGAAATTCAACCCACACATTTAAGCTTTCCTAATCCTTCTAACACTAGATTTCTTTTCAGTAACCCAAACTGATTCCTCCACAGGCATTATCATACATGACAAACTCTTTCCAAAATATAACATAAAGATTGATTGTCCCATATGAATTTATTGACAATAAAAGACAGAAATAGCAGCAAATTTCGTAATTAACAAGTAAAAAAGAACAGAATTTACAATTTAATTTAGAGGCATAGGCGGACGGTGGCGTTAATGGTGGCAGGTATCGGAGGACCAACGACGAGACCGACAGCGTGTTTGTGAGCAACTAAGGCACGAGGCGAAGGAGCGACCCTGAAAATGACTCTGTGTTCGGGAGTAGTTAGAGCACGAGGCAAAGGACCGACGCCGAGAAAAACGCTGGCTGTAGTGGGGAAGACTAACAGCAAGATTGAAACTGGGAGAGAAAAAGGGGGTGGAGCAGCGGCGGGTAGGCGGCGGCGACCGGCGTTCGTGGGCGACGAACCGAAGGGAAAAAAGGGTGAAAAAAGAGAAAATAGGATTTATGATTTTTTTTTCTGGGCATAATGGGTAGTTCAAAATTTGTGTGGGTGTATTTCCTAATGTTGGGGGTGCTAATAACTGGACCCGAAGGAGAATTTAAATTGGGCTGGCCCAACAATCTAATTTTCGTTGACCACGTGGCGCTCCACTATAGGCTGGGGTGAGTCACGGGAGATTCTGAGCTCAAATTATACATTTGTGATTTATTTTCGTTTTTCCTCTGTGTTTTTGGGTTCAAATTATACAGGTGAAAGTACCCGAGAGATAACCAAACGAAATGTACGTTTTCTTAGTTCTGTGTTTCTGCATTTTTACGTTGCTTTCTTAATGGTTAAATCTGTATTCTAGAATTTTCAATTTTCAAATTTTGAATTTATGTTGTTCGAAAGCCGAAATGTGCAATTTGCTGATTGGACTGTGTTAATATTTCCTGAATTCATGCTTGCTTTATTATTCGGATGTAATGTTACCAATTCTTGTGCTATTTCTTGAGGATTTAAGGCAAACTTGGGGTGCATGCTCTTAAATTGGTTTTTAATTCATGGAACCTGAAACTATTAGGGTATAATACAGATCAAGTTTAGTGGATTAGAAATGTGCGTTGAAATTGGTGAAATGAGTCATATAATCCAGTTTCATATTATGAAACTTGTTCATATAAGACCAACTCTAGATTTAAATGGAAACAACATAGCTAAATTTAAGGTGGTTTCATGGTAAAAAAATATATGGAATTCAAATAATTTGTCTCAGATTTGCTGAATAAATACTGTCTTTAAAGTTCCTTGTTAATAGGTGAATTTTAGTCATCAGTTTGGGCAATTGCCAGCGTTGATTTATATAATAAATCATGCACTTCTGCACCATCATCTAAGCATTTTGCTTATGTTGCATTGATTTACTCTGTTCTCCAACATGGTATATAGGAATTTAGGGATACTTTTTTTAGGCCTGGAACTTAAACGGATTGCAAATTAAGGACAATATCGGTTCAGTTTGGCAAATGTAGGCCATTAAAAAACCCGCGCATGACCCGTAGCATACTTAGAGTGTGTTTTCAAACTCTAAAAACAACTTTCAGAATCACTTATTTTCAAAGCTATTTCTCACAGTTTTTGAAAAAAAATGATTTTAGAAGTTATTTTGTAGAGTTTCAAAACACACCTTTAGGCCCACCAAAATGCACGTTTTTTTTAATCGCCTACATTTGCGAAACTGAAAATATAGTGCCCTTAATTTGCAAATCCCTAAGTTACGGGGCCTAAAGAAAACATTATTCCAACTGATTTCTTAATAATTATTTTGGTAGATGGATTGGGAAGGTCAGAAGCTAGCAGAGCAGCTAATGCAGCTGCTTTTGGTATTGTTTGCGGTGGTGGCATTTGTGACGGGCTATGTATTGGGGTCGTTCCAAAACATGATGCTGATTTACGCGGCTGGTGTTGTGTTAACTTCTTTGGTAACACTTCCCAATTGGCCATTTTTCAATCGCCACCCTCTCAAGTGGTTGGAACCCAGCGAGGTCGAAAAGCACCCCAAGCCACAGCCTACTAATACCATCCCAAAGAAGAAGACATCTAAGAAATAGGTATCTTTTACTACCAGATCATGTTCACCACGAAACGTGGTTTGTGTACAAACTTTGATATAAAAAACAATTTTTGACAGAAAGAATAATTCATAAACAAGTAATAGGTGTTAAATTAGGCCCAAGGTTTAAGAAAAAAAATTGGTAAAGAAAGAAGAATTGAGGTTCTTTACTCCTTTTCTTCTTTGTGAATCTAATCTTTGATGCTGTGGTTTTTACTTATGCTGAAAATGTGAACTAGACTATTGATGATTGTTTTCTTTACCACAATTGAGTTTTGTGTGTGTTATTTTCTATTTCATGTTTACATTATGTTCTAATTTTCATTAGTTGACTTTCGGTAAAATTATGTGATTTTTCATGGTACTGAACTTTATTGTGTAGGACAATGTGTCAATATGTTATATGAATATATAAATGATCTTCAGTGAAAGTACAAGTGGCGCATGCCTTGTGCCTTGGGCGCTAGGACCCCTCTTATGTCCATTGGCCATTTTTTATTAAGTTAGTCTCATGTGCACTCGGGTGTATCGTGCACTCATAATACATTTTAGAAGCGTCCAATTAGACAAAATAGAAAATGCAACTATTCCAAACAGAAAATGCAACTATGTTCCCATATTAATAGTTGCACTTTTCTGTGTAAATAAGTCGCACTTTTCAACATAACAAGTTATACACTTCTAACATGCACTATGAGTGTACGGTGCACCCGGATGCATACAAGACCTAGCCTTTTTTATTTGTATAGATATGTTTGGATCGAATATATATTCATTCCTGCATAACTAGAGAAACTCATATTGTTTCTAAAACTCGTATGACGATCTCATACATAAGAAGGAGTACAAACTAGTACAAATCAACATCCATCTCTTTTAAAATATTGAAACGTCAATGTTCAAATTATGCTCCGTCTCACATGCCTCATGTTTCTATCGAAACACTTGTCCTATTACTATTATTACTATTACCCATTATCATATAAGACCAGTTGTTCCAAATTAATCCACTTCTTTTTATCCCCACATCAAACATCTACGTTAAGGGATGCAACAATGATTTTTTTCTTAAGAATTCTTAACTTCGGAGCATTAACTGACATTAATTATTAATTAAGCTAATCCTTTATTTTAGGCAAAATGCATCTACAGGTTCTTAAACTATTTTTTTTTGTTTCGAAAAGTTCTTAAATTATTTTTTTATTTTAACAAGTCTCAGAACTATTAAATTTTATTTCGTAAGATTCCTAAACTATTCTTTTATTTAATGAAGTTCCTAAATTATTTATTTTTTGTTTCAAGCAGTCCTTGTTTACGAAATCTTCTAACCAATCTAAAAGAATCATTAAGTAAAATAATGGTCAATATTGACAATTTTGAGAATGATGATGTGCATATTTACTTAATGGTTCTGTTAGATGATTAAAAAAAATAGTCAAGAAGGATTGCGTGAAAAAAAAAATAGTTTAGGGACTTCATTAAATAAAAAAATAGTTTAAGGATCTTTCAAAACAAAAGTTAATAGTTTATGGGTTTCTTAAAACAAAAAAATAGTTTAAGGACCTCTCGAAACAAAAAATAATAATTTAGGGACCTAAAAATGTATTTTACCTTTATTTTATTTTATGTGTCGATCATTTGATGGGTTGTTAGAAAATTAACAATGAGTATCATGTGATGAGAGTTGATTGAGTGATAAAAGTAAAATAATAAATTACTTACTTTTATTCTCATTACGGATACATTAAAATTGTCAAGCATCATCTACTGTACAGCGGTTCTCATGGGTATTTAGGTGCATTATCCACTCATAGTATATTTTAGAAACATATAATTTAATATATTAAAAGATGTCATTTATTTATAATGCATGGTGCAATTACGGTGTCGTGCAATAGGGGATCTATTTCCCAATTAAGTGGGCCCTTAATAAATTAGTATTTATATTTTGATGTTCACCAAAGCTGCTATGTAACTGCCTATTATTATCAGCTTGTTTAGACTCTCCTTATCGAGCCAACCAAAGTGATGGTCCTAAAATTCTGTCAAAAAAAAAAAAAAAAAAAAAAAGTGATGGTCCTCAAATGTTCGAAACTAATTATTGTAAATTTGTAATAGCATATATATATCTAACATGCAAAAAGAGTGGTTTAATGCGATTGAAAAGATCGATGTTTGTTTCTAGTGTGCAAATAACCCTATATAAATATGACGTCCACCATTTTAATTTCGACAGAAGTATATGACATAAATCATGACAAAATTTTGTATGAGATATAGATTTACTACACTTTAGTCTCAACTCTTTTTTCACATTTAATATTTTTCATGTTTAAGCGATAGATTTTTTTATTAATATTTACAATAATAATGTAACTTTTAAAGAGATATACAATAGAAGAGATGTAGATCTATCATACCTCTCTTTAAAGTCATTTATCATTTTAAATATTAATAAACAATGCGCTTGCTAGAACACGAGAAAAAAAGTAGTGTGAAAAGTGAGTTGGGATGGAGGTAGTACTCCCTCCGTTCCAATATTACTTGAACACTTGTTTTATTTGGATGTCCCAACATTACTTGAACATTCCCAAAATGAAAACAAACATAATATTAATACACTCACAAGTCACAACACCTTTATTTTATTCAACTCAAATTCACTAAAACCCACTTAAATTGGTTTACGTGTTATTTTCAGTGTTCAAGTTTTCATGGAACGGAGAGAGTATATTATATGATTATAAATTTATGAAACCTCAAACTAATCATGTTTTAATATAAAACAAGACGATCCCTATAGATAAGTATAAGTTTGTAAAGTCGATCCCTGTATATATATATATCATGAGTTGGTATGCTCTGAAACTTGTTTATCGTGAAATTAATTTTTTTATAGGCATACTCTTTAATATTATAAGTCACACCCTTTAGTAATATAAATCACATCCTTCAGTTATCACTACGATACCCTCTGCTATAATATAAGTCACACCCTTCACTTTTATGAGTAATACCCTTTATAGTAAAAAAACATCACATCTTTTATAGTAAAAAATCACATTCTTTAGTTTAATAAGTCACACTTTTTAATCAATTTCACTGTAAAACTTGTTCACCCTATATTTTGTCATATATCATTGTCCAAGTTTGTATTATTGACATAAACATATTATATTTTTAGGTTTATTTTTTTAAAGGTCAACAACAAATTATATTAATATTGAGTAGAAGGGTATTTCAACTCTTACAATTAGAAAACAAAGTTTTAATTTTCAAAGCACTGTAGCTATTTACGGTTAGAGGGTAAGCAATAGATACGTGAAAGGCAAAAACTTGTGTGGGTCTCGTATACATTTAGATGCACCATGCATTCATAGTGAATATTAAAATTGTGCAACTTGATATATTGAAAAGTGTAATTTGTTTATACTGAATCGTACAACTATTTTCTCATATTAATAGTTGCATGATTCAGTGTAAATACGTTGCACTTTTCTGTATAGCAAATTGCTCGATTTTAAAATGCTCTATGAATGCACGGTGCAACTCATGAATGCATATAAAACAGTGATGTCAAAACCGGACCGGACCGGTGGTTGAACCGGGAACCGGCCTGGAAACCGGTTCAAATACCACTTAAAAAGAACCGTTTTTCCGGTCAAACCGGGATAAACCGGCCGGAACCGCAAAAAACCGGTGAAACCGGGGAACCGCCGGACCGGTGGAACCGGGCTTCTTTTTTTCATTTACTTCTATTCCCAACAAAAACGCAGGCGCACCCCATCTCAAAAAACTTGATTGAAAATCAGATGCTTAAAAACCCTTGTTCTCAATTTAACTTTTAATCCTCTCTGCGCCGTCTCCATCGGCGTCTGGCACTACTCGCGACACCTCTTACTGGCGGCGTTGCCAATTTTTCTTAACATGTTCTTTCTTTTTGAACGGATCTCTTTCTCTATGTCTCGAGATATATACATGCGTGCGTAGGTATGCGTGCCTGATAATGAGTAGTGTAGCGCCATAGTGGTTGAGGTCCGTGGATAAGTGTGATAAAGATTTTAATTTGGGTCTTGTATTGGAACTTGGAAGACTTAATATTTTAATTTATTTTAATTAATTTAGAATTTTAGATGCTTAACGTACTAGGTAGGATGTTAATTACATATATCAATAAATTGTTAAAACAAAATTGTTAATGTTAATTAGGAAACTATGAGTGAAATTTAATAATTAATCACTATTAGTTTAGATGGATTCTTTGTCAAGTGGTCAACAATGTAATACATGAAAACGGTTGAACCGTCGGTCCGATCGGTTGAATCACCAATCGGTGGTTAATCCGGTTTCGATCACCGGTTCGGTTATGAAAACACTGATATAAAACTTAGCCCAAATTTTTTTGTGAAAATCAATATTTGATTTTCGCGGTGATGTCCAAATCCAACTCGCTTTAATCCGCTCCAATCCGTATCCTCCCACTAAAAACGTCTACGCGTCACTTTCTCTCATTTCTTAGTCTCTCAAAATTGTTTGGTCAGTCTCTCAAAATCCCTAAATCACCGTCGAAAAAAACAAAATACAATCCATAACAACTTCTGTTTTTCTGTGGTGTAATACAATTATGTTATTAGTGTAGTAATGTTATGTGATTAGTGTAGTATTGTCACGAGTTTATATGTGTTACCCTATTTTTACTCCATAACAGCCTTTGTTTTTTATGATGCAATACTGTTAGGTGATAAATGTAATACTGTTATGTGATTAGTATAATACTGTCAACGGTTTATGTGTTACTCTATTTTTACTCCATAACAATCCATATTTTTCTATGGTGTAATATTGTTATATATGTGATTAGTGTAAATGGTGACTCGAACTCATGACCTCACGATATAGGTAGTAGTGCTCTAACCACTTGAACTACTTCACTTCATCTTATGTGATTAGTGTAATACTGTCACGAGTTTATGTGTGTTACTCTATTTTTACTTCATAACAACCCCTGTTTTTTATGGTGTAATACTGTTAAGTGACTAATGTAATACTTTTATGTGATCAGTGTAATATTGTCATGGGTTTATGTGTTACCCAATTTACTCGCCATAACAACCCCCATTTTATATGATGTAATAATGTTATGTGATTAGTGTAGTGCTATATGATTAGTGTAGTATTGTCACGAGTTTATGTGTATTAACCTATTTTTACACCATAACAACCCCTGTTTTTTGTGGTGTAATACTGCTAGGTGATTAATGTAATACTACTATGTGATTAGTGTAATACTATTATGAAAATAGGTTCAATTTTGAATGTAATATTGTTACGCTTTGCATGTAAAACTATTATTTTTTGTTTGTAATACTTTTTTTATTTTGATTTAATATCTTCTAAAATTGACCTTTTTATGTTTTAAATGTAGTACTATTATGTTTTGTCTTTAATATTGCTTTAATTTGATGTAACGTACCCTTTAAAATTACAAATTTTATTGAAATTTATTATAAGAATAAATAAATTAGTAAAAGTAATATTTTCATAATCGAACCGGTGATCGAATCGGACGGACCCACCATCGGCCACAATCGTTGGACCAATTCAACCGTGGTTCAACAACTTTTCTATGTTTAGTTAAAAAAATAAAATAAGTATACACCTACAAAAATTTAAATATATATTTTATAACTTTTCATATCATATTTTATAAATTTTGTCCCACCTCATACATTTATCCCACATCGAAAAAAAAAAGAAGAAAAAAACCGATTATTTCCGGTTGAAATTTTAAATATTTAATATAAATTAATAATTTAATTTAAAAAAAAAAAAAAAAAATATAGTATTTTTAACGGGTTATCCCGAATCCGATTATAGTGTTTTTTAAGTTCTTGGCCGGGTTGAACCAATCAGTTCAACCTACGGTTTTGAAAACAGTGAAAAGTATTAATTAATGAATGTATGTTATAGCTAAACGTTAAATGACATATTTTTTCTTGCTCGGCTCTAAGTGAAAAGCAAAAAAAATAAGAAAATGAGCTTGAATCCAGTTCTAATTCCAAGAATTAATTTTTATACCTCCCACTACTCTTTTATAAATCAAGGCCGACTCCATTGAAAATTCTATAGTTTCTGACTTTTCAAATAAAAAAATTGAAAGGATCACTATACGAAAAAACTGAAACTTTATGAGGTCTGTCCGCATAAATATTGTTTTGTAGTTTACGTTTATACATTATAACAAACATATAAGGAAAAGGATAATTTATGCACACACAGATGGATTTACATGACAATTTGGATGTATAAACTTTTTTTTTTAAAAAATCTCTATAACGTACTACCGAAAGAAGAAAATGAAAACTGTGCACCTTCATTTCAGAGGAAAAATTACTACTCCTTTTCTCCTAATTTTAATTGGCTATTTTCCATAAATAGTCGTCCTAATTTTATTTGATTATTTTTTAATAAGGTAATAAAACAACTTGCAATATTATTTTATACTATTATTTCTCTCTATCAAACTCACTTTATCCACTTTATACCATTTAATACTATTATCTCCCATTTTTTCTTAATCTCCGTGTCTACAATATTTGGTCAATCAAAATTAAGACGAAGAGAGTAAGATAGTATAAATTTTTAATGCAAATTATTAATATGTACAATGAGATTGTATATATAGTTACTGAAAGTATAAAGGTACCTATGTATATGTAAATATTTTGTACTTATTAATAAATTGTAATTCTAAAATGTATTTATCAATAAGTCTTCGTGTTTCATATTTTCATATTGCGATTTGCGATTACAGTTATGCATTTTTATTTGAATATTTATGTTTATATATCAGGTTGTAGATATGATTTAAATTATTAACATATATTGTTAATTTTAAATCAGCCACCAACACATACATGAATGAGAAACAAACGTGTAAACAAACTTCCCACGTGAAGAACAGAAAGAAATTTCTCTGTTTTCTGAATAGCAAAAGTGGGTGGTAAATTAAATATACAAATAAATCAATTTCACTTTTTTTTATAAGTTTAAATTTTTAGATGAGATGAATTTTTTTTTATGGTATCAGAGCATATAGGCCCAATTCCACATTCTGAATTCGATTAAGCCCACAAATGAGGAAGAGTGTTAGAAAAATTAAATAAACGAAATAATTGCACACATCACTACAAGTTCGAACTATTTTTTTTTAAAAATAAAGATAAAATATATTAAAATGAGCACATGGGGTACTTAAATCCCGAAATGTACAACAAGAGATAACACAAGAAAAGGCTCACAACCTGGTGGGAATGCATACTAATGGATTATACTCCCAACTATAAAATGGATATACAAAAGATAGTGGATAATGTGATCGGATCCACCTCCAAGAACAATATTTGATATCATCGATGAGTTTATTCAAAGTATACGAACTCTCCTTGAAAATCAAGTTATTGCGGACTTTTCAAATCTTCCACAGAATAGCTTGCCAAATCAAACCAAAGAATAACCAGGTGGCTTAGCCCACCTGGCCGTAGATTGACGATTTTAAGTGGAAAGATTTGGGTCTTGGTGTCTTACTTCTTAACAACTAACATCTAACTTTCTTTCTTGCGATCAAAAAAAAAAAAAAAAAAAAATCAAACCAAAGAATTTTTAGATGAGATGAAATTCTTTCCAATGATGGTGTAAAAAGTTAAATCCACGAGTGAGGGAGTTTTAGAGAAATTAAATAAACTAATTGATATAACACCGTTATACAAGTTCGAATTTTTAAATAAGATAAGATTATTTCAAAAAAGGTTTAAAATGATTTCGATTTTGTTGTTTTCCCCAAAATATTAAAAAATTAAATTATGAATTATGATAGTCTCAACAGTCTCATTTTCACGGGGTCGGAAATGTATTATCGTGTGAGCTGTCTTATTCAATTATTTTACCTTTCTTAATTTCAAGGGGGAGTATAATGTCAACTTGCCAACACACATAAATGTTAACACAACCCATATTAATTTTTCTCTTCTTTTTTCACGGAGACAATTATTTTCATTATGATATCAACAATAATAAATAATCTTTTGTTTCAAGAATTAATGAAAAATAAACGCTCTTAAGTTTTATCACGAATAAAAAAGTCATTAAATATCAATTAGTATGTGTGTGATGAGTTATATTTACTTTTATATTTACATACATGATCATTAATTGCATATTTTTACAAAAGTAAATATAAGGACAACATTGATATATGACATTTCATTTTTCTTGAACATTAACGCAAAATGATAAATATTTTGAGTTAAAAATTCTTTTATAGAAAAAAGAAAAGTATAGGATGAACAAGTTTCACACAAAAAATTTGTGAAACTGGTTAAAAAGTGTGATTTATATTACTAAAGGGTATTAGTTGTGATAACTAAAGAGTGTGATTTTTTTACTATAAATGGTACTATTCATAATACTGAAGGGTGTGACTTATATTACAACAAGGAGGTATTAGTAGTTATAACTGAATTGTGTAACTTATATTAAAAAATAATATTAATCATGATAACTGAACGATCATGCATATAAAAAATTCATATCATACCAATTACTTAAAAAAAAAAGGCAAACATTTTGAGTCAGGGGAAGCTTTGTTACGTAATAAAACATACCGCCGAAATATATAAATTCAATTCTTTATGGAAGAAAGCAATCGTTACAACTTGCTTCAAGTCATTGCGTACGACAACTAAAGTCCTTCTTCAGTGAAATACTAATAAATAAAAAATGCTCCAATTATTCTATAATGTCAACCTGATCCTTGTTCAATTAAATTTCCTATCTACAAAAAAAGAATTAATTACGTCCGATTCTTTTCACTTTATTTGGACCCAAATACCTATAATCGAATTGACATTAGCCCGGCCCGATTTGAACCCGGAAAAATAATTTGCGGGCGCACATTCGCGAAATTTGAATCCAAACACAGTGAAAAAAAAAGCTTTTATAAGTATCTAATAAATAGAAAATAAAACTACAGTAAAATTATATATTGAACATGAGATTTACTTCCGGTACGAGAATTCGACCGTCACGAAGCAACACCCAACCGAGTGATACATTCGGGGCATTGAACTTGGAATTTGAACCTCAAATCTCGACCAGATTGGATTATAGGGCTGACAAATAGCAGGTGACAAAATCGTATCCCAACCCATTTTTTAAAAATATTAATATAAAAATTATTTTCAATTCCATGTAATATGCTTATTAAAAAAATTGGGCAAGATACGATGGGGTACGACTATACTTTTTTAAAATTATTTTACATTTTTCTTGCATATGTAAATACTTCCACATTTTTTAAAGCAGATACGATACATTCAAGATGAAACTGAGCTCTATAAATTGCAGATTATCGGTTTAATATTTCAGGCACATTTATGAAACTAAATTACTTCTACCATACTAATATTATTTAACATTTTATAAGTATTAATCGTACGTTTAAAAGACTAGCGACTCTACGGCATTTTCTTCAATGCCATTTGAGTTTTACCCTCTAATTCACGAATTCTTCGAAAATGAGCTTGCAGTATCGGATTCACCGGGGGTGTGATTCGCACCCGATACGCCACGTGGCGTATCCCTATTTTTTTTAAAATTCGGATACGTGTATCCCTATCCGAGGATACGGGTATCGGATACGTATCGGGTTTTTTTTTTGTAAAATTAATTAAAATTTGGGGTTCTTTTTGTAAAAATTTAAAATTTGCTAAATTAAATATTAAACTACTACTCGAAGCCTTCTATTCAGCGTACACTTAACTGATTAGAAAATAAAAGTTGGGAGAAAATAAATTGTTTGTATGTTGATGATATTTGATTTAATTGTTATTTTGTTGCTTATGAGATGAATTTCTTAATATTAGTACATGTATTTTAAATACTCTTGGTATTATTACAAGTGATATATATAATTGTGTAAATTTTTTGATATTATTACAGGTGTTATGTATAATTAAATAAAAATAAATTGACGTATCCTCGCCGTATCGTATCCTAAAATTTTAAAAATCTCCGAATCCCCGCACCCGAATCGTATCGCATTTGCACCCCGCATCCGTACCCGTGCAACACAGGTTTTACCCAAAGTAAATTGAGTTAGTCTCCTGTGCACCAGTAGCACCGTGCAAATGAGGATAGGAATGAAACGTAAATTATAACACTAGCTATAATCGAAATGTGACATTAATTTTAATTGAAACGTGTAAATTAATAAAACTGAACAAATATTAATTTATATATAAAACATCACAACTAAAGAAGAAGTGTCAGTGTCCAGTGACGGAGCCAGGATTTTCGACCAGGGGGGCCCGACTTATAGGAGAAAAAAAGTTTTTTGGTCCTATAACATTTCTGTAATCTGTTTTTCGTCCCAAAAAAATTTAATGTTTAATTTTTATCTCATAACTATCTATATTGTCCAATGTTGGTCCCATTTTCATAAAAAATAGAAAATTTTATCATTTTTTATCATGCACAACTTACGAGTCGGTTAAAATTGAGGGTTTACGAGCTCGTAGCTAACAAAGACATTGACTATTAAACAAAAACTCATTTTTTTTTAAAATTAGAAAGAAAAATAAAATTCCTCCTAAGTTGCGGAAAAAATGAAATTTTATTTAACAGTCAAAGTCCACGTCAGCTACGAGCTTATAAACTCCCAATTTTAATCGATACGTGACTTGCTAGTGATCGAAAATGATAAAATTTTATGTGTTTAAGCCAAAATAGGACCAAAATTGAACATTTGAGATAGCTACGAGACCAAAATTATATTAGATAGTTAAATTTTTTTGAAACGAAAAATGAATTACAAGAAAGTTATGAGACCAAAAAAACTTTTTTCTCCAACTAATAGTAATAAAAATGTACGAAAATAAAAGTTTAAAACAGGAACATAAACCAATACCTATACTTATATAATATAAATTTTAAATGTAATTACATGACATTAAACTATAACATTCCTCTTCGACTTTTCATGATTTGGAAGTATTGCATGATTGTTTTTTTACTATTTTTTTTAAAACATTTTTTCTATGTATACAACCAAACAATTATTAATTCAAAAATTTGTCTCCCATTTGATTAAGTAGTGAACTCTAGATAAGTTGCATTGCTGAAAATGCTCTTCCCATTGTAGTTGTGGCAACGAAACATCAATGAAGACTTAACAAGCAAATAAATAAATGGAAATACAATATGATTTTTATTATAGAAACAATCTTTTGAGTAAGACCTCCTATTCCAGTAACCGTAGAGAAATTTTCATCTAAACTCACGTCAACAATAAAATTTCCTAATTGACTGTCAAGTTCAAGTAGAACAACTTAGTTTTATTTAAACATATATATGTGATTAAATATTTTTTTATACTATATAAATGTGATATTACTAAAAATACCTTGTAAATTTTCAAAATATCAAGGGGGCCCAGTGCCCCCCTGTACCCTTCCTCGCTCCGTCCCAGTCAGTGTCACTAGCTAGCTATAATTCTTTTTTTTTTAAATTACTTATAAACCCGGCATTTCTTGTTGGGTCATTTTCTTGAAATGATATCTTACTCCAAAAATATGATAAAACGATTGCCTTCTGGAAATATAATTAATATTTCTTCAATGTTAAGTTTTGCATGCATCCAAGTACCGTGTATTCATAATGTATATTTTAAAATCGTGTAATTTGTTATATTGAAATATGCAATTTATCTACACTGAATCGGACAACTATTAACATGAAAAAATAGTTGCACGGTTCAGTATAAACAAATTGCATATTTCAGTATAGAATGTTACACGATTCTAAAATACACTATGAATGCACCGTTCACCTGAATGCACATGAGACTCACTATTTCTTCAAAGTTGTTGTCGATTACTGCATCAGTCCCATTCATATAAACTTGTTTCATATAAAATAACTTGTTAGTAACATTTCAAAATTAAAGAAAAAAAAAAAAATTACATATGTGACGGTTATCTGTTTTGTGACACGCTGCCGCAGGTTAAATGATTAACTTAAAAAAATTTATATAATCAAAATCAAAACAGTCGAGACTAACTTTAGAACGAAACAAAATTACTAAAAAAAAAAAAAATAATAGTTTCTACGTACTACAAACATATACATATTCTGTTATGGAAGTCCATTACTTTCATTAAAGTTTTCGCACCACTATTACCTTCTTTTGTCAGTTTATCAACCTATATATAATATGAAAAACCAAAACACATAAGCCCTACTGCGTACACTTTCCAACCATGCTTCAATTCCTCCTTCTCCTTATACTCCTATCGCCCCAAGCGCCCACACGCGCCGCCGCGGAGTGGGCCCAACTGTCATCCAACATCGGCATCTCTGCCATGCACATGCAGCTCCTCCGCACGGACAGCGTGGTTGCGTTCGACCGGACCGACTTCGGCGCCTCCAACATCTCCCTCCCCGCCGGAAAATGCCGCGACGACCCGAATGAGATCGCCCTCACTACCGACTGCACCGCGCACTCCGTAGAGTACGACGTCGTTTCCAACTCCGTACGGCCGCTCTTCGTCCTCACCGACACGTGGTGCTCCTCCGGCGCCGTCATGCCCGACGGCGCTCTCGCCCAGACCGGAGGGTACAACGACGGCGACCACGCCGTCCGGACGTACAACCCTGCAGCGACGGCGCGTGCGACTGGAGAGAGAGTAATCCCGTGCCCACGCGGCGCAGGTGGTACGCCACCGATCAGATACTGCCAAATGGCAGGATAGTTATTGTTGGGGGAGAAGGCAATTCAATTACGAATTCTATCCGAAGAAATCAACGGCTGATAATATAGCATATAATTTGCCCTTTCTCGTGCAAACAAATGATCCCAAAATTGAGAACAATTTGTACCCCTTTGTGTTTCTTAACACCGATGGGCATTTGTTCATTTTCGCCAACAATAGGGCTATTTTGTTCGATTACGTAAACGCCGCCGTTTTGAAGAATTACCCGGTTATCCCGGGCGGGGACCCGAGATCCTACCCAAGTTCGGGCTCCGCCGTTCTGCTTCCGCTGAGGAGTGCCTCATCGTGAAGTTTTAGTTTCTTGGCGAACTCGAAGGGGGTTTTGTCGATCTTTAATAATGGAAATTTTTTACCCGCGCTTGATTCATGCGGTAGGATCCGGGTTAACGACCCGGATCCACAATGGGTCATGGAGACCATGCCCGGTCCCCGGGTCATGGGGGACATGGTGTTGTTACCGAATGATGATGTTTTGATTATAAACCGGGCGGGTGGTGAATGCGGTCGGGTGGGAAATCCGGGTCGTCACGGTTTCGGATAGTCCAATCGCGAGATTTCGAGGTGCAAAGTCCGAGTTCGATAGTCCAATCTGGTACTCCCGATTTCGAGGTGCAAAGTCCTCATTTTATTATAATGTACCACTTTCGAAGCCTTGACAAATTAACTTGGACAACCTTTTTAACTACTCGTGGCGGTTTAATCAATTCTCGTTAAAAACCATTTGCAAATATTTTGAAAGTCAACGGTTATTTTAGACAACCGTTTTGAACCGGCTGCCCAAGAACATAGTTTGGACAGAGGTTCTAACCCGTGTCCAAGAGGTCGGATAATTAATATATATACACCCAAATCGCGAACCAAAGGAAATTTTCCCCAAATCATGAATTAAACCTGCAGCTGATATCGAAGCCCGGCCTCCTTCCTCTACTCTAAATCGAACTTCCGCCGCGCGTTCTCCCCTTCCACTGCCGCCGTCGCCTTCCCATTAGCTCCAAATTGCGAACCAGAAGCCCTAGCCTCCTCCTCCCTCTCCCCCAAATCAAATCATCCGTCATGCGTCCTCCCCCTCCGCCGCCGTTGCCTTTTGTTGCAAGCTCCCCCCATTTGCCATGCCTTGCCGCCTAGCTTTCTCCTTCCATAGGTAATTTTTCTTTTCTATATATATATATGTATGTATATATATATTAGTATATATATATTGAATTAATATTGTGTATATGTATATATATGTTAGTATGTATATATATATTAGGATTAAATGTTTATATAATTGTGTTTGGTTTGATTAATTAGCTAATTTGTTAGGATTAATTGTTGTTAGATGAACAATTGATGCTTGGTTTATATATTGTTAATTGTTTATATATATATATATATATATATATATATATATATATATATATATATTGTGTGGCTTTAGTTTAATTGTTGTTAGCGGCTTTGTTTAATTGTATGTATGGTGTATGTATATTGGTGTATATATGTATATCATGTATATTGGTGTATATATGTATATTGGTGTATATATATCATGTTGTATGTATTGGTGTATGTATATTATTGTATATATATTGGTGTTTGATGCACTCAAGGTGTTTGATAATATGCTTGTGTGAGGATTTAAACATAAATTAGTGTTAATTTATTAGGATTAATGTTGTTAGTGTTAGAGATGAACAACTTGTTAGAGATGAATATATATTGTGTGGCTTGACTTGATTTTTTATACTAATTTAGATATGAACAATTGATGCACTCAAGGTGTTTGATAATATGCTTGTGTGAGGATTTAAGCATAGTTTTGAATATTGTTTGTTTTTTGTTTATTAAATGTTGTTTCTTCTGCTTTACAGGATCATGTCTCGTTTGCCATATCCCGGAGATGATGGAGATGTGATGGATATTTTGATGGAGATCATGGCGCATATGATCATGGTGCATATGATTGACAACATCCTGATGACTTGAGAGAGTGTGACACTGATGCTCCCGCCACCACTAGCAGCTCCGGGGAGAAGCGCACTCGGGGTATAGTCACCATGTCATCTATTAAGAGAGCTCGTAGCAAGGGGATAACACTTCAGGTTAATAACCGCTGTCTATCTAACATAATAAACGAAATTATAAAAAAAAAAGTTAGAAAATGTTAATAACCGCCCAAGTCCCCCCCCTTTGCAATGCGGTTGAAAACCGCTGTCCAAGCCCAACTTTTGGACAATGGTTTTTTAATAGCTGTCCAAGCTTGGACATCTGTTACTTAGACAACTGTTATAACCGCTCTCTAAGAGATTTTTTAACAGCTGTCCAAGCCCAAATGTGTATTAGTGCACTGATTTGACACTGGAAGCGTTTTCTCCATCGTATTTGGATTCGAATTTCGCGAACGTGCGTCCCAAAATTATTTCTCCCGGTTAGCAATCGGGTATCGGGTATAAGCAGCAGCTTGTGTTCGGGTTCACGGTTCCGTCGGATCGGGTTGATGTGAATTCGGTTATGGTTACAATGGTGGCGCCCTCATTTACTACACATTCATTTTCGATGAATCAAAGGTTGTTGGTACTAAGTGGAGGGAGTGTTGCAAAAGTTGGGAAAGGGTATCAAATTCGGGTCAAGGCTCCGGATTCGGGTAATGTTGCACCACCCGGGTATTATCTTCTTTTTGTGGTTCATCAAAACATTCCTAGTGAGGGTATTTGGGTCCAAATAAAGTGAAAATTAATATTCGGACGTAATTAATTCTTTTCTGTAGATATATATGGCAATTCATTTGAATAGGTACGAGGTTGAAACTATTACAGAATAATGGCTCTTTATTTTTATTAACAGGTTTAATGGCTCGTTTTTAGTTTATTACTTTGTTGAAGAATATAATTAAAGTTGTCGTAATGCATTGAAGCAAGTTGTAACGATTATTTTCTTCCATAAAGAATTGAATTTATATCTTTCGGTTATATGTTTTATCAGGTAACGGAGATATAATAAATTAGTGGGTCTAATGTGCATTCAGGTGCACCGTGCACTCATAGTGCATTTTAGAATCATGCAAGTTGTTATAATGAAAGATGCAACGTATTTACACTGAATAGTGCAATTATTTTTTCATATTAATAGTTGTACAATTTAATATAAATAAATTACAGTATAATAAATTGCATGATTTTAAAAAGAACTGTGAATGCACGATGCACTTGGATGCATACAAGATTTAGTCATAATAAATATAAAACTTAAGAGCATTTAATTTTCATTAATTCTTGAAACGAATTGATAAGTATCATATGGGTTGTTGCATGTGAGTCTATTTTCTGATCGAACCCGTGAAAGAAAGGTGAAATAATTGAATAAGACAACTCAAACGATATTCATTAATATTCCGACCCCGTGAAAGTGAGACTGAGAGAGTATCATGGTAATACTTTTCTTTCATTTTTTTGGGGATAACAACAAATCGAAAATCATTTTAAAACCTTTTTGCTATTCAGATAACTTCAAACTTCTTTCTGTTCTTCAAGTGGGAAGTTTATTTACAAGTTTGTTTCTTATGCATGCATATGTACGTGGCTGATTCAGTCAATCAAATATGTTCCGTCCTGAGCTGGATTGGTCATTTACTATTTACACGGTATTTAACGTTAGAACTGTTATTAGTACTTAAGGTGATAAAATAAAGTTTTATTAAGTACATTTCAAACCATTTTACTTTATTGATTTTTTTTTAAAGATAAAGATAAAATTGTATATACGAGCACAAGGGGTACTTCGAAAGCCCAGAGGGTACATGATAGTTACACACTCAAAAATGCACAACTCAACTTTTCAGGAATGTATTCTAACAAATCACTCTCCCAACAATGAAAAGGAACAACAATAGAGAACAGCTAGTGCGAACGGATCCACTTCCACGAGCAAAATTTGATACCATCGTTAAACTCATTCAAAGTATACGAATTTTCCTTGAAAATCAACCCATTGTGCAGCTTCCATATTTTCCAAATAGTAGCATGCCAAATCACACTAGTGGCCTTCCTCCTGACCTTACCCTTTATTGACTCAACAAACACAAGTACACAACATAGTGATCGAGAACTGACAATGCATAGGGGATAGGTTTGTTGAGCCAATAAGATAAGGCTTGCCAAACAAGCAAGGCAACGGACAAGAGCACAACACATGATTCGACGACTCCATCGGTCCAAAGCACATCGAGCAAGCACCAGCCCCCAAACCATCAGACACGCCCCAAAATATCTGTTGGAATTTATAAGCACGTAATACAAATAAAACATGCGCAGCGGAATTAAAAATTCACCAACAACGAATTATAGATTGCATAATTAAATAACAAAATACGTAAACGGAAATCTTACAGTGCTTCGTAAGCTATTTCCTCCACTATTGTATCCACGTAATTTTCGTTCACAGATCCACACATATTTGCCAGTGTTGAATCCCCGTATGGAATTTAGAGGCACGTAAACACGTAACACATGCGCAGCGGAAATTAAAGTTCACCAACAACGAACGGTTAATTGCATAATTAAATACGAGTAAACGTAAACAGAATTCTTACAGCAATTCGTACTCGGATTCCTCAATTATGGTATCCACGTAACAGTCGTTTACTAACTTGCACAGATCTGCCAGAGTTGAATCCCCGAGATGAATTTGCTAGGAAAATTCTAACTTAGAGATTTTATGGAGAAAATATGAACTCACGTATTATGAATTCCCAAGAGCTCATATATATAGGAGAGATCTAGCTTAATTCTCAAGCTAACCTGATTGAGAAATAAAATCCCTAATCTTTATTTAAATAAATCTCTTAGATTTATTTCCCACATATAAAATCTCTACGGATTTAAATTCCATATATGACAAATCTATACGATTTATTTCCATATATATTAAATCCTACAATAATATTCCAAATATTATTAATGGGAATTCTTATTTAATTAAATTTAATTTAATTAAACATTAATAATAATTAATTCCAAATTAATCTATTATTAATTACTTCTCCATAAATTAAATATTAAATCTAATTTAACATTTAATCAACCAACTATAATTAGTAAACAACCATTACTTGTTGTGTGACCCATAGACCCTCATATATCGAGTGATTAGTCAAACTAACGGTCTTAATTGAACCCTAGACAATAAATCAGACATTCTCAATATATGAGGTACGTTGTGAGAAAAATGTGCAACTACCTGTAACTGAAACATGGACTATTACGATTTCCTCCTTTCATTCACGAATACTCTATTAAGCCTTGAACATGATGAAGTGTCTATTCAAATAACTTAATCAATTTATCTCAAATCACTAATTGATCATGTATGTCACACTTAGCCACAAAGTCTAAGTTGACGTGCATCGGCCGATGACTTTGATCCAATTATGATGAGAATATGAGTATTCTCTCTAAATCCACTTTGAGGAATGAATCCTATTCTTGACTCAACTACTACGCACATGTACTTCGTGATTAATCCAATCCAAGCCATATCTACCCATGGTTAGGATGCAAGCGTCGATCATGGTCAAAGTTCATCATCCCACACATGTCGTGCGTATTGACCTCAAGTCAAAGGAGTATCGCATCGCTCCCACTAACAGAGACACCCGTAGACAAATATAGTGGAAATACATCAAACAGTTTCTCTGATGGGTATACCAATACCCTCTAAGGTATTTGAGCATCCATCATGAGATACCTAGTATCTCGTAATAAGTGATATCTTACTACACTCTCTAAGAGTATGATGCAGATCGCACACCAATCTCCATTGTATCATCAATATCTCATTCTTGATGATCCTTGATCGGGACTATTTGAGAATCATGCTTAAGTCATCTGAGTTCTCACAACCTCAATGACATCAATGACTCATGGGAACACTTGCATGAATAAATGCAAACAATCAAACATAATATTCAAACAAGTGTATTGTCATACATTAATATTAAGTGAACTATAATATTAAATCAAACTGAATATCATCGAGTATTATGTCCTTTCAATAGATTATCTTTAGGACACTAACACTAACAATCTCCCACTTGGACTAGAGTCAATCACCTACATGTCTAACCCCTAGACCATCAAATGTCTAGTGTGTACATGAACACTCAATGTTTTGGTGAAATGATCTTTCAAATTAAATATGTGGGAATACATTTTAATTCCATTTGTCCTATCCTTATGATCTCTCGGATCAAATGATAAGTCTAGGTACATGCCTGTTTCTCTCTTTGCTGATCTCAGTTCCTTTGCTTGCGCATTCGCACCAACTTTGTCTTAATACAACTTTATTAGACAACTGACACTCGAAACTACCTCTAGTTCTCTTTAAGAACTATAAAATCCAGACAGCCTCCTTGAGGCTTCTGATACAACAATGTACTCAACTTAGGTTGTTGAATCTACGGTTCTTTTGCTTGGAACTATTCCAACTGACCGCCTCATTATTGAGAGTGAAACGTAACCTGGCTGTGATTTGTAATCATCACAGTCGGATTGGAAACTTGTTTTAGCTTAACCAATCACTACTAGTTCTGACTGTCCACTATAGATAGGGAAACATTCTTTAGTTCGTCTAAGATACTTCAGAATGGTCTTGACAATAATCCAGTGAGACTCACCCCGGATTCTGTTGGTATCTACCAATGATGTTGATATCGTATGCCACGTTTGGCCTAGTGCAAGTCATGGCGTACATGACTGACCCAACTGTATATGCATATGGGACATCTTTCATGTGTTTGATATCAGCTTCAACAAAAGGAAAATCCTTCTTTGACAGCTTTATCCCATGATTTACCGGCAGAGACCCTCTCTTAGAGTTCTCTATCGCAAAACACTTCAACACCTTGTCTACATAGGTGGACTGCGACAGCCCCAACATCATCTTGGATCTATCCTTGTGGATCATGATCCCTAGGATGTAGCAGGTTTCACCAAGACCCTTCATCATGAAGGTCTTTAACAACAAATCTTTAACGGACTGCATTAACGTTATATTGTTTTTCAAAATCAATATATCATCGACATACACGATTATAAAAACAATAATCTTCCCGCTGCATTTACGATAAATGCAAGGATCTTTCGAGTTTCTGATGAAGTCAAAAGACTTGATAGCTTCATCAAATATGATATTCCAACTCCTAGAAGCTTGCTTCAATCCATATATGGATCTCTTTAACTTGCATACTAGATTAGAATTTTGCTTAGATATGAACCCTTCCGGTTGAGTCATAAACACTTTCTTATCAATGTTTCCATTGAGAAAAGTTGTTTTGACATCCATCTGCCAAATCTCATAATCATAGTGTGCTGCTATCGCAAGTAAAATTCGAATGGACTTGATCTTTGCAACTGGTGAGAAGGTCTCATCATAGTCAATGCCTTCGCATTGACTATAGCCATTCACCACCAACCTAGCTTTTTAGGTTTGTACTTTTCCATTTGCACCAGTCTTACGCTTGGAGACCCATTTGCAACCTATGGGTCTAACCCCTTTAGGCAACTTAACCATGTCCCAGACTTGATTGGTGTACATTGAGTCCATCTCGGATTTCATGGCTTCATGCCACTTCCCTAAATCAATATCTGATATTGCTTCAGAGTAAGTATTAGGATCGTCTTTATCCGGTATGTCCACATTATCGAGTTCCTCCAAGAGGTAACCGTGTCTAATGGGCGGATTACGATTCCTAATTGACTTACGGAGTTGTGGTTGTGCAGGCTGTACATTCTGATAGTGAAAATTTTGTGGTGCATTGATTTTATCAATGTCCGGAGAGTCCTCAAGAGCTACACTTTCAGATGCCTCTTGGGCGGGAGTTTGAACTATGTTGTTCTCATTCAGCCCACTTGGAGGTAACTTGCACAGGCAAGCCAACTTCAATTATGCTCCCACTGGCTAAAAGACGATCTACTAGTGAAAGACTCCCACCGTGAAAGTTGCTGAATGATCCCACTGATTTCTTGTCATGTTGCTTTGACAAGATATTAGTCTCTTTGTTAATTTTTGGTTCTTGAATTTCTTCAAGTTCTATCAGCTTACGACCTTGTTCCTTAAAGACATAGTCTTCTTCGAGGAATTTGGTCTGCCTAGAAACAATCACTGACTGTTTCTCATGTAGATAGAAGTAATATCCTTTAGTTTCCTTAGGATATCCCACAAAGTAACCCTTTTTAGCTTTGAATTCCAACTTGTCGGTAAGTATCCTTTTCACAATCACGGGCAACCCTATGTTTGATATGTGTAAAAGTTGGCTTCTTGCCACACCAAAGTTCATATGACCTGTGCTCAACCGATTTAGATGGAATCCTATTCAGAATGTAAATTGAGGTTTGTATCGCATATCCCCATGAGAATGTCGGAAGAGAGGAAAAGCTCATCATGGATCTTACCATGTCTAACAGGGTTCGGTTTCTTCTCTCGAACACACCATTCATCTGAGGTGTTCTGGGAGGAGTCCATTGTGACTGGATTCCATGTAACTTCAAGTAATCAATGAATTCATGGCTAAGGTATTCACCTCCTCGATTTGATCGAAGAGTCTTGATACTCTTACCAAGTTACTTCTCTACTTCATTTTTATACTCTTTGAATTTCTCAAAAGATCCGAATTTGTTTTTCATAAGATACACATACCCGTATCTCGAGAAATCGTCAGTAAAAGTGATGAAGTAGCCGAAGTGACCTAGCTAGAGTGGACAATGATCCACAAACATAGTTGTAGATCAACTCTAGAACTTCTTTGGCATGCACCCCTTTCCCAGAAAATGGTCTGTTGATCATCTTGTCCATGAGATAAGATTCACAATTTCCATAAGACTCACAGTCGAATGAGGTTAAGTAGTCTAACTTTCTTAACCTTGCAATTCTTTTCTCATTTACATGATCAAGTCTACAATGCCACAAGTAAGTTGGGTTTTCATGATTACTAAGTTTGAGTCTTTTATTTTGTATATTAAGAACATTATATCCACAATGCAACAAGTATAAACCATTCACCATAGGGGCATTCCCATAAATCATTCAACGTGAAATAACAATTATTATCACTAAAATGGAAGGAATAACCCTCATATGTCTAACATAGGAATGAAAATAATGTTGCGAGTAATAGGAAGAACGAAATGACAATCATTAAGTTCTCATCTAAAACCAAAGGGTAAGTATAACGCATAAGTCCTCACACGTTCAGTAGCAACTCTTGCTCCATTTCCACGTGTAAGACGACTTCACCTGGATTAACTACCCTAAGACATATGAGCCCCTTTACATTCGTATAAATGTGTGAGCCACATCCCAGTATCTAATACCCAACAGTTAGCGCTATTTGTGGATATGTCTATCTTAATAACAAACATACATGTTCTAGTGTCAGAAGCACCCAGTGCCTTCCTTTTAGCAACCAGAACCTTATAGTCCTTCCTCCAGTGCCCTCTTCTAGTTATAGTAGAGGCACACATCCTTGTCTACCCACTCCTTCTTTTGAACACCATCTTAGTGATAGTGAACTCAAAAGTCTTGAGCACGTTATGAAGTTCAGGCATGGTCGCATCCGTCTTATTCATATTGTAGTTCACAATGAAGCTAAAATATGAATCCGAGAGCGACTGGGGGATAACATAAATGAAAATGTTGGTCTTTTAGTTCAAAGCCTAAATTACCAAGTTTATCAATTAGGCCTATCATCTTAAGCACATGAGGTGAAATCTTCTCTCCTTTAGCTAACCGGCATTTGAATAGATCTCTCATCACTTCATAAATCTCAGAACGAGATTCAGAATCAAAGAGATCCTTCAGATGCTTGAGCATTTAGAAGGGACCCATTTTCTCATGTTGCCTTAAGCAATTCGGGAGTCATGCCGAGCAACATCATTCTGGAAAACATCCTTTTGATGCTTATTCTGAGCTACTACGTCAAACATAGCTGTCTCAAGAAACCCGTTGTAGGGGTAATAGGGATTGACGTGTCCAAGACGTACTCAATCTTTTCTTGCCTTAGCACCAAACACACGTTTAGGTGCCAGTCCATAAAATTTGGCCTAGCCAATTTTGTTTGTTTCCAAAACACATCTCAACAACAGTTATATATTTCAACTAACCAAGAGAAATAAAATAAAATGGAAATTAAACACATAGTTCCTGTGATCAATATTCAGCAATCAAAATAAACACGGCCTTTCTTTTGTGTGTATTTTGTCTCCATTATTTTCACATACTCAACGACCTCATCGGAAGAGTACGAATTTATATCAGATATAAATTGTAATGGACTAGGATCCACATTCCTACTATTACAATATCTGCTTGGGCTGATTACTGCAATAGCATAACTGGTAGGTTTCCAAACCAATTGCAAAACTGCAATTCCTAGTTGATTGAACCTAGTTCAATTGGATGCCCCTTGACTTTTGTTTCCCTGCTTGGGCTGGTGAAACAAAGTCAAGTTGATTTACAACCATCAAGCGGCGACACTACGTGTCCCTATAAAAGTCCCGTTAAATGTAGATCCGAGCAAAAGACTTGGGCCTTAAATACTCATTGGAACGAAATCTCCGATTTACTTTTAACTTTGATGGAAGACATCGTTCAATTCAATGAAAATCATATTTTAGCGAGGATCATTTTTAAAGGCGGGGTATTAATTGCTTAATCGAGATCCAACATGTTAATCTACATCACATTCGAGCAATTATTGGGCGCCGCCTACCCAAACATGATTTACACGGACTAACATTTATATGGATGCCGTCTACCCAAATAATTAATACGGTCCGACAATTATTGGTCGCCGCCTACCCCCAAACAATTTTAATGCGGACTATAAATGCGTTAACGAATTTAAATAAATAAACAAGTCAACGAGTGAGATTTAATAAACCTTTTAAAACAAAATTTAAATCCAATTTTTAACTTTATTTTAAGATTATTAAACCGATAATTAATCAAATTAATTACCAAATAAAATTCAATTTTATTATTTTATTCAAAATAAATTGTTTATTGTTTAGGGGGCTCAGGTGCAAATTTCAAAATTGCACGGGAGGGCCTGTCTCAAATCGAATTTGCAAAATAACCCCCCAACATCATCACCCATTCCAATCGGATCCAATCCAAAAACCAAACACCCAAAACTTTAATTATCAGATTAATCAGTCTAATCATTAACAAAATTAACCAAACCAAATCCAAATTCATCAGTTTAATCACAATTCGAAGAATTAGAGGCACAATTTCAGTCCGAAAATTAAGAATGGGAACAACAGGAACGAAGCCAGACGGCCAAACACCGAGTCGAAGAGGAGTCACATGCGGAATCAAAGTCGGTGCGAGTCACCGCCGCCGCTCATCACAAGCGGGCGACTTATCGTCGTTCGCTATAGTACCGGGTAGGGGGCGCGCACGGGGCCGCGACCCCCTTTTCGATCGAACCAGTTCCAAACCAGGACGACAAAATCGATCTCGATCGGCGGCGCACCGCCTGTTGCTCGTATCGATTCCGATGGCGCGCCGCCTTGAACAACATGAAGAGGGCACCATCGAGAAAAGATACGGACCAGAGGCGACGCTGCAGGGACAATGGCGAAGCGAATCGACGACATCGAAGCGCATCGACGATGGTGAGAGAACCAACTAAAACCACACCACGAGCCTCCGCGCACATTCTGAGGCACGACGCCCAGCGCCGGTCATCAGCGACGTCGCATGGTGTTGTCGGCCATGGTGAATCGCGAGCGAGCGACGAAATCCCCAAAAAAGGGAAAACCCTAATCGTGCGAAAAGGGGAAGACGAGAGGGACGAAAAAGATGGGGTGGGTGGAATTATCTAATAAAACCACTTGCCCCAATTTGTTAATTACCGTGCACCCTAGAACAATAAACATGGTGAGATCAAAATCCAATTTTGATCGCACCGTGTGTTTTATAAAAATTAAATAAAACAACAAATAATTCAATTAAGCAATCAAACAAGAGCCTGGAGTTATGATACCACTGTTGGAATTTAGAGGCACGTAATACATGCGCAACGGAAATTAAAGTTCACCAACAACGAATAATTAATTGCATAATTAAATACGAGTAAACGTAAACATAATTTTTACAACAATTCGTACACGGATTCCTCAACTATGGTATCCACGTAACAGTCGTTTACTAACTTGCACAGATCTGCTAGCGTTGAATCCCCGAGATGAATTTGCTAGAAAAATTCTAACTTATAGATTTTATGAAGAAAATATGAACTCACGTATTATGAATTCCCAAGAGCTCATATATATAGGAGAGATCTAGCTTAAATCTCAAGCTAACCTGATTGGGAAATAAAATCCTTAATCTTTATTTAAATAAATCTCTTAGATTTATTTTCCATATATAAAATCTCTACGGAATTTAAATTCCATATATGACAAATCTCTACGATTTATTTCCATATATATTAACGATAGGTAGCAAAATGTGCATGTTTTTAATGTGATAGAGTACAATTTATTGAGCTCGTTTATGTTAGAATGACAAGTTAAATTACTTATATGTGATTTGATCGAACAATTCCGCACTTGATCGTTTTGTGTGTTTTTAAGTATCTTTAGGTGATTTTTTGGAAAATTATTAGGCCAAATTGGTGTTGCAAAAGCCACACTGGCTGACCCAGTGCAGGCCCATGTTCCAACAGTTTAAGAAGAGTCCAGCGTGTGTTTTGATATGGAAGGGATTTGGTCCAAGGAAAGTGATATGAAGAAGATTTGTTCAAGATATTGGTGGGAAGATTTGATTTGATAATTAATGGTGGGATATTTGGCAAAATGAACCGACTTGATGAAAGAAGGGAAGAAGTGGGCTGCGTACTTTTTAATTAACAAATATATTTCATGAAGAAAGAGAGGCACGCATATCATATATTGAGGAGAGAGAGAGAGCATATCATATATTAAAAGAGAGAGAGCAGGCAGCGAACAACTATTATCTTTTCTGGAGAAGGGCAGAAGATTCGGCGACATGCGTAGAGGAGGAATTTTATTCAAAAGTTTGTTTCGCACTTTATTTCGTTTGAATTGAATTACCGTACAGTTAATTATGTTATTTAGAGGCTAAACACTTTTATTCTGACTCAAGGAATTTCTGAACCCATGTTTTAATGTGATTATTTAATTCGAGACGTTTATGATATTCGGTTTTTGGGATTGTTTAATTCATCTGCTTTAATTTCTTGTGTGTTTGAATTAATTAGTTTAGACTGACCATCTAGGTTAATTGTTTAAATATGCATGTTAAGTCGAAGCATGTAATCCGTGTAATTGTTATATGTGGAGACTCTTAGTAACAACTAGTGGAATTACTAGGGTGAATAAAATCGGGTTCTTACGGGTCGCGCTAAGTGTACTTGAGAATTTGTTTGCTCTCTATCCTAGGAATTAATGCTTTTAACTGGGTTAAATCTACGGGTTAACCTAGACTGCTTAGTTAAAAAAGTTTTCTTGAAGGGACATCTTTTCATTTAAATAAACTTAAGGGATATGACCGGGAAATCGAAGCGCTTTTGATTCCTGAGGGGCATTAATCTTGAAATCGAATAAAGTAAACGTTGAGGTTAAATTAGTCGTGTTAACATGGGGTATGAATGAACCGTGAGTTGGGATATTTAATTCTCATTGATCTCGTCCACTACATCTTTAGTGCTTTTATTTTTAAGTGTTCTATCTTATTTAATTAGTTCGCTATTTTATTTTTCTCTTAGTTATAAAATCCAACCCCCCCCCCTTGTGTGTTATCTCATTAATTCATCAATTGACATAATTGCAATAATCCGTGTTCCCTGTGGATCGATCCCATATTTATCGCTTCTACAAGTTTGTAGGATAGTCCGGGTTATTAATTATTTTTTGTCGCACCTCGACAGTGCGGTCAATTAAATCCTACAATAATATTCCAAATATTATTATTGAGAATTCTTATTTAATTAAATCCAATTTAATTAAACATTAATAATAATTAATTCCAAATTAATCTATTATTAATTACTTCTCCATAAATTAAATATTAAATCTAATTTTAACATTTAATCAATCAACTATAATTAGTAAACAACCATTACTTGTTGTGTGACCCATATACCCTCATATATCTAGCGATTAGTCAAACTAACGGTCTTAATTGAACCCTAGACAATAAATCAGACATTCTCAATATATGAGGTACGTTGCGAGGAAATGTGCAACTACCTGTAACTGAAACATGGGCTATTACGATTTCTTCCTTTCATTCATGAATACTCTATTAAGCCTTGAACATGATGAAGTGTCTATTCAAATAACTTAATCAATTTATCTCAAATCACTAATTGATCATGTATGTCATACTTAGCCACAAAGTCTAAGTTGACGTGCATCGACCGATGACTTTGATCCAATTATGATGAGAAGATGAATATTCTCTCTAAATCCACTTTGAGGAATGAATCCTATTCTTGGCTCAACTACCACACACATGTACTTCGTGATGAACCCAATTCAAGTCATATCTACCCATGGTTAGGGTGCAAGCGTCGGTCATGGTCAAAGTTCATCATCCCACACATGTCGTGCGTATTGAGCTCAAGTCAAAGGAGTATCGCATCGCTCCCACTAATCGAGACACCCGTAGAAACATTTAGTGGAAATACATCAAATGGTTTCTCGGATGGGTATACCAATACCCTCTAAGGTATTTGTGCATCCATCATGAGATACCTAGTATCTCGTAGTAAGTGAGATCTTACTACACTTTCTAAGAGTTTGATGAAGATCGCACACCAATCTCCATTGTATCATCAATATCCCATTCTTGATGATCCTTGATTGAGGGATATTTGAGAATCATTCTTAAGTCATCTGAGTTCTCACAACCTCAATGACAACAATGACTCATGGGAACACTTGCATGAATAAATGCAAACAATCAAACATAATATTCAAACAAGTGTATTGTCATACATTAATATTAAGTGAACTATAATATTAAATCAAACTGAATATCATCGAGTATTATGTCCTTTCAATAGATTGTCTCTAGGACACTAACACTAACAAATTCTACATTAGATATTTTTTGGAGAAATATTTCAAGAGTGTTTAATGAATTCACAAGGACTCATATATATAGGAGAAGTCCAACTTAAATCTTAAGCCAACTTTATTAGGAAAATAAATCTTTAATCTTGCAAATCAAATCCCATAGATTTGATTTCCCTATATATAATTTCCTACAATAATATTCCATATATTATTTTGGGATTCCTATTTAATTAAATAACAATAATAATTAATTCTAAATATAATTATTATTAATTCTCCATAAATTAAATATTAAATCCAATTTAATATCTAATCAACCAACTATAATCTGTAAAAGGAATTTCTTGTTGTGTGGCCCATAGACCCTCATATATCGAGCGATTAGTCAAACTAACGGTCTGAATTGAACCCTAGACAATAAATCAGACATTCGCAATATATGAGGTACGTTGCGAGGAAACATGTAACTACATGTAATTGAAACGTGGGCTATTATGATAATGTTCTTTCATTCGCGAATGCCCAATTAAACCTTGAACATGATGAAGTGTCTATTCAAATAATTTAATCATATTTTCTCATAACGCTAATCGATCACGTTTGTCACATTTGGATACAAAGTCCAAATGAGACGTGCATTGGCCAATGACTAACGATCCAATTAGTATGAGAAGACAAGCACTCTCTCTAAATCCACATTGAGGAATGAATCATTTTCTTGGCTCAACTACCACGCACATGTACTTTATGATGAACCCAATCCATGTCATATCTACCCATTAAGGGTGCAAGCGTCGGTCATGATTAAGGATTTCTTCTCCTCCACACACACCAAAAACATCTAGGAGATAAACTTCTTGCTTTCTAGAGTAGAATTTATTTGGATTCAAGAGCTAAGACAAGATTCAAGTTGTATTTGCTTTATTTGGTGACTTCTATCCCTTTTATTGCTTTCTTTAATTTAATTGCTATGTTTATGGGTTTATGTTTTCTATTGTTTATGGGTTTGACTAGAATCATGATTGACTAATTTTGTTAGTGTTTGGGTGTTTGGAATTGTGATGATGATTGATTAATTGCTTTGATTATGGTTGTTTATCTCTATTGATGGTGATCCTTTAGATTAGGGGAATTTACTTGTTCAATTTGGTTGGATTTTGCTATTAGCTTGTGTGTTTATACTAGTTTATCGCAACGAGAGTTGGGTAGACGGGATTAGGCATATGTGTATTGGTTTAATTCACCGAATTTGAGTTAATTATGCTCTATTGCAACGAAAGTTGGATAGAAACATAAGAACCCCTCTAATTTACATTGGTTACTTTAGTTAATACCTAGAGTGGAAAGTGAAGAGCATATAGGAGAGTTAAACTTAGTATACAAGTGGGAAAACACGGAGACAGAGTAATTAGATAATTAGAGGACCATATTCGTGCAATTACCCGGGTTCGAAAGGGGAGATTCTCCTCCCGATCCTAGGATTTAAAATGATATCGGACCCTAGGCTTATCAAGTATGGGAATGGTACATGTGTAGTGATCGCTCTTATGGAGTAACCGGAAATAGAGGCGAATACCATAATTAATCTTTTGATAATCGTCTCACAAGGAAAAACACCCGAACACCTCATCTTACACTTGGAAACAAAATTGTTTGTTGCCTAATTGCTTTCTTGTTGATTGTTGAATTTTCTAGTTGTTAATCTTTGCTTTGTTGATAATTTAGTTTTAACTCGAAAAAACCAAACATGTTTCACACCATAATCATGCGACCACACATAGTAATTGGACTATATTCCACACCTAGTCCCGTGGATTGATATTAAATCGGGCACTTCAATGACCCTCTTATACTTGAGAGGTTAGTGTGAGAAATCTCGTGTCAAGTTTTTGGCGCCGTTGCTGGGGACTAGGTTGTGTTGAGTATAACTAGTTGTTCGTTGAACGTGATTACTAGTGTCTTTTTCTTTTAGTAACTAACATTGCTAATAGTTGGCTTGGAGATTTGTGGTGTTTGTTGATCCTCTAGGTGTGTATAATCACAAGAGCAAGTGGTATTGAACCAATTCCCATTGATCTTGAGATTGAAGCCACGACTAGGAGAAGAAATCGGGACCGGAATCGAAGATTAGCCCAACAAAGAGAAATGGACGAAAATCAAAACAACCGAATGAATATGGAAGGGGGTGAAAATCGGGAACGTCCTATCTGGGAATATTTCAACCCACAAGTGCAAAAACACTATGATGGTATAACCCGTCCTCCGATAGCGGCTAACAATTTTGAGATCAAGCCGGCCCCCATTCAAATGCTCCAAAAGCAACAATTTGGTGGAGGGAAGAATGAGGATCTGAATAGGCACATAGCTCAATTCTTGGAGTATGCGGATACGGTGAAGACCAACGGGGTAACGGATGATGCTTGGAGAGCACGACTCTTCACCTTCACATTGAGAGACAAAGCAAAAGATTGGATTGCTTCCTTACCGCCCGATAGTCTTGGCTCGTGGGACATGTTAGGCCAAAAGTTCTTATTGAAGTTTTTCCCACCATCGATGACCCTTCATTTTAAGAAGAAAATTGCTCAATTTCGTCAAAGGGATGGGGAGAACTTGTATGAGGCTTGGGAGAGATATAACGCCATGTTAAGGAGGTGCCCACAACACAACTTCGTCAATGATCAAATTGTGAGCTACTTCTAATATGGGTTGAATGATGAGGCAAGAATGTTCATAGACTCTTCGGCGGGAGGCTCGGTGTTTGATAAGATCGGGACGGAAGGGATGGACTTGATCGAGAGGATAACCAACAACACTTTCGATTGGCCCACCGAAAGATTCATAGATCACAAAATTGCCCAAGTGGAAAGTGAACCAAACAATGCCATGGATGAGGCAATGAAGCTCCTTATGAAAAAAGTTGATTCGTTAGCGGAAAGCCAAATGAGAGGAATATTGGGAGGGTACATGGAGATGCCAATGAATGTCAATCAAGTTGAGGAAGTCAATTACATGGGAAGGGACAACTATCAAGGAAACTACCAAGAGAATCAACAATTCCAAGGGAACTACTACCAAAACCCCAACCAAAACTTCCAAAACCAACCTTCAAACTTCCAAAATACCAACCAAAACTTCCACAATCAATCCTCAAACTATCAAAACCGTTACCAAAACAATCATTCCCAAAACTTCTCAAACCAAAACAATCCATCATCAAACTTCCAAGGCCAAAATAACCAAAACCAACTATCTAGCCAAAACCAAGGTCAAAACCAATACCAAAACACCCAAGCCTTCCCACACAATAACTCCTACAACCAAAACCTCCGAAAGCACGAAAACTTTTCATACTCCAACCCGAAAGCCGCTCTAACTCTACCCTCGTGATTTGATCCCGGAGCCCGTTCCCCCAATAACGAAGGAAGACCTACTTTGGAAGATAGTCTAGCAACCTTCATCAATCTTTCAAACCAACAAACTCAAAAGTCGAATCAACGGTTTGATAAGATTGAAGAAGACTTGAAGAACCTTGGAAATATTCCAAATGCCATCACATCTCTCTCGAGGCAATTGAAGAACTTGGAATTCCAACTAGGACAAGTGGCATCCTCAAGCCAAGGGAAGGATAAAGGGAAGTTCCCCTCAACAACGGAGGTGAATCCTAGAGAACATTGTAAGGTCGTTGAATTGAGGAGTGGTACGAGGTATGATGGATCGAGCATGCCTTTGGAGGATGACGAGGGAGAAAAAGAAGATGTTGAAAAGAACGATAAGCAGGAGGAGATTGTTGTTGAGGATACTTGTGTTGAGAAGGAAGGTGTTGAGGAGAAGAGAGTTCCTAAATGGAAGAAGGCTAAGGAGTTAAAAGAGAAAAACGAGAAGGTTGAGTGTGATGGATGGGGAATTCCTAAAACCCTCATTCCACCACATTTTCCTCAACGTTTCATGAAGAAGAAGCTCGATGATAAGTTCTCAAAATTCTTGGAAATTTTCAAGAAACTGACCTTGAACGTGCCCTTCTTGGAGGCAATCGAGGAAATGTCGTCTTATGCAAAGTTTCTTAAAGAATTGGTCACAAAGAGAAGGAAGACAGAAGGTGCTGAGATGATAAGCCTAACAAGTGAATGTAGTGCTCTACTACAAAGGAACCTCCCAAAGAAAGTCAAAGACCCCGGGAGCATCACATTGTTGTGTGAGCTAAGCAACACGGAGAAGAGAAATGCTCTATGTGATGTTGGAGCGAGCATCAATCTTATGCCAAGATCAATTTACGATCTTTTGAAAATAGGTGAGCTCCAACCAACGTCCATGACATTGCAATTAGCGGGTCATTCTATCACCTATTCGGATGGTATTGTAGAAGACGTGCTCGTGAAAATCGATAAATTTGTGTTTCCGGCGGATTTTGTGGTGCTAGAGATGGAAGAGGACGTTGAAATTCCTTTGATCTTGGGTAGACCGTTTTTAGCTACCGTAAGGGCGATGGTAGACATGTATACGGGCAAGGTGACCTTGAAGCTCGATGATGAGGAGCTTGTTTTTTACTCCTACAAAGCCATGAAACATATATTTGAGAAGGAGGAGTGCAAAATGATCGATGTCGTTGAAAATAGTGTTCAAGCGGAATTCAAAAAATCCTTTGACCCTTACTTTGTCAATGGGTACTACAATGCACTCTTTGAGAACGATGAAAGCTCCTTTGAGGATGATGATTGCAAAGATGTGCTTGAAGTGGATCAAGTCAATGAAGTGTGGGGAAGGAAAATGATCCCAAGCTTGCCATTAAGGGATCCGGTTGAAGAAGTGGAGAAGCAAGAGGAGAAGAAAATCGGGTTAAAGCCATTGCCCGAGCATCTCACATATGCATATCTTGAGGATGGTAAAAAAAATTTGGTAATCGTTTCTTCCTTTCTCAATTCGTGTGAGTTAGAAAAATTATTGGGAGTGCTTCGTAAGCACAAGTCCGCAATTGGGTGGACAATTGAGGATATCAAGGGAATCAATCCCTCCTTATGCATGCATAGAATAAGAGTAGGTAGTAAACCAATTGTCCAACATCAAAGGAGGGTGAACCCAATAATACAAGAGGTGATCAGGAAAGAGGTCATAAAATTTCTTGATGCGGGTATGATTTACCCAATTTCGGATAGTCCTTGGGTGTCACGACTCCACGTGGTTTCTAAGAAAGGGGGAATGACGGTTATCAAAACCGATAATGATGAGGTGATAGCTACACAGGTAGCTACGGGGTGGAGAGTGTGTGTAGACTATAGGGAATTGAACAAAGCCACATGCAAATATCACTTTCCCCTCCCTTTCATGGACCAAATGCTAGATAGGCTTGGGGGTTTCAATTTCTATTATTTTCTTGATGGGTACTCCGGGTACAATCAAATTATGATTGCCCCGGAGGACCAAGAGAAGACGACATTCACTTGTTCCTATGGAACGTATGCTTGGAGACGCATGCCCTTTGGGTTGTGCAATTCTCCCGCTACGTTTCAAAGGTGCATGATGTCGATCTTCCATGATTTGATTGAAAACGTAATGGAGTTGTTTATGGACGATTTTTCAGTGTTTGGTGAATCATTTGATAAGTGTCTTTTTAACTTTGAACTCGTGCTAAAGAGGTGCCAAGAGACTAACCTTGTCCTTAATTGGGAAAAATATCATTTCATGGTTAAGGACGTCATAGTACTTGGCCACCATGTGTCGTCTAAAGGTCTTCAAGTAGATCGAGCAAAAGTGGTGGCAATTGAGAAACTTCCTCCACCTTCTAATGAAAAAGACATTCGTTCCTTCTTGGGACATGCCGGCTTCTATAGAAGGTTTATAAAAGATTTTTCTAAACTCTCATCTACTTGAAAAGGATGTCCCATTTGTGTTCACTAATGATTGTCTTGAAGTTTTCTTAGCATTGAAGGAAGCACTTATAGCCTCTTCGATTTTGGTGACTCCGAATTGGGACGAACCGTTCGTCCTCATGTGTGACGCGAGTGATTATGCAATGGGGGTGGTGCTTGGGCAAGTAAAGAAGAAGAAATTTAGGGCAATCTATTATGCATCGAAGACTTTCAACCCCGCCCAAGCCAATTACACCACAACGAAGAAGGAGTTATTGGCCGTAGTCTATGCTTTTGATAAGTTTCGCCCCTACCTTGTAGGGGGAAAACTATTGTGTACACGGACCACACAGCAATTCGGTACCTTATGTCCAAGAAGGATGCAAAGCCAAGGTTGATCCGATGGGTGCTTCTCCTTCAAGAATTTGACATAGAGATTCGGGACAAGAAGGGGACCGAAAATGTGATAGCCGATCACCTTTCAAGGTTAGAAAGGGACAAGGACTTTGTAGAAGAAGAAATCGAGGTGAAGGATGAATTCCCGGATGAGAAGTTTTTGAAGTTGGAAGAGCTCTTTGAAGAAGTTGAGAGGATTTCGGTGATGCGAATTGAGGTAAAAGAACCTTGGTATGCGGATTTGGCCAACTATTTGGCTTGTGGAAAGCTTCCCAATGAAATTCCTTCACATGCCAAAAAGAAATTCCTCAAAGATGTGAAGAGTTTTATTTGGGACGATCTGATGTTATACAAGAGAGGTCAAGATTCTATCATGAGAAAGTGTGTTCCAAAAGAAGAAGTTGAGGAAATCTTGACCCATTGTCACTCTTTACCATGTGGGGGTTATTTTGGAGAATCGAAGATGGGAATGAAAGTTCTACAATCGGGCTTCTATTGGCCCACGATTTTCAAAGATAGCCAAGAGTTTGTTCAAAGGTGTGATCGATGACAAAGGATGGGAACCATAACTAAGAGGGATGAAATGCCTTTGAACATTTTCTTGGAGGTAGATATTTTTTATGTTTGGGGGATTAATTTCATTGGACATTTTCCCCCTTCATTTGGATTCATCTATATCATTGTGGGGGTGGATTATGTGTCTAAATGGGTGGAGACCATTCCTATCAAGCTCAATAATGCAAAGACCGCGATTCAATTCCTAAAGAAGAATGTGTTCACTCGATTCGGAGTGCCAAGAGCATTGATAAGTGATGGGGGTACCCACTTTGTCAATCGTGCCATGGAAAAGTTGCTTGTGAAGTATGGGGTTAAGCACAAGGTCGCCACCGCATATCACCCACAAACAAATGGATTAGCGGAGGTGTCTAATCATCAAATCAAGCACATCTTGGAGAAGATGGTGAACTCGAATAAGAAAGATTGGACGATTCGCCTTGATGATGCCTTGTGGGCCTACCGAACGACTTACAAAACTCAATTGAACATGTCTCCGTACTAACTCATTTTTGGAAAATCTTGCCATCTTCCGGTGGAGCTAGAGCACAAAGTCTATTGGGCCACTAAACAATTGAACATGGATGGTGAAAAGGCGGGGGAAAATCGTTTACTTCAACTTCACGAGCTAGAGGAGTTTCGGGAGAATGCCTATGAGAGCTCCCGAATTTTCAAAGAGAAGACGAAGCGTTGGCACGACCAAAGGATTAAGAAGAAGGAGTTTAAGGTTGGAGATAAGATGCTACTTTTCAATTCCCGGTTGAAACTCTTTCCCGGGAAGTTGAAATCTCGTTGGAGTGGTCCATTTGAGGTGACCAATGTCTTTCCAAGTGGTTACATGGAATTGAAGAATGAAAAGGGTGACCAATTCATGGTCAATGATCACCGGGTCAAGCATTACCTTTCCACATCCCAAGTTGGGAACGTTGGTGTTGATGTTCTTGAATAAAGTTGAGCGACTTTAAGCTCAGTCCGGCATAGGACGTTAAACCTTGCACTAAATGAGAGGCAACCCATTTTTACTTGCTTTTACGTGTTTTGTGTTGTTTGTTTGATCTTGTTTTTGTAGTGTCATTTTTTGTAGGTTATCGGGGTCGTGTGACGACGCTTGGTGAAGATATCGAGCTTAAGGGAAAGATACGTGTTTGAAGATAACTTTAGGTACAAACACCCTTTCCCAAATTTAGATTTGCTTAGCAAAGTCTAAGTTTGGGGGGGTGTTTCATCTTTTATGCATTTTACAATTGCACCCACACACCCCATTTTTGAGGATTTTGGTGGTTGTTCACCTTTTGGCAACTTTTTGGGCTTAATTTGTGATATATACTTGTACATGAGTTTTGCCTTGGTGTTAAGTGTGGAGATGAGGTTGATTTGCTTGTCATGTGTTTGATGGTGAAAAATTGTGCTTATGAGTAGGATGCTTGGTGCAATTTCATGGTAAACTACTCCTTTTTTCAAACTTAGAATTGCTTAGCAATGTCTAAGTTTGGGGGGAGGGTAGTCGTTATTTTACGTTTCATTTGCACCGGGTCACCCACTTTCCATTTTGTTGAGGTTATTGCTTGTTAGTGATTTGCATTGTGTTATATTCTTAGATGATTTTGTGGTATATTTGCTCCTTGGTTAATGATTGGATTGTGGTGGATGCTTTTGTGTTTGATGTTGAGATTTGTGCTTGGTTGATTGGTAATATTGGATGTGAAGAGGTGGTTACTTGTTGGAGGATTGTACTACTTGATTACGTGTTTTGAGATTGATAGACTAGAGATAGTGTTTCTATTCCCTATTGCTAAACTTGAGAGATTTGAGCCTTTTGAATCATTCATATTGTGATTGAATTTCTTTTCTAGAGTGGATCATTCACAAAATGCATGCTAGAACTTGCCCCTTTGTCTTGTTTGAGATCATATTTTTGGGAGGGTGTTAAAGATGATTGGAGACCATTTTTGATTTGATGAGTCACTTGGCCAAATAAATCCCACCGAATGACGTCAATCCGTAGTAAGCCCCTTCGAGCCTTTAAGCCTATTTTTGTTGGTAAGCTTGATTTAACCATTTTTACCATTTCTTTCTTGAGCCCCATTTTGATCCCTATTGACTTGTAGAGCTTCATGGCTGGTAAATAATGGAAGGATAAAATGTAAATGAGTGGATTTTGAGTTGTCAATGTGAGAAAGTTGAGAAAAATGAAAAAAAGAAAAGGTTGAGCAAGAGTGATGAGAGAAAATAAGCCTTGAAAAAAAAATGTGAAAAGAGAATCAAGGCTAGAAGAAGAAACCTTGAAAAATGAAAAGAAAAAAAAATGATGTAAACAAGGTTTCAAAGGAACTTGAAAAAGAAAAATGGCTTCAAGGGAAAAAGAAAAGAAAAGAAAGGGAAGGTGAATTGAGTACTTGTAAGCTTGAAATGAGAAAAGAAAGAAAAATTAGTGTTGAGTTTATGTTCTAGAAATTCTTGAGTGATTCACCAACACTTGTTGCTCTACAAGGAATTGAGCCACTTTTTCCAAATTTTATCTCACTTTTGTTCAAATAACCTACATTACCACCTTGTGAAAGTCCTCTTTGATTTGATTACCTATCCAAAAGAGTTGGTGGAGAATTGAGATGAGGGGCAAGCCTATGGATGTTGCATGGAGTTAATTGATTGAAAGAGTGTAAACACGTCCCTTGAAAAAGTGAGCTTTGAGTGATTTACTTCCATAAGAGAGTGGGGATAGTGCACTTGAACTTGTGTTATCTTGATCATTGCATGTTTGATTGTGGTATGAGAGTTCACTTGTGATTTCTTATTCATTTGATATGAGTCTTGATGTCCATTGCATAAGTCTTGGTGTCCATACATTGCATACTTCACAATTCCTCCCCCTTATTCTATTTTCCTTTGTTGCTTGGGGACAAGCAACGCTTTAAGTTTGGCGGGATTGATTGGGTGTCGTCATTGCTCGTATTTATGTGATTTTCATGCTCAATTGGATAGCATTTCATGCTTATGTTGATCCATTTTGACTAAATTGTGCTTAAATGTGGAGAAAGATTATGTGTTGTTTATTTTATAGAAACGAGTGAAAATGAGCTAGAAATGAACTAAAAACTACTCTGATCTAGAAGGATATTTGAGAAGAGGATTGAACCACGTGAAGCTCCTCAAAAAGACGGCCGCAACAAAAAAAGAATCAACTCAATTGGAGTTCGAAAGCTCGAGTTATGGACGAAACACGACGACAAAAGACTACTCGGCCCACTTCTCGAAAATTAAGAAAAGAAAGCACAAAAGAGGCGGCCCTATTCAAGAATTATGCAGCCCACTTGCAATTATCAATTTCCTGACCCATTTTCAAATCCAAAGTCAATGCCCATTTGTTTTATGGGGTGTCTTTACTTTAAATTACAAAAATCATGGAAAAATTACTGTAAGGTACAATGTGCAAAAATTAAGTTACATTTTAGTATTTAGTTTGAACTAAAGTGCAAATTATTTTTTGCACAATGTACCTTAGAGTATTTTTTCTCAGAATTTTGTACTTTTATAGTAATTTTCCCTTGTTTTATTAATCCAGCAGCAACACTTGACTGGAAAAGGAGAAAAAGCATCCGCCTTGACCTTCTATAGCCTCAAATCAGCGCATTACACGTGGAATGAAGAGAAGCGGCATATTGGCGAAAAGATGAGAAATTTTACGAGCCCAATTAACTGAAAAAGTGCTAAATGGTCCAGCGATTTTAAAGAGAAGGGAGTAGGGCACCAGGAGGAATTATTAAAATCCACAGTAGCATTCGAAGGAGAGGAGCAGTAGGAAATAGAAGAGTTTAGGAAAAAGGGTTTTAGATAGGGTTTAAGGATTTCTTCTCCTCCACACACACCAAAAACATCTAGGAGATAAACTTCTTGCTTTCTAGAGTAGAATTTATTTGGATTCAAGAGCTAAGACAAGATTCAAGTTGTATTTGCTTTATTTGGTGACTTCTATCCCTTTTATTGCTTTCTTTAATTTAATTGCTATGTTTATGGGTTTATGTTTTCTATTGTTTATGGGTTTGACTAGAATCATGATTGACTAATTTTGTTAGTGTTTGGGTGTTTGGAATTGTGATGATGATTGATTAATTGCTTTGATTATGGTTGTTTATCTCTATTGATGGTGATCCTTTAGATTAGGGGAATTTACTTGTTCAATTTGGTTGGATTTTGCTATTAAACTTGTGTGTTTATACTAGTTTATCGCTTAGCGAGAGTTGGTAAGGCGAGGATTAGATATATGTGTATTGGTTTAATTCACCGAATTTGAGTTAATTATGCTCTATTGCAACGAGAGTTGGATAGAAACATAAGAACCCCTCTAATTTACATTGGTTACTTTAGTTAATACCTAGAGTGGAAAGTGAAGAGCATATAGGAGAGTTAAACTTAGTATACAAGTGGGAAAACACGGAGACAGAGTAATTAGATAATTAGAGGACCATATCCGTGCAATTACCCGGGTTAGAAAGGGGAGATTCTCCTCCCGATCCTAGGATTTAAAATGATATCGGACCCTAGGCTTATCAAGTACGGGAATGGTACATGTGTAGTGATCACTCTTATGGAGTAACCGGAAATAGAGGCGAATACCATAATTAATCTTTTGATAATCGTCTCACAAGGAAAAACACCCGAACACCTCATCTTACACTTGGAAACAAAATTGTTTGTTGCCTAATTGCTTTCTTGTTGATTGTTGAATTTTCTAGTTGTTAATCTTTGCTTTGTTGATAATTTAGTTTTAACTCGAAAAAACCAACATGTTTCACACCATAATCATGCGACCACACATAGTAATTGGACTATATTCCACACCTAGTCCCGTGGATTGATATTAAATCGGGCACTTCAACGACCCTCTTATACTTGAGAGGTTAGTGTGAGAAATCACGTGTCATGCATCCATCATGAGACACCTAGTATCTCGTAGTAAGTGAGAACTACTACACTCTCTAAGAGTATGATGCAGATCACACACCAATCGCAAATGCATCATCAATATCTCATTCTTGATGATCCTTGATCGGGGATATTTGAGAACAATGCTTAAGTTATCTGAGGTCTCACATCCTCAATGACAACATTGATTCATGGGAACACATATAAGAATAAATGCAAACAGCCAAATAAGTGTATTGTCATACATTAATATTAAGTGAATAATAATATTAAATCAAACTGAATATTATCGAGTATTATGTCCTTACAAAAGATTGTCTCTAGGACACTAACACTAACAACATCAAGTTATCTTTTGTCGGTAATCTTTCACAAACGGCCTTCTAAGAAAAAGCAAAAATTTTAGATGGAATCACCTTCCACCACAACTTTGACCACTGAAATTGCACTACTTCATCCTCGGTGAATGCTTCCACGATCACAACATACATCACTTTTGTCGGGAACGATTGCTTAGTCAAGCCTTGCCAAATCCATGAATCCGCCACATTCGTCTTTACTTTGTACCAGTGAACCAACTGCCAAAGATCCAAATAATCAAGAAATTCATTAACATTGAACTCTCTAACCCACTTAAACACCCAAGACTCACACCCCACATCTCACACTCTTCCTACCGACTCCTCCTTTTGTAACGACAACTCAAACAACGATGGGAATCTATCCATCAAGTGACACCTACCCTCCACCCAAGTATTTTGTGATTTATATGGAAAATAGAATATATGAGATATACTCATGATTGTATCTTAGGAAGATACAAATTTTTTTTTCATATCCCTTCTAGGGCACAAATTTTCACCCCCTACACTCTTATAAATAGGGGATGAATTTTTCTTCCTAACACAATTCCAGTCTTGGAAAAATTAGAAATCCACAAAGATGGTGCAATATATTTTTGGTTTTCTCCTTTTTAAAAATTGTTCTTGAGAATCATTCCACCGGATTGCGAGCAAGGACGTGAGACATATTTGAGAAGGTGTTTTGGATTGATCCATTTACTCAATGGTTGTCACTCCAAGAGGTATGTTTCGCGTAACTCCTAGATTCCGCATGTATATGATTTACGTGAGATTATTTGTACGCATGATGTTGTTGTTGGCTTTTAATTATTATTTGAATTAATATATGATTAATTCATGCTAATAATAATTAAAATAATTTAAATATGTATTTAATTGCAACTCGAATAGATTTGGGCACCCTATTTCCCAACAACTGGTATCAGAGCCTCGGTTTCGAGCTCTGTAATTTAAATTGTTATTTAAATTTGTTGGAACATTAATTTTATTAAAAATTGGATAGTAGAATTGCTAGATCCTTTTTGCAGATATCCAATTGTCATGGTATTTATTGTTTATTTTTCATGTGTATGAATTGTTTTTAATTCGACTCGTTCAGATTTATTTTTCTCGTGAGAAAATTCACAAGTAGATTAGACTATTTTGATTTATTCAATGAATAGACTAGTCTAGATTTTAGGTCTATTTTTTTTTGTAAAATAAATTGTAACAGAATCGAAGACGGAGACGGGGAATTAAAGACGGATCTAAAACCGTACGCAGACAAATAGCAAGATCGTGCTAAACGCATTAAGGAGGCACGCGTTGACGCGGACGCTGACAAGCACGCGCGGGCGCGGGCAAGGCGCCGTAGCCAAGCACGGCAGATCAAGGGGCGCAAGCAGACGCCCACCAGAGGGTGAGTGGATGCACACAAACAGTATGCTTGCTGCACAATAAGGCAAGGCTCGAGGGGCGGGCGACACGCCGCGAAACGGCAAGACGCGCACGGACGCCACTATCCAAGCGATCGATGCGGGCGGGCATCCCGCCGGTCTTTTCTTTCGACGTGGGCCAAACGATGGGCGAGGCACGGCATGGCGAAATGTGATGATTTTTTTTTCGAGACGAACGAGTGGGAGAAATTCAAGACGTTATTTCTTCATGATCAAGACGAGAAAATTAAACCATGACAATTGGTGCCCAATTTGTTTAATTTTTGTTTTGATATATTTTTTTTTCTTGTGCTTCTGTTTAATTTGTTTAATGTGTTTGCATGGGAAATTATGTGTGAAAATCTCAACCTCAAAATTACAAAGTATGTTTTAAATAATTAATTTTTTTTTTTTGAAAAATCAAATTAATTTGACCTCCATGATTTATTTATTTGTGAAATCTTTTGGAGAAATTTCCCCCACGGAACAGTCAAAAAATAGCTATCACATGAATAAATTCCTGACGGATGATTGTGAATTATAATTATTGGCGACAATGACCCTCCCCACGAGGCTTATTCAAAACGAAGTAATAATTCTGTATTTGATCATGGTTATTACTTAGGTATAAAATTGATATACATATACTTCCCCGAAGTCCCTGTCAATTTTATATGGTCAAGTGGGAGCCAACTATTAATTTTGAATTAAAGGTTTGTATCTGTGTTTGTTTGTAACCTGCTTAAATGTGTTTAAATAGACAATTCACCCCATGTGACCTATTTAAACTGTTTTGAGATATTGGTTGATGCATGTTCATATTCTTTTGAGATTTTGATATGGTACATGTGATCGAATTATGTGATAAATTTTGTGCTTAATCCGGATATTAACACAAAAATGTATGTTTATTTTCAGTTCAGCATGTCGCAACCTTTTAATCCACTGTTTAATATACTTAAAGATCATCAATTGACTAGTGAGAACTATGTCAATTGGAATCGAAAATTATCAATTGTCCTAACTGCACAACATCATAACTGGGTTCTCTATGTCCCTAAACCTGAAAAACCTGCTGAGAATGCCGACGAAACGGATAAGAGGGGGTATAATGAGTGGAAGAAGTCCAATGAAATGGTGAAGAGCATCATCCTGATTTCACTATCAGATTTGTAGAGGCATCTTCATCAGGACATTGAAACTGCTACAGACATTATGCAATCTCTTAAAGAGATGTTTTCACATCTGACCCAAATGGCTAGGCAGAACACCAAGCAAGGCATGGTCATGCTAAAGATGGTGGAGGGAACGCCCGTAAGGGAGCACGTTCTAAAGGTATTGGCTTATTTTAACAAACTTGAGATTCTTGGTGAAAAATGTGATCTCGAAACTAAGATCGAATTCATTCTCCATTCTCTACCGAATAACTTTGATAACTTTTATCTGGACTCCCTGATGAGCGGTCAGGAGTACACTTTGCATGAACTAATGCAAGCTCTAGATTCGTCTGAGAAGAAAATGGAGCACCAAAATCAGTACTTGGAGACAAAAAGTCAAGACCAAGACAGATCAAGTGTTGCTCAGAGCAAAGTTAAAATACGTCAAAGGTTGGGTGTTCAGAGACTAAGGAAGAGAATATGTTGGAGATGAGGTGAGGAGGGACATTGGAGGTCAGCCTGTTCCAAACCTAAGAGGGATGGAAAGAAAGGTAATTCTCATGCACTAGTTGTTGAAACTTGTTTAGCGGCGTATGCTTCCCATTCGTGGGTAGTGGATACAGGAGCCACTGATCATGTTTGTTTCACTTTACAGTGGTTCTAGCTAACCCGGCAACTTAGTGGGAGTGAGATCCTCATCATACTGAGCGATACTGCGAGAGTGGCAGCTGAAGCAGTGGGAGAAGTGAAGCTATCTTTTGAAGATAGAGTTTTAGTTTTGAGAGATGTTCTTTACGTTTCTAGTTTTAGAAAGAATCTTATTTCGGTTTCTAAACTTTTTATGGATGGACAGTTTCTTTTTCTAAACACGTTACTATTTTTCAAAATAATCTGTTTATCTGTCATGGAACGTTGTTGAACAATCTCTACACTATTAACTGTTCACACCACTCACAAAATGCATCCTGTAACACATCGATTATTTTGCATAAAAGAAAGCGTTCTTCAGACATGAATGAAACACTTTTGTGGCATCTAAGATTAGGTCATATCAATCTAAAAAGGATTCAAAGGTTGATACAAGGCGTGTTGGGAGATGAATTTAATAAAAGATATATGATTTTGATTAAGATCCCAAAACCCCTGAGTATGACATGTTCAGAATAATCTTGATAGTTGAGTCAGGATTCAGTTTTAGAGTATTCAGGATGTTATCTCGCAAAAATGTATAGTCGGCAGATATAGATCGGATAGATTCAAGACTCAAGAACTCAAGATGTTTCAAGAAACCAAGTTTCAAAGATGAAATCAAGATTCAAGACTCGAAGAAACCGAGAATCAAGACTCGGAGAAATCCGAGAATCGATGACTCGGTGTGAATCGAGATATCAAGACTCAAGATGAAACCGAGGAACCAAGACTCAAAGATGAAGACTCAAAGATATCGGTCGTATATATGTAAAGACTCAGAAGACTCAGAAGACTCAGAAGACGTCAAGACTCGTAAGACCACAAGACTCAAGACTAAGACTCAAGACACAAGATCAAGATCGAAGATCAAGAATATTTGAAGGCACGCAATTATCAAGACTTCGGTAATGTCTCAATGCTCAAGATAAACTTGAATGTTCCGAGGCACTGCATATATCTATCTAAAGGATGCAATACTGAGAAGATCGCGATTCCTTAGATAATAGATATTTGCCAAGACATTCAAATGCAGACAAAAGGAAATAAGTCAGAAGTGTTGTTAAGGTTATATCAAACTCAGAGTTTGTAACCAAAAGAGCCGTTGAAGGTGTCTACCTTTAATCGAGACAAAAAGTCAAAAAGAAAGACAAAGATCGACACCATACCGATATTGACAAAGGATGATCGGATCAAAAAGATGTCGGAAGTACAAAGTTCCGCACTAAAAAAGTGAAGACCGGCTACATGAAAAGCTATTGCCTAAAAAGTGTTAGGAAGTTTCAAACCCTAAATATAGTCGTTCCTCACACACCATAAGAGGAAACTCACGAAGCTATCTCTCCAACGGATAGTTTTCAAGAGTGACCTTGGTGTATGCCTATAAATACTAGTGACCCTCTACATTGTAAGGTTACGAGAAATTTATAAGCAACTCAAGAGCTCAAACTTATTATTGCAAGTTGAAGCACTCGAAAAACCAAGAATTTCCCAAGTGCTTTATATTGAAGAGAGCTCACTATACTAAGCCTAGCTTGATAAGACATATCCAAAGCTTAGTCGAGATATCCTAACCCTTTGCATTGTACTTCATTGTAAAGGATATCTCATCCTAGTTGGAAACCAACCGAGAAACCCCAAACCCTTGAGAAGGTAGTTGGAGTGTGTTTGTTGGTGAGAAGAGTTGTAAAGAGTTAGTAAACTACGTGGAGTAGTCAGAAAACTCTAGAGGAGAAGTTAGTAAGCTACAGAGGTAGTCTGAAAGCTTGTTTGTGTTTGAGTAAGTAAACTACGGAGGTAGTCAGAAAACTCAAGGTCGGGTTGAGTAAGTAAACTACGTGGAGTAGTCAGAAAACTCAGGGCCGAGTTGAGTAAGTAAAATCTGGCGAGGTAGTCGAAAGCTTCGAAGTGATTAGTGAATTTATCTCGAGGATCGGAGAGAGTGGACGAGGAGCTTGAGTCTCGAACCACTATAATTCTTTGTGTTGTTTATTGCTTTTTTTATCGTATTTTAATCGCTTGCATCACTAAGTTTGAAAGCATATTTTCACCGATATTTCAGGTTGGAATCAATCCAATTGGAAGTTGCATGTAATTGAATCACGGCCTAATCACTATTCCATTAAAAGGAAGGTTTTTCAAAGAAAGCTTAAAAACGAGTATAAACTAAAGGGCCAACCATTCCGCTCATCTGAGTAGCTAGAACATATAGTTACCAAACTGAACTTACTCTTCTGAGGGTTCAGTAAGTTAGTTATCTGATCCAAGCAACTCAGGGATCTCTCAAAACTTCGGGACTCGGTTGGGATTATCTCGAGGCTTCAAAAAAGGCATTTCAGGATCACCGTCTCGAGAGACTTTGACTCGGAGCGATTTGTGCTTCTCGGGACCTAATCTTCGATTATTATCGACCCAAGTGACCTCGATGAAAAAAGTTTTAAAAACACCTAACACGTGTATTCCCCCATACACGTGTAAGACTCGTTTATTGGGGACCAACAAGTGGTATCGAGCGGTGGTTCAACTTGACCACTCCTTTTGTTGACCAAAGTTTTATTTGCTAAAAATACTTGTGGTCTATCCGAATCGATCTTATTTGGCTTGAATTTTCAAAAAGCTCGATAAAAATGTCTTCTAAAAACTTCCCATGTTCTCAGTGGAGAACTATGATTTGTGGAGACTGGGAATGCAGGCTCACCTGTATTCCAAACATGAGCGTATGTGGAGAGTGGTTTCTCAAGGACCATTCCAATTTACTGTGGTGAATTCCAGAGGAACAGAAGATGAGAGAATTGATCCTAGAGAGGAATTTCCTAAGTCCGATGACCAACCCGACTCTGAGGAGAGAAAGTTAGTCAATCTAGACTACATTGCTAAAGACACACTATACAAAGACAATTGATGATGGTGTGATGGGAATGATCTCTCACCGTAATCTTGCTAAAAGAGATTTGGGATACACTAGTCAAATGTGCCAAGGCACGATCATATATAAAGAAAACAAACTTTCGAAGGGCAATTGGAAAGTTTGATAGTTTTGAAATGGAAGATGGTGAATCAATAGACAAATTGGAAGTCGATTCACTAGCATCATGAATGATCTAAATGCACTTGGAAAGAAATATCCACAAAGAGAAGTTGCATTGAAAATTCTTAGAGGTTTTTCTAAGAAATGGGATATTCATGCAAAGGTGATTGAAAACACCAAGAACATTAATTCAATGTCATACCAACAAGTCTTCTCTCGAAATTTGAAGGCCTATGAATTTGTAATTTATAAGAAATTCAAAAAGGTCGACAAAAAAGATGATTCATCATCTAAGTAAGAATGTAGCTTTAAAAAGCTAAAGATAAAACACAAAAAACTAGAGAGTTCGAGAACCCCCATGCCAAAAATCGAGGATGAGCTTGAGGAAAAAGCTAGCCCGATGGCAAGGAGGTTTGAAAGACTTAATAGTAGATTTGGAAAATACAAAAGCTATTACAGAACCACAGTACCGAAGAAACCCGAGGATCAACCGAGAAGAAGGACTAAAGAGGATCTTCATCCGCAAAAGTCTCCAAGTCCAAAGAAGAAAGTGATCGGGATGATGATACCAACAAATGCTATAATTGCCAAAAAGAAAGGTCACTTCCAAAGATGATTGTCCGGTTTGAGTGCTAAGGAGAGAAGAGAAAGGCAAGCTAAAAGAGACAAGAAGTTCTCAAGCAAAAAAGGCCATGGTTGCGGAAGAAGAACACTCGAGGAGGATCTAGCTCTTCGATGAGATATTCTCGACAAAGGAAAGTGATGACATTGTCGATGGCCATTGAGGAGGTAAACTCTTCTTTCTATGTTGTTGCTCCTACACTAAAGACAAGAGTTTTCAAGTTCCACCGAAAAAATCATTTTTTGGACTTTGATGGATTGTTTTTGAGAATCGATGAAGGACTATGTTGTTTTATAAGAACTGCTAAATAAAACTCAAGAGCGTAATAAGGAACCGAAAAGTCGAAAATCTAAAATGGAAAGACTCTAGCAATAATCAAAATCACTTCTCAATTAATGGGAGCTCTTGATTAACTGGATGTTACGAAAAGTACAACTCTCGGAGAAAGAGAAGTTGATAATGACCCTAACTGAAAAAGCTAGAGAAATCCACTGAAGAGATTCAGCTAATCAGGACTAAGTTCAATGACCTCTCTGAGAAGCATGAAATTCTGCAGAACTGTGAGGATAGTGCACAGAAGAAGTTAACTCTATTGAATACTACATCTAAAGTAATAGATGAAATTCGAGTTACCGTAGCTCGCCACTATAAAAAATGGATTGGGATACATTCGAGGGGAACCTCACAAGGTCATCTCGAATGCTGCATCAAGTAGCAAGAAGACAATCTTTGTAAAACCAGTGACACCTACACTTCAAATTGAAGAAATGCCAAAGGTGCTAGACAAGGGAAAAGGACCTATGGTTCCAGTAAAACTGAATGATCAGGTCAGAAAGCCAAAACCTCAGGTGAAGGCTAGAAAACTTGAGCACTCAGTTGGAAAGTTTCAGGCAAGTACTTCAAAGCCTCAGGCTAAGAATGCAAACCCGAAAGGCTCCACATTGAACCATCGAGGAATCCTCGGATGAGAAACACCCAACAGAGACATTCTCAATCAAGAAACCAAGTCCTCGAAGATAATTGAAAAGACCCAGATTTCAAGACAAGCAACTCGACCCCACTTGCCTAAGGGTAAAGGTTACCCAACCCGAGTCAACAAAGATTTAGACCGGTACAAGACAGAAGCCAAAGCAAATGAACGTAAGGCCTGAACCAAAGAAAAATTCAAAAGCCCATGTTCATGCTAAAGCTAGCACACATACACAGAAAACTGCTAAGGCACCCAGAGTAGTAAATGTGTATGTTGATGTTTATGGAAGACAAATTAGCCACTCTAAAGTGATTAGAGTTGTCGAGGCAAATTTGGATTCGAAAAAATACATCTAACCTTGTAGGACCCTACACAAATTGGGTACCTAAGAATTGATCTGTTTTTTCGAGGAAAACAAGGGCACTAAGTCGATAAAAGATCACATAAAGACCGATGAGCAGAGATGAAAAAGACCCCTCGATGTATGGTATCTTGACAAAGGATGTTCAAGACATATGACAGATTCAAGAAGATACTCGATGATTATGTTGAACAAAAGAGGCCCACAGATCACTTTTGGAGATAACTCCAAGGATGCATCAAGGATATGGAACTTTGGAAATCGACTCGATTCATATCCATGGTGTTTCATATGTATTCGGATTGAAGCATAATTTGCTTTCAATAAGCCAATTACGTGATAAGGGTTTTAATGTTGAGTTCTCTAAGAACTTATGTTATGTGAAAGATGATACAACATGTAAAGTATTCTTGACCGGGTACAAGAAAAGGAAATGTGTATCTTGCTGATTGGAGTTCAACTCCTAAAGATACATGTTTGGTTGCTAAAAGTTCAACAGATACCAGTTGGTTATGGCATAAAAGAATGAATCACCTGAATTTCAAAACCCTGAATAAACTTGCAAGATTAGCTCTTGTAAGAGGGTTTCCTAATGAAGTGTTCAGTAAGGAACATATTTGTGATGCATGCCCGAAAGGAAAACAAATTAGAGCATCATTTAAAAGCAAAGTAGATGTTTCTCTTGATGAATACTTCGATTCTTCGCATATGGATCTTTTTGGTCCTATAACACCAAAGGAGCACTAATGGCAGGAAATACACATTGGTAGTAGTTGATGACTACTCAAGATATACTTGGGTCATATTCTTACTCAGTAAGAAAGAGACTCAGATAAAGCTACCAGAATTACTGAAAAGGCTCAGTATTGAGAAAAATCTGAGTGTGGTCAAAATCAGATCTGACAAAGGAACTGAATTTATAAATCATATCATATCTAATTATTGTGCAGCAAATGGAATTACTCATGAAACATCAGTTGCAAGGACCCCTCAACAACATGGTGTTCTTTGAAAGAAGAACAAGACTCAAAAAAGTTCGCAAGGACAATGATAAATTTGAGTTTATATTCCTAAAAGATTTTGAAATTTGAAGTCACAACATCGTACATGCTACTCTCGAAACAAATCCATCTTGACTAAGAGTCAAGGAAAAACACCCTATGAGCTTTGGAATGAAAGGAAGCCTCTTGTTTTTTTTCTTTTCGTGTGTTTGGTTGCAAGTGTTTCATACACAATAATGGTAAAGATCGGTTGAAAACATTTGATAGTAAAAGTGATGAAGGAATATTCTTAGGATATTCTCAAGTCAAGAAAAGCTTTCGAGTTTACAACCAGTAGGACTCTTATTGTGGAGGAAACACCTCATGTTGTTTTTGATGAATCTACTTGTGTTCGGAAGAAATAGGAACATGATGAAGATGAACCGACTACGAGGATCACCAGATTAAGCCCCGAAACGAAAGATAAATCATCCATTGAACTCGAAAAGAAGAAGTCACCACATCCTATGATTGGAGTGACTCGGACTCGAATAAAGAAGTTCGAGGATGGAACTCGAGATGGTGAGACTCGGAAAACCAACACTCCAAAAAGGTGACCAATCTGAGAGCGACACCCGTTCGGACTTAGGTATGTAATGCCAATGAAGATGTGGTCACAAATGAGGCAAATTCTCAGAATCTATCAACCAAAGGGGAACAAGTGTCTCGACAATGTTCAATAGAATTTCCCTAGGAAGATGATTCCTTTTCTCCTTTCTCGTTGTTCCCTCGAGTTTCTTGAATTAACCGAACCTAACATTTCAAATGTTGAGGATACTCTTGAAGGGGAACATCAAGAAGGAAATGGTTAGATAGTCACCCTACAAGTCGAGTTGTGGGTGATCTAACCGAAGGTGTTAAAACAAGAAGGTTCCATGGTGAGAGTGCACTATTCTGCTGCTTCTATCGGAGAAAGAACTCACTTTGAGATTGGTGAAGCTCTACAAGATTCTCATTGGATTATCGCTTATGCAAGATGAGCTGAATCAATTCTCAAGGAATGAAGTATGGGAGCTAGTAGATAGACCTGAAAGGCACAATGTCATTGGAACCAAGTGGGTTTTCAAGAATAAAAGAGATGAAAACAACAACATTGTAAGAAACAAGGCAAGGCTAGTTGCACAAGGTTATTCCCAAGAAGAAGGCTTGGATTATGATGAAACCTTTGCACCTGTTGCAAGACTAGAAGCCATTAGATTGTTTCTTGCATATGCTGCCCACATGAAGTTCACAGTCTATCAAATGGATGTGAAAAGTGCATTTCTGAACGGTGTGCTTAAAGAAGAGGTTTATGTGGACCAACCTCCTGGTTTCAAACAGAATGACCAAGTTTACAGGCTCAGAAAAGCTTTGTATGATCTCAAGCAAGCACCCAGAGCATGGTATGATACTCTTTCTCAGTTTCTTACTGACCATGGTTTTGTCAAAGGGACTGTTGATAGAACTCTGTTCAGGATAGAAGATGGGGAAGATATCTTACTGGTTCAGATATATGTTGATGACATCATTTTTGGATCTCCAAACCATCAGCTGTGTGAAAAGTTTTCAACACTGATGAAAGGCAAGTTTGAGATGTCAATGATGGGAGAGATGAATTTCTTTCTAGGTCTTCAAGTGAAACAATCAAAGGAAGGAATATTCATCAACCAGGCAAAGTACACCAGAGATATGATTGCCAAATATGGTGTACAAAATTGCAATGCATTTAGGATTCCTATAAATACTAACTACAAGATGGATCCTGATTCTGAAGGCAAATCAGTGAGTCATACTGATTATAGAGGAATCATTGGATCATTGCTCTATCTCACGACAAGTAGGCGGATATAACATTTCTTTGTTGGGATATGTGCAAGATACCAAGCTAATCCTAAAATTAGTCACATGGAGGTCGCCAAAAGATCTTGAAGTATCTTAAGGGCACAAAGATGAATAGAGGATTATGGTATCCAAATGATGATAACCTTGAATTAACCGTTACTCGATCTTTGATTATGGAGGTTGCAGAATTGATGAAGTCCACTACGGGAACTTGTCAATTTCTAAGAAGTGTCGATATCTTGGTTTTCGAAACAAACCTCGGTAGCAACCAAGATTACTCGTCGTTTAATACATGGTCGCAGGAAGTCACAGTGCTCGCATTCTTTGGCTCGCACAACAATTAAGGGATTATAAAGTTATAGCCAATGAAGTACCAATATTTTGTGATAATAATAAGTGCCATTGCTATTTCACAAACTCCGGTATTGCACACCAGATGCAAGCATGTAGATATCGGACATCACTTCATCGAGATCATGTCGAGAAAAAGGACATAAGGATGGAGAAAATTCATCTTGATAAGCAAAGAACCCGATATCTTGACTAAACCTTTGGGTCAATCAAGATTTCGAGAACTTTCAGTTGAATTAGGGATGTTAGATCCAGGTGTATAGAGTAAATCTGAAAAATTGAAGGTTTTCGGATGCATGAAGTTTTCTCGAATTCTCTTGAGAAACTCGGGATAAAATAGAAATATCGAATCGAAGTTTCGAAAACTCAGATTCTTCAAGGTCAAGATTTTCGGTGTTATCTTGAACCCATTCAAGATTTCGAGATTATCTTGACATTTTATCAAGGTCGATTTTCGGTAGAAGACCGATAGAGAAATTAGTCCAAGAAGTAATGACTCATGCGACTCATTTATTGCTTATGTGAAACTCGAGAATCATTTGCAATAAATACAAAACACCTAAGGAAAGTTTTTTTAGGCGGGATCGTTTGAAATTCGAAGAAGGTCAATATCATTTAATGCTCAGTTACATTAATGATCAATGAGGATATTTTGGCGGCTTACTTTTCGGAGGATCGACTGTTCGCATACCCGATTAATCAGCAATTAATCTCAACCGTTGCTTTTCACCTAACCAACGCGATTCCCCACGATCTCGAAGTTATATATTCCCCAATAAGCCATTCAAGCCAAAATTTTATCAAACCCTTCATTCCCAAATCCTCTGCAAATAAAATCCCTTTGCCCAGAAAACTCAAAACCCTAAAAACTTCATTTCTTCAATCAATCTCTAAAATGGCCCCAACCTTGTTCGAGAGATTAGCCGAAACCAACAAGCCTTGGTACGAGTTCGTTGTCTCACTCGATAGCACAACCAACTCAAAGCCGTAAGAGGAGGCTCAGATATGATTCGACTGGCTAAACTCACCCATCTAGTCGCAAGCCGACCATACCAGGAGTACGCGAAAGAGGCAATCGAGTTCCTCTGTAATCTGGAGATAGATGAAGAGGATGCTTTACATTCCAAGATCACTGTATCACATTTGGAACATTAGTCTAAATACACCGATTTTGAGAGGGAATTGTACATAATTCCAAAGAATTTAAATGATGTTTTTGAGCTATGTGATAGGGGAGAGGATCCTGCGATGTATATGTTGGGTAGAGAGCAGGAGTTTTTAGATAGGATTGCTGAGAATCCTGTTAAATTTGAGGCTACTCTACATAAGAGGCACTTGAAGCCACAATATCGAGTTTTGATGGATATTGTGAGCAAAAGCATCATGAGTCTTGCGGGGAGTTTTGAGCAGATCAAGTGCCGGCTTCAGTTGATGGCGGCGATCGAGGCCTCACCCACCACTGACTTCAACTGGCTGAAATTCCTGATTCAGACGGTGAGTGAGCAGACCAAAGTTTTGAAGAAGGTTGACGGGGCGATCTCAATCAAATGCAAGATCCACCATGCCACCAAAATAGCTTATATTTTGGAGATGTGCAGAGAGGAGGAGGATATCTTCGCCAATTCGACCCCATTCCCTAAGTCCAAGGTGCTCTTCAAGCCCATTCTTTGTGAAGAGGCCAAACATCGAGAGGAAGAAAAGAAAAGAAAGCAGAATCACCAAAAGTTGCTGCTGTTGAAGAGACCCAACAAACCAGGGGGAAGGTTTTGTTGGAGGCAAAGATGGAGCAAGGTATAAAAATGATGAAACAGAAGAATCTTGCTCCAAAGCGCAGAAGATTGGTGGTTCTCACCGATGAAGATGGCAAAAGATTCTCGAAGAGATTCAACCCGAGAGCCAAACCGCCTCGAGATTCGCCATTGCAAGTTTTGGCTCAGTTATCTCTAGGGCACGAGACAGATCGAGGAGCGTGTCTTCTCCGAGGTGCTTGAGACTTCGGCTCGGCCTCGCATAAAATTTCTCAGAAATTTTTTAAAGGAACTCAGCCCTCGAGATTCCTACCAAAGATGTGCTCTCAGACAGAAGAGCCAACTCGAGTCAATCTGAGGACGTGTCACCAGCCCCAGAACCCACTCAGATACAAACCGAGGACTCCGATCGCACAACGTTCAGATCTTCACGAGACTCGGAGCGAATATTCTTGATGAGCTCCCGAGGATCTACTTCTGATCCTCACCGATGCTTCAACCGAACTAGAGAGCCCGAGATGGAAGAAAGGGAGAAGTCAAGAAGGCGAGGAGGAGCAAGGGGGAACGGTTCATTCTTGATCGCTACCCCGAGCTCAAATTTCATACCTTGATCTCAAGAAGATGTCTTCTTCAGATTAAGGATGATCGTGTTCATCCTCAATCGACTCTTCCCGAGATGCTTGATATTGCCGCATTCGATTCGGGGAAGACCGGTGGAATGAGGAGACAACCTTCCCGACCGACATCTCGTGGTTCAGGAGGACAAAGCTCGGGATGAAAAACTCCGATTTTGATGAGTCGTTTCAGAGAGGAAGATAGCCGAGAGGAGAGCTATCGGGTTGGTGCCCCTAACAATGAGACAAATCTCAACATGGAGATGGGGACCAACAGGAGATGCCGAGGATCGGGCCTCAGATGTAGAAGGAAACTTCGTACGATCAACTCCGAAATCGGTCAACCTCGCATCGAAGTTAGCACTCTTCATGTACCTTTTTGGCACTATTAACAATTATGCCAAAGTTAATTGAAAGTTCTATCTTTAATTCTCAATTGTCTCGATGTACTGATCGAGGCTCGATTGAGACCGGAGCTCGAGATGAAGTCAAGCTCAGATGATCAATCGCCATGAAAGGTGCGAAGGTTCTGAGATTGACCTCACTCCCTTGGTGGAAAAAATTAGAGAAGGTTGAGCTAATGATGATCAAGATCACTTTCGGATGGAAGAGACACTCGCCGTGAAGCTCAAAAAATGGAGCATCTTAGTCACTCTTTCGGAATCGTGCAAATCCAAAACACTCGACCTCACAGATGACCTCCATGGAAGATAAAAATTTGAATGAAAAGTCGAGGGAGTCAAAAGTTGAGTTGAGTCTTTGGCAAAATGAACACCGGAAAGCAATCAATTTCTAGAGGTGAAACCGGCAGAGAAGAACGAGGTGTCTTGATCAAGTCTGGCTTTATTGAGGAAATGAGCTCGGTGGTTTCATGACCAAGATGACAGAGATGTTCAAAGATGCACTCTCTGGCCAGTTTGCCCATCTCTCTGAAGAAGTTTCTGTGGCTAAGAACCACATTAGGAGGCTGGAAGACGAACAGGATCAGTTAGCAGGAGAGATCCGCTGTGTGAGCAAAGAACAATATCACATGGACACAAAGACTTTCTCGGACTTCTTCCAAAGTATGGTGCCAAGAAGGAAAAAGGAAGGTGAAGACCTCGTGAAGTTATTGGCACGTACTATGGAGAAAAAGGCTCAGAAAGAAGCTCAAATGTATAACCTATACAAATCCTTAAATGAAGTCGAAGTTACTGACAAGATGAAGTTCGCTCAGGTGGAGAAGCCTATCTACACTCGAGTTTCTGAGGAAACCATGCTTGAAGTCGCCGAGAAAACCGAAAAGGAACTAAGGTTGGAACAAGCCAAAGTTCTTCTTTGAATTACTTATGAAGAGGAAAGCCTTGGGCATTGTTTAACCTGAAAGCAAGCGTGCGAAGGCTTCTAAGCCAATCCAGAGAAAGCTGATTCTGGATGAAGATGAAGAAGAATCTGAGTCTCAACCTCAGAAGAAAGTCTTCAACACAAGAGATGCTCTGAAGACACTCCAGATAGAACAAGCTAAGAAAGCTGCTGCTTCGGTCTCAGGCGCGTCTGTGATCAGAAAGAAGATAGACGAAGAGCAGAAGCGAAGGAGTGAATTCAAGAAGTTTGCGAGCAAGAGGAAAGGGACATCAAAAGCACTGAAGTGGCCACAAGTTGACAAATGGATGCCTATCAAGCTCAACGATATGTGGGAAGAAGTCAAGAGAACCTTCTGGTTCTATTATGATGTGCTCAGGGAGTGGAGAGGGGAAAGCTCAGATCAGAATGAAGCATTTATTGAATATCTCCTAACCTTCTATCCAAAATATCTCCAAAGCTGGATTAACCTTGCGGATGAAGGAGAGGTGCAGATAGTAGCCACGGTCCATATTCCTACCCTCCTCCAAGACTTGGTAATGGCTTGGTGAATGAGAAGGCCATTACTCAAGAAATTGCTCAGTATGCTGGTCAGTTGGGTTTGACAGGAAACAGTCCGGATATTATTAAGTAAAGAAATGAACTGAAGAAGAGATTTTTCGGAATGTTCAACCTGGAGGTGCCCGCTGATGAAGTTGAAGAAGAAGCAAATCAAGAGCGAAAGATCAAGAGCCAAATCAAGATCAAGATCAAGACTCGTAAGATTCTGTAATCTTTAAATTTTTGTCTTTTTTGATTTTGTTGATAAGACTCATTGTAATCTGTAATGGTATACCAATCATCAATGAAAAACTTATCATTTATGCTCAAAAGATAATATCTCATTATCTTATTTACATGTCTTTTATTTGATATGCTGAATGAATGTCTCTGAACTGATTGTATGTTGATAAGAGAGAAATTGGTTAAGTATTTGGTAATGAACTATTTAAGAAGATTCATTACTGAAGAAATTGTTAATTGTTTGGAGACTCTCAGAAATTGTTGAGAGATTCTCTGTTCAGGAAATTATTGGGAGACATAACCAATCTTGTAATAGAATAAACTGAAACCTGAGTATATGTTATATGTTTGTAACAAGATAGGTTTTGGCATCATCAAAAAGGGGGAAATTGTTGGGAGATGAATTTAATAAAAGATATATGATTTTGATTAAGATCCCAAAACCCCTGAGTATGACATGTTCAGAATAATCTTGATAGTTGAGTCAGGATTCAGTTTTAGAGTACTCAGGATGTTCGTAATAATCAAGACTTCGATGAATCGAGATATCAAGACTCAAGATGAAATCGAGGAATCAAGACTCAACATGAAGACTCGAGATATCGATCAGATATATGTAAAGACTCAGAAGACTCTGAAGACTCATAAGACGCTAAAGACTCGAAGACCACAAGACTCGAAGACCTCAAGACTCGAAGACTCAAGACCAAGATCAAGATCAAAGATCAAGAATACTGAAGGCACATTAATTACTGAAGACTCAGTAATGTACTAAATGCTCAGTATAAACCTGAATGTTCCGAGGCACTGAATATATCTATCTAAAGGATGCAATACTGAGAAGATCACGATTCTTTAGATAATAGATATTTGCCAAGACATTCAAATGCAGACAAAAGGAACTAAGTCAGAAGTGTTGTTAAGGTTATATCAAACTCAGAGTTTGTAACCAAAAGAGCCGTTGAAGGTGTCTACCTTTAACTGGAGACAAAAGTCAAAAAAAAGAAGACAAGATGCCATATTGACAATCGACAAAGGATGTATCATTTGAAAAAGATGTCAGAAGTACAAAGTTCCAGACTGCAAAAAGTGAAGACCGGCTACATGAAAAGCTATTGCCTAAAACGTGTTAGGAAGTTTCAAACCCTAAATATAGCCGTTCCTCACACACCATAAGAGGAAACTCACGAAGCTATCTCTCCAACGGATAGTTTTCAAGAGTGACCTTGGTGTATGCCTATAAATACTAGTGACCCTCTACATTGTAAGGTTACGGGAAATTTATAAGCAACTCAAGAGCTCAAACTTATTATTGCAAGTTGAAGCACTCGAAAAACCAAGAATTTCCCAAGTGCTTTATATTGAAGAGAGCTCACTATACTAAGCCTAGCTTGATAAGACATATCCAAAGCTTAGTGGAGATATCCTAACCCTTTGCATTGTACTTCATTGTAAAGGATATCTCATCCTAGTTGGAAACCAACCGAGAAACCCCAAACCCTTGAGAAGGTAGTTGGAGTGTGTTTGTTGGTGAGAAGAGTTGTAAAGAGTTAGTAAACTACGTGGAGTAGTCAGAAAACTCTAGAGGAGAAGTTAGTAAGCTCTGAGAGGTAGTCCCAGCTTGTTTGTGTTTGAGTAAGTAAACTACGGAGGTAGTCAGAAAACTCAAGGTCGGGTTGAGTAAGTAAACTACGTGGAGTAGTCAGAAAACTCAGGGCCGAGTTGAGTAAGTAAAATACCGCGAGGAAGTAAGAAAGCCCGAAGTGATTAGTGAATTTCTCTGAGGATCGAGAGAGTGGGCGTAGGAGCTTGAGTCTCCTAACCACTATAATTCTTTGTGTTGTTTATTGTTTTCTTTATCGTATGCTTAATTTGCATCATCGAAGTTTGAAAGCATATTTTCACCGATATTTCGGTTGGAATCAATCCACCGGAAGTTGCATGTAATTGAATCACGGCTAATCACTATTCCATTAAAGGAAGGTTTTCAAAGAAAGCTTAAAACGAGTATAAACTAAAGGGCCAACCATTCCGCTTCCGAGTAGCTTAGAACAGATAGTTACCAAACCGGAACTTACTCTTACGAGGGTTGATAAGTTAGTTATCGATCCAAGCAACTCGGGATCTCTGAAACTTCGGGACTTCGGTTGGGATTATCGCGAGGGCTTTTAAGCAACTCGGGATCACCGCCTCGGAGACTTTGACTCGAGCGATTTGTGCTTCTCGGGACTAATCTTGAGATTATCGACCCAAGATGACCTCGAAGAAGAAAAAGTTTTAAAAACACTGAACACGTGTATTCCCCCCATACACGTGTAAGACTCGTTTGCACCGGGACCAACAAGGCGGATCATTGGAGTCTCTCCGGGTTGAACCGTTTCCAACTTGCGAATCTTATTTAAAAGGTAAGATGACCAAGAGGGCATTTGGAGCCAATGGGAATAGAGCTACTGAAGTGTTAGAAATCGTTCATACTGATCTATGTGGTCCTATGTCAATCAAAGCAAGGGAAGGTTATGAGTATTTCGTTACGTTTATCGATGATTACTCAAGATATGGATATATTTTTCTCATGAAGCATAAGTCTGAGACCTTTGATAAGTTTGATCGTGGAGGAGAATACCTCAGCGATGGTTTTCTAAACTACTTATCAGACGAAGGGATTGTATCCCAGTTAACTGCTCCCGGAACCCCTCAACAAAACGGGGTAGCAGAATGAAGAAACAAAACTCGTTTAGAAATGGTCAGATCCATGATGAGTTATTCGAATCTTCCCAAGTCGTTTTGGGGACACGCTTTGGAAATAGCGGCTTACATTCTAAACATGGTACTATCCAAATCAGTTCCTAAAACCCCAAAAGAACTGTGGGCCAGGCGCAAGCCCAGTCTAAGACACATGAGAATTTGGGGTTATCCGGCTTACGTGTTGGACAAGGAAACCGGTAGGTTGGACCCACGTTCGGAATTAAGGCTGTTCATTGGGTATCCCGAGGGAACGAAAGGGTGTATATTCTATGGCCCCGACGATCAAAAGGTTGTAATAAGTACACATTTTAGATTTTTGGAAGAAGACTATATGAACAATAGGAAGCCCAACTGTGAGATTACCTTAGACGAATTGAGAGGGCCAACTCCAACACCAACTGTACAAGTTGATGTACCAAACGTCACACCTACACAAACAGAACCTCGTCGCAGTGGGAGGGTTGTTAAACAACCCGAGAGATTCTTAGGGATAGGAGAGTCTTCAGACTTGATCTCAGGAGAAGAATCGGACCCATGGTCTTACAATGAGGCGATCCAAGACAAGGATGCAGATTCTTGGTAAACTGCAATGGAAACCGAGATGGGTTCTATGGATCATAATCCATGTGAGAGCTTATCGAACCACCCAATGGGATAAAACCCATTGGATGCAAGTGGGTATACAAGAGAAAAAGGGGACCGGATGGGAAGGTTGAGACCTTCAAGGCTAGGCTTGTGGCAAAAGGACACACTCAGAAAGTGTTGGAATTTAGAGGCACGTAAATACGTAATACATGCGCAACGGAATTAAACAGTTCACCAACAATGAACATATAATTGCATAATTAAATACGTGTAAACATAAAGAGAAATCTTACAGTAAATCGTACGCATATTTCTCTACTATGATATCCACGTAATCCCCCGTTCACGGACTTGCACAGATTTGCCAGCGTTGAATCTGAGACGGAATTTGCTAGGAAAATTCCTATTATAGATTTTATGGAGAAATATGAATTAACATTTTTTTTTTGTGAATTCCCAAAAGCTCATATATATAGGGAAGACCCAACTTAAATCTTAAACTAACTGATTGAGAAATAAAATTTCTAATCTTTATTTAAATAAATCTCTCAGATTTATTTCCCAAATATAAAATGTATACGGATTTAATTCTCATATATGTCAAATCTCTACGATTTGATTCCATATATATTAAATCCTACAATAATATTCCATATATTATTATTGAGAATTCTTATTTAATTAAATCCAATTTAATTAAATATTAATAATAATTAATTCTAAATTAATCTATTATTAATTAATTCTCCATAAATTAAATATTAAGTCCAATTTAACATTTAATCAACCAACTATAGTCCGTAAAAGGGAACTACTTGTTGTATGACCCATTAGCCCTCATATATCGAGCGATTAGTCAAACTAACGGTCTTAATTGAACCCTAGACAATAAATCAGACATTCTCAATATATGAGGTAAGTTGCGAGAAACGTGCAACTACCTGTAACTGAAACATGGGCTATTACGATTTCCTCCTTTCATTCACGAATACACGATTAAGTCTTGAACATGATGAAGTGTCTATTCAAATAACTTAATCATATTATCTCTAATCACTAATTGATCATGTATGTCACACTTAGCCACAAAGTCTAAGTTGACGTGCATCGGCCGATGACTTTGATCCAATTATGATGAGAAGATGAGTATTCTCTCTAAATCCACACTGAGGAATAAATCCTATTCTTGGCTCAACTACCACGCACATGTACTTCATGATGAACCCAATCCAAACCATATCTACCTATGGTTAGGGTGCAAGCGTCGGTCATGGTCAAAGTTCATCATCCCACACATGTCGTGCGTATTGACCTCAAGTCAAAGGAGTATCGCATCGCTCCCACTAACCGAGACACCCGTAGACACATATAGTGGAAATACATCAAACAGTTTCTCGGATGGGTATACCAATACTCTCTAAGGTATTTGTGCATCCATAATGAGATACCTAGTATCTCGTAGTAAGTGAGATCTTACTACACTCTCTAAGAGTATGATGCAGATCTCACATCAATCTCCATTGTATCATCAATATCCCATTCTTGATGATCATTGATCGGGGCTATTTGAGAATCATGCTTAAGTCATCTGAGTTCTCACAACCTCAATGACAACAATGACTCATGGGAACACTTGCATGAATAAATGCAAACAATCAAACATGATATTCAAACAAGTGTATTGCCATACATTAATATTAAATGAACTATAATATTAAATCAAACTGAATATCATCGAGTATTATGTCCTTACAATAGATTGTCTCTAGGACACTAACACTAACAATCTCCCACTTGGACTAGAGTCAATCACCTACATGTCTAACCCCTAGACCATCAAATGTCTAGTGTGTACATGAACACTCAGTGTTTTGGTGAAAGGATCTGTCAAATTAAATATGTGGGAATACATTTTTAATTCTATTTCTTCTATCGTTATGATCTATCGGATCAAATGATAAGCCTGGTACTGCTTGTCGATCTCGGTTCCTTTGCTTGCGCAATCTCACCAACGTTGTCTCAATACAAGTTTATTAGACAACTGACACTTGGAACTACCCCTAGTTCTCTTAAGAACCATAAAATCCAGATAGCCTCCTTGAGGCTTCTGATACAGCAATGTACTCAGCTTCGTTGTTGAATCTGCGGTAGTCTCTTGCTTGGAACTATTCCAACTGACCACCCCATCATTGAGAGTGAAACATAACCTGACTGTGATTTGTAATCATCACAGTTGGATTGGAAACTTGTGTCAACTTAACCAGTCACTACTAGTTCTGACTGTCCACCATAGACAAAGAAACATTCTTTAGTTCGTCTAAGATACTTTAGAATAGTCTTGACAGCAATCTAGTGAAACTCACTCGGATTCTGTTGGTATCTACTAGTGATGCTGATAGCGTAGGCCACGTTTGGCCTAGTGCAAGTCATGGCGTACATGATTGACCCAATTACGTATGCATATGGGACGTCTTTCATGTGCTTGATATCAGCTTCAATAGAAGGACAATCCTTCTTTGATAGCTTTATCCCATGATTTGCCGATGGAGATCCTCTCTTAGAGTTCTCCATCGCAAAACGCTTCAACACCTTGTGTACACAGGTAGACTGTGACAGCCCCAACATCCTCTTGGATCTATCCCTGTGGATCATGATCCCTAGGATGTAGCAGGCTTCACCAAGACCCTTCATCTTAAAGGTCTTTAAACAATAAATGGACTGCATTAACAAGATATTGGTTCCCAAAATCAATATGTCATCGACATACCCAATTATGAAAACAATATTCTTCCCGCTGCGTTTACAATAAACACAAGGATCTTCCGAATTAATGATGATGTCAAAAGGACTTGATAACTTCATCAAATTGGATGTTCCAACTTCTAGAAGCTTGCTTCAATCCATAGATGGATCTCTTCAGCTTGCATACTAGATTAGAATTTGACTTAGATGTAAAACCTTCCGGTTGAGTCATAAACATTTCCTTATCAATGTCTCCATTGAGGAAAGCTATTTTGACGTCTATCTGCCAAGTCTCATAATCATAGTGTGCTGCTATCGCAAGTAAAATTCGAATGGACTTGATCTTTGCAACTGATGAGAAGGTCTCGTCATAGTCAATGCCTTCACGTTGACTATAACCCTTCGCCACCAACCTAGTTTTGTAGGTTTGTACTTTGCCATTTGCATTAGTCTTACGATTGAAGACCCAATCGCAACATATGGGTTTAACCCCTTTAGGCAACTCAACCAAGTCCCAGACTTGATTGGTGTACTTCGAGTCCATCTCAGATTTCATAGCTTCATGCCACTTCCCTGAATCAATATCAGATATTGCTTCAGAGTAAGTATTAGGATCGTCTTTGTCTGGTATGTCCACATTATCGAGTTCCTCCAAGAGGTAACCGTATCTGATGGGCGGATTACGATTCCTAATTGACTTACGGAGTTGTGGTTGTGCAGGTTGTACATTCTGATCGTGAAAATTTTGTGGTGCATCAATTTCATCAATGTCCAGAGAGTCCTCAAGAGCTACACTTTTAGATGCCTCTTGGGCGGGAGTTTGAACTATGTTGTTATCATTCAGCCCAATTCGAGGTTCTTGCACAGGCAAGCCAACTCCAATTACGCTCCCACTGGCTGAAAGACGATCACCTAGTGAAAGACTCCCACCGTGAAAGTTGCTGAATGCTCCCACTGATTCCTTGTCACGTTGCTTTGACAAGATATTAGTCTCATTGTTAATTTGTGGTTCATGAATTTCTTCAAGTTCTATCAGCTTACGACCTTGTTCCTGAAAGACATAGTCTTCTTCGAGGAACTTGGTCTGCCTAGAAACAATCGCTGATTGTTTCTCAGGTAGATAGGAGTAATATCCTTTAGTTTCCTTAGGATATCCCACTAAGTAACCATTTCCACCTTTGGATTCCAACTTGTCGGTAAGCATCCTTTTCACAATCGCGGGGCAACCCCATTTTTTTATATGTGTAAAAGTTGGCTTCTTGCCACACCATAGTTCATATGACCTGTGCTCAACCGATTTAGATGGAATCCTATTCAGAATGTAAATTGAGGTTTGTAGCGCGTATCCCCATGAGAATGTCGGAAGAGAGGAAAATCTCATCATGGACCTTACCATGTCTAACATGGTTCGGTTTCTTCTCTCGGACACACCATTCATCTGAGGTGTTCTGGGAGGAGTCCACTGTGACTGGATTCCATGTAACTTCAAGTAATCAATGAATTCATGGCTAAGGTATTCACCTCCTCGATCTGATCGAAGAGTCTTGATACTCTTACCAAGTTACTTCTCTACTTCAACCTTAAACTCTTTGAATTTCTCAAAAGATTCGAATTTGTGTTTCATAAGATACACATATTCATATCTTTGAGAAATCATTAGTAAAAGTGATGAAGTATTCGAAGTGACCCCTAGCTAAAGTGGCCAATGGTCCACAAGCATCGTTGTAGATCAACTCTAGAACTTCTTTGGCATGCACCCCTTTCCCAGAAAAGGTTTGTTGATCATCTTGCCCTTGAGACAAGATTCACAATCTCCATAAGACTCAAAGTCAAATGGGGTTAAGTAGTCTAACTTTCTTAACCTTGCAATTCCTTTCTCGTTTACATGATCCAGTCTACAATGCCACAAGTAAGTCGAGTTTTCATGATTACTAAGTTTGAGTCTTTTATTTTGTATATTAAGAACGGTATATCCACAATGCAACAAGTATAAACCATTCACCATAAGGGCATTCCCATAAACCACACCATTCAACGTGAAATAACAATTATTATCACTAAAATGGAAGGAATAACCCTCAATGTCTAACATAGGAATGAAAATAATGTTGCGAGTAATAGGAAGTGCTAGATGACAATCATTAAGTTCTAATCTAAAACCAAAGGGTAATTCTAACACATAAGTCCCCACACATTCAGGAGAAACTATTGCTCCGTTCCCACGTGTAAGACGACTTCACCCGCCCTAACTGTCCTATGACATATGAGCCCTTTCACATTAGTGCAAATGTGAGAGCCAAATCCGGTATCCAATACCAAGCAGTTAGCGCTATTAGTGGATATGTTTATCTTAATAACAAACATACATGTTCTAGTGCCAGAAGCACCCAGTGCCTTCTTTTTAGCAACCAGAACCTTATATTCCTTCTTCCAGTGCCCTCTTCTACTTATAGTAGAGGGACACATCCTTGTCTACCCGCTCTTTCTTTTGAACACCATCTTAGTGATAGTGAACTCAAAAGTCTTGAGCATGTTGTGAAGTTCAGGCATGGTCGCATCCGTCTTATTCATATTATAGTTTACAATGAAGCTAAAATATGAATCTGAGAGAGACTGGAGGATAACATAAATGAAAACGTTGATCTTTTAGCTCAAAGCCTAAATTACCAAGTTTATCAATTAGACCTATCATCTTAAGCACATGAGGTGAAATCTTCTCTCCTTTAGCTAACCGACATTTGAACAGATCTCTCATCACTTCTTAAATCTCAGAACGAGATTCAGAATCAAAGAGATCCTTCAGATGCTTGAGCATTTAGAAGAGACCCATTTTCTCATGTTGCCTTAAGCAATTTTGGAGTCATGCCGAGCAACATCACACACTGCGTCTGGGAAGCATCCTTTTAATGCTTATTCTGAGCTGCTACGTCAAACGTGGCTGCCTCAGGGGACCAGCTGCAGGGGTAACCGGGATTGGCGTGTCCAACACTGACTCAATCTTTTCTTGCCTTAGCACCAAACACACGTTTAGGTGTCAGTCCAGAAAATTTGGCCTAGCCAATTTGTTTGTTTCCAAAACACATCTCAATAACAGTTATATATTTCAACTAACTAAGAGAAATAAAATAAAATGGGAATTAAAACACATAATTCCTATGATCAATATTCAGCAATAGCATACTCAACGACCTCATCGGAAGAGTACAAATTTATATCAGATATAAATTGTAATGGACTAGGATCCACATTCCTACTATTACAATATATGCTTGGGTTGTTTACTGCAATAGCATAACTAGTAGGTCTCCAAACCAATTACGAAAACAGCAATTCCTAGTTGATTGAACCTAGTTCAATCGGATGCCCATTGACTTTCGTTTCCCTGCTTGGGCTGGTGAAACAAAGTCAAGTTGATTTACAACCATCAAGCGGCGACACTACGTGTCCCTATAAAAGTCCCTTTAGATGTAGATCCGAGCAAAAGACTTGGGCCTTAAATACTCATTGGAACGAAATCTCTGGTTTACTTTTAACTTTGATGGAAGACATCGTTCAATTTAATGAAAATCATATTTTAGCGAGGAACGTTTTAAAGGCGGGGTATTAATTGCTTAATCGAGATCCAACATGTTAATCTACATCACATTTGAGCAATTATTGGGCGCTTCCTACCCAAGCATGATTTACACGGACTAACATTTATATGGGCGCCGTCTACCCAAACAATAATACGGTCCAACATTTATTTGGGCGCCGCCTACCCAAACAGTTATAATGCGGACTATAAATGCGTTAACGAATTCTTAAATAAGTTAACCAAGTGGGAATTTAATAATTTTCAAGATTTATTGAAATTTAAAATCCAATTTTAATTCAATTATAAAATTAAACAATTATTAAATCTTAATAATTACTCCAATTAATTATAATTAAAAGTCCAACTTTTAATTTTATTTTAAAATTAAACTCATTAATTTTAGAAAATCAGTTTTAATTATTTTATTTGTAGGGGCTCAAATGAAATTTAAAAAATTGCATAGATCAAATTTTCTAGATGGCACTCCCCTCATCATTACCCAAATTCAGCAGAGTCTAATCTGTAATTTGGGACATGCGTATTCGTCATCAAGTTCAGAAAATCAAATCAGTTGCATCAAACAACATCATGTGAACCTTAATCGAAAAATAATCCAATTACTTTCGAAAAATTGAATTTTCAGAACCAGAATCAAGAACAGATCGAGTAAGGCGGCGGAGAATAGAATGAACAGGTCACACAACGGCGGTAAGCGCGAGCAGCTGCAGCAGCGTAGCCACGTCTTCGCCAAAGAGGTGAATCGGCGCTGCATGTGCATCGTTCGTCAAATCGCAGCTGTGAAGAGGTCCAAGCGCAACGCCGCCACTGTAGTCGAGTGAGTGCGCCCACGCCGCGTCACCCTAGGCGCGCCGGCGTGTCGCAGCCGTCAAACGACACAGCCACGCGTCAATCGCCCGCTCCAAGTGTCGATTCGTGAAGCAAAGGGTCGACCACCGCCACGAAACCCCAAATTACCACCACCGCTGCGAACCACGGCCGTGATTGCGCCGCCGCTTGCGAAGTGCAGCGATTCGGATTTCAACAGATACGCGTCAAGAGGGTACGGATCGGGCCACCGCCATTCCGAGCTGATCGGAACGTCGCGAGAGGTCGCGAGGCGCGGTGGTGAACCGCCGCCTCGAGCGACAAATCGCGGTCCAACGCCGCCAGCGGAGCGGCGAGCGGTGATGAGAGCACGAATTTTGAAAAACCCTAATTTCAGGAACCAGGGAAGACGAACGAACACGATGGGGCGCACAAGAGAAAAGGGGAGCAATTAAACAAAAAAAAATCGCCCCACAACAAATATACCCCCAAGACTAAATAATCAATAGGTGCGGTCAAACCCAGTTTGGCTGTACCGTATGCTTATAAAAAATTTATAAACAATCAATTAAGCAATTAATCAATTATTCAAGAGCCTGAAGCTCTGATACCACTGTTGGAGTTTAGAGGCACGTAAACACGTAATACATGCGCAGCGGAATTAAACAGTTCACCAACAACGAACATATAATTGCATAATTAAATACGTGTGAACATAAAGAGAAATCTTACAGTAAATCATACACATATTCCTCTACTATAGTATCCATGTAATCCCCGTTCACGGACTTGCACAGATTTGTCAGCGTTGAATCTGAGACTGAATTTGCTAGGAAATTTCCTATTCTAGATTTTATGGAGAAATATGAATTAACATTTTTTTTGTGAATTCCCAAGAGCTCATATATATAGGGAAGGCCTAGCTTAAATCTTAAGCTAACCTGATTGGGAAATAAAATCCATAATCTTTATTTAAATAATCTCTCAGATTTATTTCCCACATATAGAATCTCTACGGATTTAATTCTCATATATGTCAAATCTCTACGATTTGATTCTATATATAGTAAATCCTACAATAATATTCCATATATTATTATTGGGAATTCTTATTTAATTAAATCCAATTTAATTAAATATTAATAATAATTAATTCTAAATTAATCTATTATTAATTAATTCTCCATAAATTAAATATTAAATCCAATTTAACATTTAATCAACCAATTATAATCCGTAAAAGGGAACTACTTGTTGTGTGACCCATATGCCCTCATATATCGAGCGATTAGTCAAACTAACGGTCTTAATTGAACCCTAGACAATAAATCAGACATTCTCAATATATGAGGTACGTTGCGAGAAACGTGCAACTACTTGTAACTGAAACGTGGGCTAATACGATTTCCTCCTTTCATTCGTGAATACTCGATTAAGTCTTCAACATGATGAAGTGTCTATTCAAATAACTTAATCATATTATCTCTAATCACTAATTGATCATGTATGTCACACTTAGCCACAAAGTCTAAGTTGACGTGCATCGACCGATGACTTTGATCCAATTATGATGAGAAGATGAGTATTCTCTCTAAATCCACACTGAGGAATGAATCATATTCTTAGCTCAACTACCACGCACATGTACTTCATTATGAACCCAATCCAAGCCATATCTACCCATGGTTAGGGTGCAAGCGTCGGTCATGGTCAAAGTTCATCATCCCACACATGTCGTGCGTATTGACCACAAGTCAAAGGAGTATCGCATCACTCCCACTAATCGAGACACCCGTAGACACATATAGTGGAAATACATCAAATGGTTTCTCGTATGGGTATACCAATACCCTCTAAGGTATTTGTGCATCCATCATGAGATACATAGTATCTCGTAGTAAGTGAGATCTTACTACACTCTCTAAGAGTATGATGCAGATCGCACACCAATCTCCATTGTATCATCAATATCATTCTTGATGATCCTTGATCGGGGCTATTTGAGAATCATGCTTAAGTCATCTGAGTTTTCACAACCTCAATGACAGCAATGACTCATGGGAACACTTGCATGAATAAATGCAAACAATCAAACATGATATTCAAACAAGTGTATTGCCATACATTAATATTAAATGAACTATAATATTAAATCAAACTGAATATCATCGAGTATTATGTGTACAATAGATTGTCTCTAGGACACTAACACTAACAGAAAGAAGGGATCGATTATGAGTAAATCTTTTCTCCTGCTATGTTAAAGTCCATCCGCATTCTCTTGTCGATAACCGCACATCTAGATTTTGAGATGTGACAAATGGAAGTCAAGACAGCTATCCTAAACGGAAGTCTTGAAAAGGAAATCCATATGCGCCAACCCGAAGGTTTCATTGCGAAAGGCAAAGAGCATCTAGTTTGCAAGCTTAAGAAGTCTATCTACGGACTTAAGCAAGCATCCCGAGCTTGGAACCAATATTTTGATCAAGTAATAAAATCATATGGTTTCGATCAAAATGAGTTCGAGAGTTGTGTATACAGAAAGTGTGACGGAACTGCATTGGTGTTCTTAGTACTATACGTAGACGACATTCTGCTCATCGAAAATGATGTAAAGGCATTGTCAGACGTAAGGGTGTGGCTATCAAATCAGTTTGATATGAAGGACTTAGGAGAAGTCGGTCATATCCTAGGGATCAAGATCACTCGAGATCGCAGGAAAAGAATTATTAGCTTATCCCAAACTTCATACATAAATACTATTTTGAAGCGATTCAGCATGCAGGATTCCAAGAAAAGTTTATTACCCATCAGACATGGAATCCATCTATCAAAAGAAATGTATCCAAAGATACAAAACGAGATAGATGACATGAGGAAAATTCCATATGTGTCGGCAGTTGGAAGCCTCATGTATGCAATGTTGTGCACGAGACCGGATATTTGCTTTGCCGTAGGAATGGTAGCAAGATATCAGAGTAATCTGGGAAGAGAACATTGGACCGCTGTTAAAAATATTTTGAAGTATCTAAAAAGAACTTAAGATAGAACGTTGATTTATCAAGCGGACAATCTCATTCCCATAGGATACACGGACTCAGATTTCCAATCGGACATAGATTCCACAAAGTCTACCTCGAGTAGTGTGTTTTGTCTGGGAGGTGGAGCCATAACGTGGAGAAGCGTAAAGCAGAAATGCATCGTAGATTCTACCACGGAAGCCGAATATGTAGTTGTTTGTGAAGCAGTGAAAAAAGCGGTATGACTCAAGAACTTCTTAGTGGACTTGGACGTAGTTCCGAATTTGCCCAGCACCATCACAGTCTACTGTGATAATGCCGGAGCAATTGTAAATTCAAGGGAACCAAGAGCCCACAAAGCCAACAAACACATTGAAAGAAAATACCATCTTATACGAGAAATTGTTAAGAGATGAGATATAGAGGTGGCAAAGATCGCATCGGAAGACAACCTAACAGATCCATTCACAAAAGGTCTGCCTCAGAAAACATTCGAGAGCCATGTGAAAGGAATGGGTGTCAAGTGTGTTGTCAATCTGCTTTGAGTATAAGTGGGAGAAATATTATTAGGTTAATGTAAGTGATATTAGATGTCACGTAGAACATGAGACTTGTTGTAGGGTATACTTAAAAGCAGACTTTGAGTATAAGTGGAAGATTGTTTGGGTTATACGTGAAAGTATGCTTTTACGTAATAACAGACTAATGTACTCTTATTTACTGAATATAAATTATTTTATCACTGTTGTTTTAAATATGAATAAATGTTATTTATTTACTGCAAACCGTTCAATATTAGTACATATTACATTGTAGTTAATGTGGTGATACCCGATCACAGAAGATCACATTAACAATTCCTTGTAAATAAGTACACCTTCACATCCTAGATGGAACTGAACACTCCATTGGTAGAGGTTGAAGTGTAAATGTTCAGATTGACTTGTCTTGACCAAGAGATTGCACTAGCACATTGTGGTGTGCTGAAGAGGACCTACAGAGAGGATAAATTCTTCCGTACTGACTTATGGGATGAAGAATTAGACCTCAGTGGTTATTGATTTCTTAACATCTGTCACTTAAATAGGATTGTGTGCAATTAATATTTATCGTTTTGATCTGCGTTGGGTTTAGAGTCAGATATCGATTTTATACTTTGCATTTTGGGCAATATTATTAATTACAAGGAAATTGTTAAGATTTAATACAGAGCAACGTGTGCAAGGAAAGTCTTGTATGATTTGTCCCCTTGGTGGGCTCAGAAGTTTTATCATACCAATCTTGCAAGTGGAATTAGTTTCCGGTATGGATAATAATGTTGAGTTGTCTTTACTCCAAAGAAAAAAAATATTATTTAATATAAAGTTTTTCAGTGACTTAATTAATTAATGGACTAAATAATCTTAAACACGGGAAATAATAATCGGGAGCCATATTATCGTAATATGGATTAAGATGGATAGTGCAATATTAATTTTATAGTAGAATAAATTAATATTAATGGGTTGAATAATATTGTGGCTCAATATTAAGAAATTCAGAGCCCATTGGAGGTCCAATCTTAATTCTCCTAAAGACCCCTCAAATAGTCCAATATAAGTCCAATTAATGAAAAGGAGAAAAAAATATTATTGCCTAATTTGTTCCCAATTTTTTTGAAAATTATGGGAAAAAGAAGAGGAAATATTTTCTTGATTTTATTGAAAAGATTTTATGGAAAGAGATAAGTATTTTTAGAATACAAGATTATCTCATAAATTCAAGAAATCAAATCTTGATTCTTGTTCCCTAGATATTTTCGAAAATTACTATAAGAAAGAGAAGAAAAGATATTTTGTGATTTATATTGGAAATAGAATTTATGAGATATATTCAAGATTGTATCTTGGGAAGATACATATAAATTTCTCATATCCCTTCTAGGGCACAAATTTTTGCCCCCTACACTCTTATAAATAGGGGATGAATTTTTCATCCCCAACATAATTCCAGTCTTGGAAAAACTTTGTGTGGTACAATATATTTTTGGTTTTCTCCTTTGTTAAAATTGTTCGTGAGAATTCTTCCATCGGATTGCGAGCAAGGACGTGAGACATATTTGAGAAGGTGTTTTTGGTTGATCCATCTACTCAACGGTTGTCACTCTAAGAGGTATGTTTCGCATAACTCCTAGATTCCGCATGTATAGGATTTACGTGAGATTAATTGTACGCATGATAGCGATATAAGTCGACGGGGATGAGTAGGTGGGGCGAGATGATTACTGAAATTGTTGAACAGGCGTATGAGTAAAGTGAGTTGGTACAGAGCTGGCATTTTCCAATGTATGGGCGAGGTCCATATTGGGGTTGTTAATACGACGATTGCATTTGATTAGCAGACGTGACTTGCTGCCCCGAAGCTGGATTTGACTGATTTTGTTGGACTTGTGTGAGTGTGCAACTTGGAAAACAATCACAGGCACACGAGCGGCGAGTTGAGCTTCAGTACTCATGAGTTTTTCATGCAATTCATCAAAATAGATCAAAGCTATTATGGCATTGCCCAACTCCTCATATGTTTCATCAAGTCCATTAGAACAAGGTCCTCCTCATCAGTTGTAATGCCCATAAGTGGTAGTTCATCAACAATACTACTTTTGAAAATGCCGGCCATGGCAATGAAATGTATGAGATCTGGTTTGATATAACCAATGATTAAACTGAGGATTAATTTTTCATGCCGATCCCAATCATCACGTTCCTTGTGAGGTGGTGTTAAATGCGACAAAGGGTGGAGTCGTGGTGTTGGTTGTGGGCTCTGGTTATCATATTAAGATATTGCGGAAGATACATTCTCACTAATAATTACAAGTATTTGTACAAGTATGCTAGGACCATAGTGCTTAGAATCGATGTGGGACATATGATAAATACAAAACAACTACAAAGAATATATTTACACGTTCATCCTATTAATATTTTCCTTTTTCATTAGATTCTTTAAAGTTTAGATAAGATTATATATCAATCAAAACTATATCATGAGATATTTACCATATACATCAAATCTTGTACCGTTCCAAAATTTGATATAAGATTCATGGCTTATATATAAATCATATGATGTGTGTTATATAAAACTTTCATACTTCTTATTTCAATATTTACTTATCATTCATATTTCAATATTCTGAGGAATGACTTCGATCTTTTCTCGTGCTTTCTTGTTCTTCTACCGAAGAAATTCATGATATTTGACTCTATAATCTTGAAGAGAAGAAAAGTTGTAGTTGCACAACAATCACGATTCCTCAAAACAGTGTAAGTTTTGAAAAGTGTGTGGGATCGTCTCATGGATGGCTAGTTTTTTCTCGACAAACATGCAAACCCACATCTCTTTAATCCTTTCATAAAGTTGCTCTATCTAGCAACCCATTTAATTCTCATGTAAAAAAACTACGCAGTCGTAGCATTGTTCGGTTTTCCATCTCATATGAAGATCGCCTTCTGCAGAGATGGAGATGAAGAGTTGGATGATTTTGATCACGAAGGTAAGACCTATTACGACGTCATCATATGTGATGAAACTAAAACAACCTTCACAATGGGCCCAGGACCTTCAGTTGTATCATGGGACTTGAATCAAATTGTTCCTGAAAAGAAGACGATCATTGATGAAAAGGTCGTGTACGAAGGGGATAGTCTTACTGACGATGTTGCAGAGCCATTGGTGTGTCCTTACAAGACGGTTGATTTTCATGTCTTCAAACTCGATGGTGAAGGAAACAGATGTATTAAAGTCGAAACTTTCAATGATTCCACATTGTTTTTGGGTGGAAATCAATCTATCATGTTGTCAACGATTAAGCACCCCAAATTAGAGAGTAGTGTGATTTACTTCACAGACGATTATTTGGAAAGGATGAAGATTATACATATGGAGGACATGACATTGACATTTTCAAGCTTCGTGAAGGTACAATTCATCCTATCTTTGATTTTGAAGAACATAAAATTGCACCACCACCCTTTTAGATAATTTATTAAATTTTCATGATATATGCGTAACACATATATTATTTCACGACTGTTTAATTACTTAGAATTAGGAGTATATTTTTTTACACGTAGGATTGAAATTTTATTACTTCTCCCGTCCATTATAATTGTTCTTTCGCTTTTTTTATGGACGTCCCATAACTTTCTTATTCTATAAAAGAAAAAAATTACTTCACTACCTATAATTTTTATCCTCACTTTTCACATAATATTACAAAAAATGTCACTCACTACTCCACTTAGTACTCCACACACCTTTTTCCTCTCTCCCAATATCCAAAACTATCCTTCATTTTTATTATTTTATTATTATTCCTTAAACAAAACAACAACAACAAAACGGGATAATTACACCGGGGCGGAGGGAGTATATAGTTTTAATTTTTTTTTTGACAGATATATAATTTTGATATTGTTTCCGCCGTAATTGTGTTATTCTATTATATATACTAATCATGTTTGCTTTAATTTCTTCTTAAAGTTGTGTATTTCTTTCACTTAAAGGAAGTGTGTGTACAACGTAAAATTAATTAACGGGAGTCCAACTATGTGTAAATTATTGACTAAACTAAATATACACATAATATATAAATCTATATATTTTGTCCCCAATTCATTGCCGAGCAAACATTAAAAAAAGACGTACCCAGTATCTATATAAATATATATTTTTTCCTTTATTTTTTATAATTTAAGGTAAAAATCAATTTATTTATTTTTTGAGAAATAAAACATACCTATTAATGTCAAAAATCAGTACAATGTGAGCGCAAAGGGTACGCTATTTCTAGAACTGATAGACCACCTAGAGTCTGAAATGAAGCCTACCTCGAACCAATCGGGAGGAAACAAGGAGGGTAAAACCAACCTAAGTATACATTGAAGGTTATAAAATCATGGAATAAAGAGAAGCCCCACGTTAAGGCTAATCAAGTTCCCATCAAATGAACCTAGGATGCATTAGCCTATGTCTGACAGAACAAAACTAAACAGAAGACGAAGGTGGCAACCAAGCGGTCGGAAGGAGTCCCACACTAAGATTCCCATCAACCGTCGAACAAAACCACCACCGTAGCCAAACAACACCAGCACCAAAAAACTAAGAGACAATGACATACCACCCAACCACAGAAACATGTTGATATGTACAACAAAAACATGCCTCTAATTAAGACTTAATAACAACTATACAACAAAAGAAAGAAACAGATATCCAAAAACCTAAAACTAAGCACATGACCAAACACCTGAAGGAAATGAATCCAATAGATCAATCCCCCTACTGGTCATCGTGGCTCTGGAAAAAAGATTGATCCATTGTATCCATCGCCTTAGCGAGAAGAACAAAACCATATTGGTTTTTCATAAAATGTTGAATTGGTAAATATCAAATTTATTACATGCATAAATATATGTATAATGAATGCATACATATTTATATTTTCTTACATGTGTATAAGTGTATTAATGCGTATGCATACTACGGCAATAATAAACTTAAATAAAAATATTAGACGGTCTTATACATGGGATTAGATAAAAATTAGTACAAATTAGTGCTTACATTTCTTATAATGTTAAAGTGTCATATGTCCAAATTATGTTCTCTCTCATCGTAAGATCATTTCACGCAAATAAGTTTCATATAAAAACATCTTTGTATGAGACGGTCTGAAAGGAGACATAATTTGAACATGATATTTTAATTTTTTGAAGGGGATGTGTATTAATTTGTGCTAATTTGCAACCCGTTTTTTAATATACAGTAAAAATTTCATACAGTTATATTGTCGGGACCTAAAAAAAAATTACTATAGAGAGGTTATTCTTAAATAGAGTTTTATATTAAAAAAATAATATTTTTAAAAAAAAAATAGTACATTCAATGTAATACATACTATACTACATGTATGTAAATTTATTAACAAATTCATATATCTAATTAATATGAATTTGATTAAAATAAATACATACACTCTCAATGTATATAAAATACATGTATCAACCATATATAATATTTTAGACCATCTTAATTGTAATGATATATAAATTTTATATATAATATAATTTATTCTTATATGGATGCATAAATCCTTAAGATAGGACCGGAAAAAAATATGTCTTATTACAATATGAAGTTTCTTTCTAAATATAATTGGTCCTGAATTGGGATCATAATTTTTTATTACTATCAAAGTTTATTCCTATAAAGAGTATTTGTATAGGGGACTTTTACTGTATATATATGACTTGATCGATAAACAAAATTATTTATTTGATTAAAACAATTGATGATCAACTAAAACTTTTATGACAAAAACTTGTGTGAACTCGAGTTAACCGGGAACTCGATTTTTAGTATCAATGTTAAAAATTATTATTGTTATGTAAAAAAGTTCTCACTGTTTAAAAATATTTTATATTTTTAAACTATAAATTATTTTATGAATAACACACAATTTTATAGTGGTTCGGAGTCCAACTCCTACATCCACTCTCCCCTATCATCAGGGGCACCTACTTAACCAACTGGACTTAGTTTAACGTGTTAGTCCAACACCCAACAGATGTTTACCGAGTTCACACTCAAACGGGACTTATCACCCTCACGGGATCACCTATAGATGTTTACCGAGTTCACACTCAAACAGAACTTATCTCCCTCACGGGATTGCCTACCCTCCCTTTCGGGATTGCTAGATGTTTACCGAGTTCACACTCACCTACAAACTTATCCTATCAAACTGATTTGGGTAAGGTTTGTTTGGTTTCCAACTATGGTGAGATTTTCCCTTACATTTGTTTAGCCTCAATGCTAAGGTTGGGAAAATCTCTCTAAGCTTAGGATACATCGTGGGTTGCTTAGATTAGGTTCTAGAACACTCTTTGAATATATGCGTGTATTTCTTGTTCAGTGTTCTATGGTGGGAATGCTTGAATATAAGGCTCTTGGCTCTGTAGCATCTTTTGCATATTCTCCACACATCCACACAAATAATGAAGGAAGAACTTGTACTTATAGTGTGGATTTGAATGTTACCGTTGGATGGAGTCACATTCAAATCCATACTATTCTCAGAACTTCTGCGGCTTTTCCAGTCGGTTGTCTTCCTCTCGTTGGTCCACGCCACCGATTCTAACGGGCTATATTCCTCGGATTCCTCGCCTTGAATCATTCGAGGATTCTCTGAGTCTCGGTGTCTTGATTCCATCCCGAGCCTTGGTCTATCGAGCCTTGGTGACTTCTCTTGGCCGGACCTTTGTCGATCAGGCATCTTGACACTTCGGACCGAGGTTCGATTATACTGTCTTCGGACAATCTGACTCTCAGTCACTAGCACTTTTCGAACCGATCATTAGCATTACGATTCTCGATGAATATGACTTCAGATGACTTCTCTTGAGATGACTTCTTTTTCGATCCCGGTATCTGATTTCTAGTTCTCGATATCGATTTCTTCTACTTTGATCGATCGGCTCACATGATCGGATCGATTATATCAGTCGACATATCGATATATCTGCATCAGTTAGTACATCTGGTTAGTATATTAGGTTAGCATATCGGTTTACTTTGTCCGATCTCAATCACGTCGATCTTGATCATCTTCTCATCTTCATATCGATCTCGATCACGTCACGATCTCGTCGGTCTCATCTGCTCCTCTTCGATCGCAACCTTCTCTCCTCGATCCGGTCATCCGTCATCCGATCACCGGCTTAGCTTTTTCTTCTTTTTGATTTTGCTCATCTCATCGCTTAACTCGAACTCATCTTACTCATCTGATCTCGATCAGCTGGCTTAGCTTTTCTTCTCTTACGATTTTGCTCAAATCATCGGTTAACTCCGGAACTCATCTTACTCATCGATCTCGATCGGTCTCGCTCTATGACCTCGTCGATCTCGATCATCTACATCCGATTTAAGTGAGTTCCCCCTCAATTTGTTCTCTCGTTCCCCTCAACTTGTTATCTCAGAATCGACTTCAATAACACAAGTTGATAATGTTTTCAGCATAATTCATCAAAACTAAAATATCCCAACAATTTCCCCCTTTTTGATAATGACGCCAAAACATTAGAATATATGTTTTTTTAAAAAACAGTTTTTTTTTTTTAAAAGATCGATTCAGTGGTTACTTTGAAATCGATGAACCGCTTTGAACACCTCGCTTTTGATACCACCGTGAGGTCCCGATTAAAACCGATTTTTGCGTCGCGGAAGCAAACATTTCATTCAATGCATATAAAAAAAAAGGGGGGTGGGCGAGTGATTCCGGATTTTTTCGCTTTTAAGAACAATGTGTGTTTTGCTTAATCAAATGCATATGGCAAGTAAGAACATAAAGCGAAAAGAACACACGATTTTATAGTGGTTCGAGTCCAACTCCTACACCCACTCTTCCCTATCATCGAGGGCACCTACTTAACCAACTCGGACTTAGTTTAACGTGTTAGTCCAACACCCAACAGATGTTTACCGAGTTCACACTCAAACGGGGACTTATCACCCTCACGGGATCGCTTATAGATGTTTAATGAAGTTCACACTCAAACGGGACTTATCTCCCTCACGGGATTGCCTACCCTCCCTTTCGGGATTGCTAGATGTTTACCGAGTTCACACTCACCTACAAACTTATCCTATCAAACTGATTTGGGTAAGGTTTGTTTGGTTTCCAACTATGGTGAGATTTTCCCTTACATTTGTTTAGCCTCAATGCTAAGGTTGGGAAAATCTCTCTAAGCTTAGGATACATTGTGGGTTGCTTAGATTGGGTTCTAGAACACTCTTTGAATATATGCGTGTATTTCTTGTTCAGTGTTCTATGGTGGGAATGCTTGAATATAAGGCTCTTGGCTCTGTAGCATCTTTTGCATATTCTCCACACATCCACACAAATAATGAAGGAAGAATTTGTACATATAGTGTGGATTTGAATGTTACCGTTGGATGGAGTCACATTCAAATCCATACTATTCTGTAGCTTCTTGCAGCTTTTCCAGGCTGGTTGTCTTCCTCTCGTTGGTCCACGTCGGTGATTCTAATCGGTATATTCCTCGATTCCTCGCCTTGAATCATTCAGATTCTCTGAGTCTCGGTGTCTTCGGTTCCATCCCGAGCCTTCAGTCTATCCGAGCCTTCACCGACTTCTCTTAATGGACCTTGTCGATCAGCATCTTGACACTTCCAGTTGACCGAAGTTGATTCAATCTGTCTTGAACAATCGACCTTCAGTCACTAGCATTTTCGAGCTAACTGATCATCAGTAGCATTCTGATTCTCAGTGAATATGACTTCAGATGACTTCTCTTGAGATGACTTCTTTTCTGATCTGGTATGCAGATTTCTAGTTCTCTGATATCTGATTTCTTCGTCGATCGATCGATCACATGATCGGATCAATTATAGCATCATCGACATATCGGTTATATCTGCATCAGATTAGTACATCAGGTTAGTATATTAGGTTAGCATATCAGTTTAGCACATCTGATCTCAATCACGTCTGATCTTGATCATCTTCTCATCTTCATATCTGATCTCGATCACGTCTGATCTCGATCAGTCTCATCTGCTCCTCTTCTGATCTGCAACCTTCTCTTCTGATCTGGTCATCTGGTCATCTGATCAGCTGGCTTAGCTTTTCTTCTTTTCTGATTTTGCTCAGCTCATCAGTTAACTCTGGAACTCATCTTACTCATCTGATCTCGATCAGCTGGCTTAGCTTTTCTTCTCTTCTGATTTTGCTTTCAAATTTCATCCTGTTAACTCCTAACTCATCTTACTCATTCGATCTCGATCGGTCTAAATCAGAGCCCTCGTCGATCTCGATCATCTACATCTAATTTCGTGAGTTCCCCCTCAATTTGTTCTCTTGTTCCCCCTCAACTTGTTATCTGTAAATCAGCTTCAATAACATAAGTTGATAATGTTTTGGCATAATTCATCAAAACTAAAATATCCCAACAATTTCCCCCTTTTTGATAATGACGCCAAAACATTAGAATATATGTTTTTTTAAAGAAACGGGTTTTCTTTTAAAAGATCAGTTCAGATGGTTACTTTGAAATCAGTGAACCGTTTGAACACCTGCTTTGATACCACTGTGAGGTCCCGATTAAAACCGATTTTGCGCGTGCGGAAGCAAACATTTCATTCAATGCATATAAAAAAGCGGTGGGGCGTAGTGATTCCGTTTTTTAAACTTTTTTAAGAACAATGTGTGTTTTGCTTAATCGAATGCATATGGCAAGTAAGAACATAAAGCAGTAAAGAACACACGATTTTATAGTGGTTCGGAGTCCAACTCCTACATCCACTCTTCCCTATCATCAGGGGCACCTACTTAACCAACTGGACTTAGTTTAACGTGTTAGTCCAACACCCAACAGATGTTTACCGAGTTCACACTCAAACGGGACTTATCACCCTCACGGGATCGCCTATAGATGTTTACCGAGTTCACACTCAAACGGGACTTATCTCCCTCACGGGATTGCCTACCCTCCCTTTCGGGATTGCTAGATGTTTACCGAGTTCACACTCACCTACAAACTTATCCTATCAAACTGATTTGGGTAAGGTTTGTTTGGTTTCCAACTATGGTGAGATTTTCCTTACATTTGTTTAAATTTCAATGCTAAGGTTGGGAAAATCTCTCTAAGCTTAGGATACATCGTGGGTTGCTTAGATTGGGTTCTAGAACACTCTTTGAATATATGCGTGTATTTCTTGTTCAGTGTTCTATGGTGGGAATGCTTGAATATAAGGCTCTTGGCTCTGTAGCATCTTTTGCATATTCTCCACACATCCACACAAATAATGAAGGAAGAACTTGTACTTATAGTGTGGATTTGAATATTCTGGATTGGATGGAGTCACATTCAAATCCATACTATTCTGTAGCTTCTTGCAGCTTTTCCAGGCTGGTTGTCTTCCTCTCGTTGGTCCACGTCAGCTGATTCTAACGGCTATATTCCTCAGATTCCTCGCCTTGGAATCATTCAGGATTCTCTGAGTCTCAGTGTCTTCAGTTCCATCTGAGCCTTCAGCTGACTTCTCTTCAGCGGACCTTGTCTGTCGAGCATCTTGACACTCGGTGGATCGAGTTCGATTAATTCTGTCTTCGAGACAATCGACCCTCAGTCACTTTTCGATCAGCCGACCGATCATCGATGGCGTTCGATTCTCGATGAATATGACTTCAGATGACTTCTTCGGATGACTTCTTTTACGATCCGTATCTGCGATTTCTAGTTCTCGATATCGATTTCTTCTGCTTTGATCCGATCGGCTCACATGATCGATCGATAGCATCGACGGCGATATCGGTATATCTCTGCATCAGATTAGTACATCAGGTTAGTATATTAGGTTAGCATATCAGTTTAGCACATCTGATCTCAATCACGTCTGATCTTGATCATCTTCTCATCTTCATATCTGATCTCGATCACGTCTGATCTCGATCAGTCTCATCTGCTCCTCTTCTGATCTGCAACCTTCTCTTCTGATCTGGTCATCTGATCAGTTGGCTTAGCTTTTCTTCTTTTCTGATTTTGCTTTCATTTCGTCGATTAACTCGAACTCATCTTACTCATCGATCTCGATCGGTGGCTTAGCTTTTCTTTCTCTTCTCGATTTTGCTCAAATTTCATCGGTTAACTCCTAACTCATCTTACTCATTCGATCTCGATCGGTCTCGCTCAAACCTCGTCGATCTCGATCATCTACATCTGATTTCGTGAGTTCCCCCTCAATTTGTTCTCTCGTTCCCCCTCAACTTGTTATAAATCAGCTTCAATAACACAAGTTGATAATGTTTTGGCATAATTCATCAAAACTAAAATATCCAAACACGCTAATAAACAATTAGCTCATTAAAACAAAGTTAAACAGTAGATGAGCAATCTAAAACAGGACGGAGGGAGTATTTGATTAGTTAATACTTAATATCTAAGCCACATCATATTCTAATTCCTCGTTAGATTACCTGTCAAAAAAAAAATCCTCGTTAGATTAGCTATCAATAGACATGATCAAGGTAAAAGAGACCAACATATGAAATGGAGAAGGCTTAGACATATGCAAACAAGAGAACTCGGCCCAATTAATTTACTAGCGGTTTGGGTATCACTAAATAGCTCTCTAAAGTAGGCCTCGACCAATTTCCGGCCCGTTATTCATTTCCAAGGCCCAAGAACTAAGCATTTTATCTCTTATTCCCATATTTTTCATCATTCAAAATTCATCTTCACAAGTACCTAATATTTTGTTCCGGCAAGCGGACTAGGGTCCTAATATATAAATTTTGTAAGGTTTCTGAGGTGCTAAAAATATAATTATGTAAAATGTTTCAGAAGTATTAAAAATTGGAATTCCGGATCTCAAATGCTGAAAATAATATCCAAATTCCTACAGATTACAAAAATAAATTACCACTGGCCAATTTCATAATTGTAAGGCTCCAAATGGTAAAGCTACAAAATTTATAAAAATAATAGTCATATGACTATTTTAAAGAGGAGAAATGCTATAAAATTGATTGGTATGAACTACTAAAATAAGTGTGTTATATGATATGTTGATTGGTAGAAAGTATTAAAAGTGATATAAAATATTAAAAAATAATTAATATTTAAAAAATACCAATATGCCCTTCTTACGTTGAGCAGTTCATTTTCAAGAACATGAAAAAATTACAATAACAAAATTCAAAATTGCTCTTCCAATCAAACAAAATTGTACATCAATTTCCCCAACATATTGCAATTTAATATTGTGTAGTCATTTCCTCTAGAATATCCAGGAACCAAAACTTGAAGAAACCCAAAGCAAAATTGAAGAAACCCAGCAAAATTGAAAAAAATCAAAGCAAAATTGAAGAAACCCAAACTACAATATCAACACAAACAATAACCCTAAACCCAAACTACAAAAAAGATGGATGTGGCAGAGTAGTCTTCTTCAGCAGTGTTTCGACACCACAATAACTAAGAAGAAGAAAAGCAAGAACAAGAAAAGATTCAACGATGAACAGATCAGATCTTTGGGGTTATGTTCGAGTGCGAGACCAAATTGGAGCCCAAGAAGAAAGTCCAGCTCGCTAGGGAATTAGGGTTGCAGCCTCGACAAGTTGCGATTTGGTTTCAGAACAAGACGGCCAGATGGCAATCAAAGCACAACAATTTGGCTTCTCCTTGTTTGGGTGAAAGAATTGTGTGAATGCCTGAATGGGGGTTTTATTCAATGGGATATATGTGGTAAAAAATTTACGGTAGAAGTGCCTTTAATATAATATCATGGCCTATGATATTATTTTAATAAAGGGGAACAGTGATTGGAGCTATAAACAATAACGAGTCAGTAGATAAGTGGCGCCAATCGGAGACTAAATGAATAATCTGGGGTAGTAATGTGCATCTAATTTTATTAAAAAATTTACTGTTAATAAATTCGTCCAAAATACAATATAGAAGCTGTTGTGAACGAACTTATTTTAGGAAACAATCGAAATAAAACTTCATTATTAATAGATTCAGCACTAAAAAATCAGGAAATGGTCTGCTTTCTTGGAATGCAACACAAACAAATAACAAACAATTGAAAAACAGAAAGGCATTAATTATGAAAATGAGGGATTGAATACGCCTTCAACTAAATTAAAATCAAATTCTAATCTGCATTTTTGAAAAAGAACAAACGATCAAGAACAGCACGATATGTTCAAGATTATATATTCTCAACAAAAGAAATTAAACCTCTAAACAAAACCACTAAATCATCAACCAATTACTCAAAAGCAACACAAGAATTATCAAGTGAAAAAAATTATGGCATAAATCTCCATGTACGAGTCTATCTGTAATATACAGAAAAGTAGCACCAAATCAAACCAATAGTCTATGGATATCGCTCCGGAATCAAAGCATATCAGAAAAGGGAGAAAAAAAAAGACATGAACCCTAAATTCTATCTAAAACTAGCAGATTTAACGAAATTAAGCACGCTCGCCGCGAATACGACGAGCCAACTGGATATCCTTGGGCATGATGGTGACCCTCTTGGCGTGAATTGCGCACAAATTGGTGTCTTCAAAGAGTCCCACAAGATACGCTTCCGCTGCTTCCTGAAGAGCGAGCACGGCGTGGCTTTGGAACCTCAGATCGGTCTTGAAATCCTGCGCGATTTCACGAACCAGACGCTGGAATGGAAGTTTACGGATCAGGAGCTCCGTGCTCTTTTGGTACTTGCGGATTTCACTGTTGTGATAGATGATTTGTTAGAAATTGTTCGGTGTTAGGAATTGGATTGATTTGATTACCAAGGAGGTAGGGCTTACCGGAGAGCGACGGTTCCAGGGCGGTAACGGTGGGGCTTCTTCACTCCGCCGGTGGTTGGAGCTGATTTCCTCGCAGCCTTCGGAAAAGAGAAAGAGGAATCGATTAATTGGAATTCAAATCGGTAAAATAACCAACACAAAATCCAAATTCAGATAAGCAATTGAAAACTAAAAAAGGAGCACTAATTCACAAACCTAATCGTTATAACAACGAACAAACATTGAATTTCACAAGCAATTGATAATTGACACAAACAAAAAACAAAATTGCATTATTTCGAAAAACTAATCTGTAAAACAACGATGAAAATCGAATTCACACAAGCAATTGAAATTAAACAACTAATAGGTAAACAAAACCAAAAAAAAATGAATTAATTCACAAACCTTGGTAGCAAGTTGCTTCCTAGGGGCCTTTCCACCGGTAGATTTACGAGCGGTTTGCTTTGTACGAGCCATTGCTTCTCAATTCACTGAAATTTCCGGCTAAGAAAAGCGAGAAATCATCAGATCCAGAATACAACCAAAGCCAAAACAAAAAATCAGCAGAAATATTAAAGAAATTCTACCTGAATTTAAACCTTTGGAAGGATTGATCTCTCTCGGTTGGATCTCGTGATTGTTAATTGCAACGTGTGATGGATGGGACCGTATATATAGGGAGGTCAGGGTAGGTCGGTTTGTTTGAACAACAACGTATCTTATTTGAAAATAGTGGATCCGTGACATGCTTTAAAACGGTTTTCATTGGATCATTATTTATCGGACGGCTACTATTTGTTAATCTCGACTCACGCGGATCGTGACCGAATTGTGCTTCTTTTGTGTGTTATTTAAGTAGTTTCTGTTTTTGACCGACTCGACTGAGTTGCTTCACGAGTTGATGGAGTCGTGATGTGCTGCCCGTATTCCCCACCCCACCCCACCCCACACCACCCCACCCCACACCACACCACACCACACCACACTTTGTGCTCTTTTATTTTTTAAAATTAATTACTTAGGGCATTTCTAATAGAAATACACATCTTAAGTTATTATCTGCAGAAGACAAGACAGATTGAGATGAATTCTTTCTAACGGTCTTTTTATAATTTAAATCTTTAAACAGAAGTGTAATGTAAGATTCAACACTATATGTAGAGGTTACTATTCATTATACTACATCTTTTCTTTTATCATTTTTTATTTTTATTATTATTATTTGTGAAAATTATTATTTATTACATTTACAAAGTAAAATTATTTTAAACTAAATAATAAAGTTCTAAATAAATAATTAAAACACACAAAATATAATAAATTAAAATACATAAATCACAAAATAAATTACATAGTTCATAATTAAATCGCACAAATACATTAAAATAAATAAATTCTAAAACAAAATATATAATTAATAATTAAATCACACAAAATACATTAAAATCCGAATCATGATTCTTAAGCTAAAAAAATACGATACTTGAAATTAAACGCCCTAATTAAAAAGGACCGAGACTACTTCCTGACACTCCAAAATCACCAAAATTTACCACATACATGTCAAATGCATCATTAGTTGATGATTATTGAAAATTTTCAGCATTTTTTGCGATAAATATTTTCTTGTTAACTCCGAATAAATGCAAGTTTACAAGTTTAATTTAATAAAAATTAAAAAAAAAATATATATATATAGCGCGAACTATGGCCCAATATTATTACTCTTAGATTCACTCTAACATTGGAAATAAAATCAAATGTAGCGCGAACTATTAGGCTACACTCGCATTAACAGTTGAAAATGCTCTTATAAGTGCAAAAGATCTAATATTATTACTTTAAGTTCACTCATTTTTTATAATTATTAGTAGGGGCAAAACCTAGTACACAGGTATCTTCCCACAAACACCACCCACCACACATTGTCGTCAGTTCTATTACTCTATCTTCTTCTTCTCACTCAAAACTCCCAAACCCTCAAAACCAGACGCTGCTGCGGCACCATTTCCCACGGCGTCGCAAATCAGCCGCTCACTATTCTCTCTCCCATCTGCACACCATCGGCGTCGCCGCCTCCTGCAAGACGCCATCACCGCCGCTGCGACACCGACGCGCCACCGCGGCGCTGTTGTTGCTACCGTCGCACAGATCGAACAGATCAGTCGAACAAATCGCCGATTTATCCGATCTGTTGTTTGGGCTCGTCACTGTGGGCCGCCTCCGCCGATGACGATGTGCCTCAGACGTTGGAGCCTATTGTTGCGGCGTCAGATGTGTCCGATTTGTACAGATCCATCTTGCCCGGTGCCATCTGCAGGTGATGAGTCTTTTTTTTTAATTGAAAAACTAATTTGATTGGAGAATGATTGGTTGCAGTATCCTGATTATAGTGATATGTTGAGGTTTCATGGACTGTCTATTTAGGGATGGCAACTAATTTAGGAGAACGAAGCTCAAAAGTTCAACAGGAAGTTATCCACTGGCATAATAGGTATGTAGTGATATTACCAAAGCTGAAGTAAGGATGGTCTTGTTATGCTGAATTTTGTTGGTTAGTGTTCTACTTTACACTTGTTCCACCGGTTGGACCGGGAATCGACCAGTAACCCGGTTAAAAAATCCCTGTAGAATCGAATTTACGATTGAACCGGGTTGAACCGGTCAAAACCAGTCAAAACTCGGTTCAACCGGAAAAAAACCGATTTTTTTTTTAAATTAAATTATTAATTTATATTAAATATTTAAAATTTTAAATTTATATTCCTCTCACATTTTTCTCCAACACTTTCGATGTGGGATAAATTTATGAGGTGAGACAAAATTTATAAAATATGATATGAAAAGTTATAAAATATATAATTAAAATTTTGTAGGTGTATATTTATTTTATTTTTTTAACTAAACCTAGAAAACAGTTGAACCGCAGGTTGAATCGGTCCGACCGGTTGAATCGCTGATCGGTGGTCTGTCCTGTTCGATCACCGGTTCGGTTATGAAAACATTAGTAATAATGTCATTTGAAATTTATTTTGTATTTATAAGTTACTCTTAAAAAAAATTGGATCTAAGAGTAATTGGGTCTTGAGTTTTGACCTATGAGTGAGTCATTCTATTTTTTAAAATTCTTTTTATTTTTTTTGGGTTTCTCAATTAAGAAAATACAAAATATATAAAAAAGGAGAAAAATATTAAATTGACGCATTTTATATCTAAGATTTTTAAAACGATTTAAATTTTTTATAAGGTCTTGTATAATATAATTTTTTTAATAAAAAATTAATAAAATATTGTGTGAAACAAAAATGTGTGCTATTATATTAGATGAAGTACTTTTATTCGTTGATGCCCTGTCCTTTGTAAAGCTCTTTACAGCAGTTATTCGCATCCACAAAATTACTAAATACACTAATTTTTAAATATAATATCATATATTTTAATTAATTTTTTATTTTTCTTAGTGCACTTCTTAAAATTTACTATTATAACCTTAATACAATATTTAGAACTACTCTTCTACATAAACATAAATTAATTTTCAATTCAAAGTTAAAAAATAAAACATAAATATTGACAACCCTTTCCCAACTCAATTCCGCAAAATCCCTCTCCCTACTTTATGGTTTGTTCTTTGATTTCCCTTGCTTTTTCCCAAAATGTAGGGCAAATACACTCTCAGAGGGTAATCTTTGTGTTTTTTTGTGAAAACTCAATTCGAAGTACCCAAGCTCAGTTTTCGAATTCCCCTTCTTGTTACCTTCGATTGATTGCTTGATTGCTGAGGATTGCAAAATCCAATTGAATTTGATTTAAATGCATACGTAGGGTGATTCGTTGATTTTTTGTCACTTGACCCATGCGAGGTCTTCTTCCTTTATTCTTCATGTGGAATTGGAGATTTTGGTGGCTAGGTAGAGATTTGAGGCTTCAAACATTTGATTGGGGGTGAGGGCGTCGACTCTTCGATGACAACGGTCAGTTGGGAGGAGAGTTTGAGGAGCGATGAGGAGAAATATATTGGATGAGTTCGTTGGTGAAGGATTTGAGGAGGACTGCGATTACGGAAGCGACAACAGTTAGGATTTGGTTTGAAGATGGTAGAGATTTTCAATTTAGAATTAAAAAATATACAAGATAGTTGTTGCGAAATTGAGTTGTGAAGGGGTTGTCAATTATTCGTGTTCTATTTCTTAACTTTGAATTGAAAATTAATTTGGTCGGTGTGTTTATGTAGCAGAGTTCTAAATATTGTATTAAGGGTATAATTGTAAATTTTAAGAGGTGTGCTAAGAAAAATTAAAAATTAATTAAAATATATAATGGTTAATTTAGAAATGAGTGTACTTAGTAATTATGTAGGTGTGAATAGCCGCATACATCACTTTATTCATTCTATCACGAAAAATATAAATATGGTAACAAACAATGTGCTAAAGTTAGTGATCTTTATTCATTCGATAATATATTTATTAAGTGCTCGAATCAAACAAATGTGATTCCATATAGTTTAAGGTTGATCATTCAGCTGTAAGAAAAACTATTATGGGAAAAAACACCAAAAATCTATTTTTAAACAATTTACATCAACCGAACGAGCTTTCACGTTTTTAGGGTAGGCTTGAAGTGTTTTGCGTTTATTCTTTTTTTTAGGTGAGTGTCGAGGGTGAGTAGACTGCTCATTATCATTCTCCTCATTATCATTGTCGAGTTGACGAAATGGAGGTGTAACCTTTTTCTTATTGAAATGAAGGGTGCTGCAAACTCATCGTCATCAAGTAAAGCAACAGCTTGAAGTCGTTTTCATCAACACGACATTCACCTTTTCGTGGATTTTTTTTAATTCATGCGTATGATTGGTTTTAATTTGACTGCTCAATTTTATTTTTTCGCAGAAAATCCACCTAGCGATTAGACATTCGATTTGTTTTGCTCATCGGTCAGATTACTAGATTTGCGCTATTTATTTTGTAAAATAAATTGTAACCTAATCAAGACTAACGGTGAAGTGAAACGGACTCTAATTGTACGCAGCGACGATGCACGCCAAACGCAAGCGGGTGGAGACACGCGACGACGCGACGTTGCCAAAGGCGACCGGCTGGCGCCAAGTGGGTCGGTTCGACGCGATAAAGGCATCCAACAAGGCACATAAGGCACGACCGTGTGCCGAAGGACGACGCGGCCGGGTGCCGAGGCATGGGTGGGCGCTGGCTCCCCGCCTCGATGCCCGCCGAGGTCGGCTGAGACCTTAGGGGTAACGCTACCGCGCCTTAGGCAAGACGAGGGCATGGGTCGCCGCCTAAGTGACCGCTGACGGATGTGCATCCCTCGGCCGCGAGCTACTTGACGCGTGGCGATTCGAGACGAAATTTTTTTTTCGAGACGAACAGTGGGAGAAATCAAGACGGAGTTTCTTCAAGATCAATCTGAGAAAATTAAACCACATGTGATTGGATAATTTGTGTCCAATATGTTTAATTTCTATTTTGTTTTAATATATTTTCTTTCTTATGCTTCTATTTAAATTAGTTTAATGTGTTTGCATGAGATATTGCTTGTGAAAAAATCTCAAACTCAAAAAAAATACTAAGTATGTTTTATATAATTAATTTGGTTTTTAAATCAAATTAATTTGACCTCCATAATTTATTTGTTTGTGAATTTTTTTGGAGAAATTTCCTGTCGACCAATCGAAAAGAAAACTTTCACACTTAATAAATTCTCAAAATGATGATTGTGAATTATTACTAATGGCGGCGATGACCTCAAGAGGCTCGTTCAAAACGAAATAATAATTACAGATTTAATCACAAGTTATTCTTGGGTATAAAATTGATATCATATACTTGGTCGAAGTCACTTCGATTTTATATTGGTCGAAATCCATTATTAATTTTTTTAAAAAATTAAAGGTTTGTATTTATTTTTTTTTGTAACTCCGCTTAAATGTGATTTAAATGATGATGACCCCCCACGCTCATTTAAACTGCTTTTAAGATGTTTCTTCCTCGATGACGTTTATATTTTTTTGACATTATAATATGATTCATGTGATCGAATCATGTGATTTTCTTTATGTTAGCATTAACACAAGATGTATGTGTTGGGATAACATATAGACAAGATCTATCGGGATGGCGCCATCATAAACACAAATTTAAATTAACAATTATTACTTAGCGTGAGTTTACCTAAGTGAATTCAAATAATAATTAATCCAACAATAACATACAAATAATATTTCACGTAAAAAGATCCTAAAGATGAATTTACAGGAGTTTACGTAAACGTCTTCGTTGGAGAGAGCGATCCGAGATGATCGAGGATCAAGTATCTGGATACCCACCAAAAGTCCTTCTTAAGTATTCCCAAGTCCTCGTCCAATAACCCTCGTGGAAGGTTCTCCAATGAACGATTTATAAAACAAAGGAAAATAAAATTATTGTTGCACCACCTTTGTGGATTTATAATATTCCCAACACATGGAACAATTAGTTGGAGATGAAAAATTTATCCCATATATATAAGAGGAGGGGGTTCGAAATATTGGACACAATTAGGGATAGGAAAGATCTTTTCTTGATCTTCAAGAAATCTTGAATATATCCAATATATTCTGGCTAGGAAAGATCTTTTCTTGATCTTCAAGAAATCTTGAATATATCAAATATATTCTTCTTTCCATGTGTATTTTTCCACAAAAATCTCACACAATTATTTAGCCTATTTTTTTCGGAAATTTCAAGAAGAATTTCAAGATTTGATCTTTCTTGAATTAATGAGATATTTTTGTATTCCAAAAATACATATCTTCCATAAAATCTTTTCAAGAAAATCAAGAAAATCTTTCTTCCCTTTCTTACACTTAATTTTCGAAAAATCCCAATTAAAGAGGTCAAGTGGGAGTTTTCTTGAATTTATGGGATAATCTTGTATTCCAAGAATACATTATTTCCTTTCCATAAAATCTTTTTGTAGGTCCCGAACGGGTTTCGTGAGGGCAGAAGTCTAGAGGGGAGGGGTGAATAGACTTCTGAATTTTTTTTCGTGCGGATCAGGTGTGAAAGCAGGTTTCCTGATCAGAGAGCGAGTGAGTCAGTATGGACTGATATCCAACTTACTGATCGTCTGATGGCTAATCAGTTCGGTGTCTATCAGTTTAACTGATTGTGCGGAAGCTAGTTTATACCCGTGTGAAAAATCAGTTTTAACAAATCAGATTCTCGAGTCTGTTTTCAATCAGCTGACCAAGGAGTCAAACCGGTCGATCGGTTCAACGATGCGAATTGATCCTAACTTCGTAATATGTATGAGATTTTAAGCAAAGTCGCAGCAATAGTGTAAAGCGCTTAAGAGCAGACAAATGCACACAAGATTTATAGTGGTTCGGACAACCAGTCCTACGTCCACTCTTCCCTATCACAAGGGGCACCAACTTAACCAACTTGGACTTAGTTTATTGTGTTAGTCCAACACATTACACCAACAGATATTTATAGAGTTCTCACTCAACGATCACAGAAATCAGCACTAGAAACCCTAGTCTGAAATCTTGCAAAACAAACTTAACCTAACTTTGGGTTTTGGAAAAGGTTTGTTGTTTGTTCCAACTTTGAAATCTATCCTAGTATTTAAATAGCCTAACAACTAGAGGAAGAGATTTATGTGCTAAGAACTATGTGATGAACACTTTAGAAAATAATCTTCAAGGTTGTGTTCTTCGTGCGGAAATTTGGCTATATATGAGCTTCTTGATAATTTATGTCCTTTTCACTATGAAGAGTAATCTCATATATATAGACCTCGAAATCAAAGAGTCGTTGGAGAGCAATTTGAATTTCCGGCTATATTTGGTAGATTTGCAGGATTGATTTGACGTGCTGAGGGACGGCATGGCCGAAAGCGTGAATAGTGTCTTTTGTAGCCGTTTATTACTTTGCGAGCGTCAATCCCCGCGATTGTCGGTCTTTTTTACGTCGTGTCGCTCTCTCATTGGTTTAACAAGTACAACACTTCAACGTTTGTTCTACCAACTAAAGTTTGACATTCTTCTTGTCGAAGATTCGTATGATCTGGTGTAATATTTAGTTAACACCAGGAGTGAGCTGACCTGATCAGATAGCTGATCAGTCTACCAAGTAGAGTCTTCTGATGTAGGTTGTGTTAGCACAACTTGCAAACTCGGTTGATATAGGTCTTCTGGTCTTCTTGAGTCATCTGATCTTCAGGTCTTCTAAACTTGAGCTTTATGTCTTCCCCTGATCATCGACTTCTTGTCTTTTGACTTGTTTAGTCTTCTGATCATCTGATCTTATCTGGTCATCTGATAAATTGACCTGACCTATACATTTTGAGTTCCCCCTCAATATGTGACCTATATTTTACATCAGCTATCTATACATTTCAGTTGGTCATCTTAATCTGATTCTAATTCATCGGTCGACAACGTGATCCGACCGGTCCTATTACAACCCGTTTTGGAACTTCCATCAAAACTTAATACAAATTTCCCAACAATTTTCCCCTTTTTGATGGAACCAAAACACTTAATCAGAAAAACAGATAACATAAATAGAAATGCAGATAATTAAAAAAAACGTGCACACTTCAGAAGACAATGAGATGTTGTCTTAGAATCAGAAGGATAGAATATTTTATTCAGATAGGTATGAGCATTACAGATTACATAAAATGTACCTATCATCTGATTCCAAGTTGTCTTCTTCACACGTACTTGAACTTTTGAAGTTCTTTGGGAATACCAAACAACTTGTACATCATTTGCATCAGCTTATCCATATCTTCTCTTCTGTGTATCCCTCATTTCTCGGCAAATCCGTAGTAAGCATCCTTGAATTTTAGAGTATCGAGCTTGTTATCTGGACGCATAGGTGGGAGAAGTTGTTCGAAGGGAGGATCTTCAGGTATCAATGTCATAATCTTCCCTTCCTTCATCACAATCTGGTAGAAGTCTGGGTACTTCGTTTCTAACCAGTTCCAGAATTCATCATCATTTTCAGTCTGGTCTTGATGAATCGGAATTCTCTCCAAGATGTATAATTCACATAGCCATTCTGCTCTGATCTGATCCCATTCTGGAAGCAGATCTAACCGGGCACAGAGGATGTCTTTAACTGGTGCCGGAAAGGCTTTCTCTTCCCAAGCAATATCTTTTGCAGCAGCTTCCTTCTTTCTCTGCTTTCGAATGTATGCGATGTTTAAACCTTTAGCTTCTGCCAACTTCTGCTTCTTAATGGCAGCTTCTCTTACCCTCTGTCTGTTTTGCTCTTGAATTTGTTCAGGAGACATCTGGTTCTTGGTAGAGGATTTTTGCCCTTGTCTCTGAACTTCAGCAGTAGTTTTCATCATCTTGGCCTTACCTTTCTTTCTCTTCAGAGTTTGCTCAGGTTCATCTTGTTCATCTTCTTCTGCAAGTTTCTTCACAAGTTCAAGGCTCTTGGCCTGATCATCAGAATCCATCCTTTGCTGTACAGAAGAATACAAGTCTTCAATCTTATCCACTCTGGCAATAACATCAGAAAGGGCTTTCTTCTGCTCAGAGATCTCCTTCCTTTGATCCTTAATCTCTTTGCTATGTTGCTCCACAGTCTCTTTTAGTTCAGCAACATCAGGTGGAGTAACAAGATCAACAGATGGAGTGGCTTCAGGCAAGTCAGATATAGTGGCTTCTGGTAGTGACGCAGACAACCTGTTATTCAGAGCATTAAATTGCCTTGTGATAGGGCCCCGGTGGAAAACCCATTTTGCGCGTGCGGAAGCAAACATGACAAGCGATTCATATAAAAACAGGGGTGAAGGAATGGTGATTCCAGATTTTTGCGTTTTAAGTTCATGTGTTGTGTTTTGCTTATGATCGAATGCATATGACAAGATAAGAACGTAAAAGCAGTAAACAACACAACAATGTATAGTGGTTCGGAGACTCAAGCTCCTACATCCACTCTCCCTGTTCCTAGGAAAATTCCCTCAAACACTTCCTAAGGCTTTCTGACTACCTCTGTAGTTTACTAACCTTTCTACTTTGAGCTTTCTAACTACCTCTGTAGTTTACTAACTCAAACTGGACTTATCACCCTCTCGGGCTCGCCTCTGGACTTATCACCCTCTCGGGCTCGCCTTTAGATGTTTAACGAGTTCACACTCCAACGGGACTTATCACCCTCACTCGGGCTCGCCTCTAGATGTTTAACGAGTTCACACTCCAACGGGACTTATCACCCTCACTCGGGATTGTCTAACAACTACCTCACTTCTCCACTAGTTATCTCTTACGAGAATGGGGTTTGGGTTTGGTGTTGTCTCCAACTATGGTGAGATTTTCCCTTACATTTGCTTAGCCTCAATGCTAAGGTTGGAAAAATCTCTCTAAGCGTAGGATACATCGTGGGTTGCTTAGATTGGGTTCTAGAATACTCTTTGAATATATTTGTATATCTATAGACTTGTGTTCTATGGTGGGAATGCTTGGGTATATGTTCTCTTAGCTCTATAGCATCGTTGCTATCTTCTTCGCACTTCCACACGTAATAATGAAGGAAGAACTTGTATTTATAGTGTGGATTTGAATGTTACCGTTGGAGAGAATCACATTCAAATCCATACTATTCTTTGTAAGTTCTGCAGTTTTTTCAGGCTAGTTGTCTTCCTCTCATTGTCCACGTCACCGATTCCAACGGCTATATTCCTCGTTTTCTTCGCTTGAACATTCAGGATATCTTTGGCGGTCGATACATTCTTGAGTCATCAGTAATTACTGTGCCTTCAGTATCCTTTGTCTTCGATCTTGATATCTTGATCTTCGAGTCTTGATGTCTTCCTCGAGTCTTGAGAGATATCTTGATTGATATCTTTGAGTCTTGATTTCTCGATTTCATCTTTGGTCTTGATTCTCGGTCTCATCTTGAGTCTTGATTCTCGATCTCATCTTCGAGTCTTGATTCTCGATCTCATACCGAAGTCTTGATTCTCGATTTCTGCTTTATCGAATGATTCTCTGTTTCACCTTTTCAGTCTTGATTCTCGATTTCATCACGAGTCTTGATTCTCGATTTATAATCTTGAGTCTTCAGAATCTTCAGAATCTATCATGATCTATATCTGGCGACTATACATTGTGCGTGATAACATCCCTAACACTCTAAAACCGAATCGACTCATCTATCAAGATTATCCCAACATGTCATACTCAGGGGTTTTGGGATCTAATCAAAATCTTCTTTATTAAATTCATTTCCCAACAATTTCCCCCTTTTTGATGATGCCAAAACCATCTTGTTACAACACTCTTAACCTATACTCAGGTTTCAGTTTTTTCTATTACAAGAATGGTATATCTCCCAACAATTTCATCAGCAATGAATCTCCCAACGATTTCATCACCAAACAACATTCAGGCATATCAAAAGTAAAGACATGTAAAAAGATAATGAGATATTATCTTTGAGCATAAAGATAAAGTTTCATTGATGAACTTATCAGAAAGTAAAGACAAAAACATAAAGAATTACAAGTCTTGATCTTGGTCTTGATCTTTTCTTTGATCTTGACTCGGCTCTTGAGTCTATCGAGCCTCGGTGTCGATGACATCGAGTCTCGGGTTCCTTGATTCAATGGACCTTGTCCGATCGGGCATCTTGACACTTTCGGGTGATTGAGTTCGATTTCTTGACTTGACATCCTGACCCTCAGGTCTCTTTTACTTACTGAATCTCAGATCAGTTTTCTTTACTGAATCTCAGATCAGTTTTACTTACTGAGTCTTAGATCTTACTGAGTCTCAGATTACTTTTACACAGGCTATCTGATTTCTTCTTTGCGATCGATCGATTTCGACCGATCGGATCAACACATCTTCGAGATCAACATATCGATAGCATATCGAGGTTATCGATCTTATTTTTCGATCACGTCGATCTCGATCAGTCTCATCTGCTCATCATCATATCTAATCTCGATCACGTCTGATCTTGATCAGTCTTATCTGCTCATCTTCTGATTTGCAACCTTCTCTTCTGATTTGCTGGCTTTTAGCTTTTCTTCACTTTTGAATTTTGCACAGCTCATCAGTTGACTTCGGAACTCATCTAACTCATCTGATCTCTCGACGGCCGTCTCGATCTCGATCATCTACTTCGATTTCGTGAGTTTCACCTCAATTTGTTCTTTCGTTCCCCCTCAACTTGTTATCTGTAAATTTTCTTGAATAACACAAGTTGATAATGTTTTGGCATAGAACTAAAATATCCCAACCATTTCTCAATTGATAAAGACGCCAAAACATCAGAATATATGCATTTTTAAAGAAACAAGTTTTCTTTTAAAAAGATCTGCTCAGGCGATCACATTGAAAAAATAATCTTTTGAGCACCGCCTTTCGATACCAATGTTGGTATCGGATCGAGATCTCGGTTTTTAAAAGATCGATTCGGTGATCACTTCTGAAATAAGTGATCTTTTGAACTCCCGCTCTGATACCACTTGTTGGTATCAGATCAGAGACGGGTTTAAAAAATGGATTAGTCCAGGTGATCACTTCTGAAATAAGTGATCTTTTGAACTCCCGCTCTGATACCACTTGTTGGTCCCGGTGAAAAAACCATGTTTGCTTCGCACGCGCCAAAATGGTTTTTTTCAACGACCAACACTCTGTCATCTCCTCCCCGAGTTCCTCAACAAAGAAGAGGAGGATCGAAAGCGATTCGCGAAAAAGGCGGGGCCGAGAGAAATCTCTTAAGAGCAAATTCAATATCCTTTCTGGCACGTTCTGTAGAAGCCACAAAATGCTTCCAACCCAGATCCATGTGAGTGTCAGTCTTCTCCAGGGATTCCCAGACACTTTGCAGTAGAATCTGTGTTTCACTAAGCATGTCTGTCTGAATTTTGAGTTTGTTAGACTGGAGAGTGAGCTTCTCAGCAAGAGGATTAACCAGTTGCATCACATCAGAAAGGATGGCATTATGCATGTGTGTGAGCTTCTCAATTTGTCAACGAGATTCGTTTGCTCTTCTTCAAACCGCTTCATCAGATCTGCTGTGAGAGTTGTGAATTTCTCTTCAATGGCAGCCTTTACCCCATCTTGAATTTTCTCAGAACTGAGATCTAGGGTATCGGAGCTCAGCATAGCAGTCTGGTCAGATGTTGATGCCTTGCCAAGCTGGGTCTCATCTGCAGCACCCACTCTTGGTTCACCGGCAGCTCCTTCAAGATTTGTATGAGATGGAGGTTCTTCAGTCTCCTCCTTATTTTCAGCAATCCCAAACTTGTCATGTATTAGCCATCTGATATCATCATCAGAGGCCAACTCAACAGCACTCTCAATCCCAGCACTCTCCAAACACTTCATCTCCAGATCCACAAAAAAGTCAGAGCCCAGAGATTCCATGAGGATCAGAAACTCCTCGATGCTCTTCAATCTGATATCTCTCCAGAACACAATCTCTTCTATCTGGTGTTGGATGCCAGGGTGTTGATCCAAATCAAGCACGAGATCCAAAGAAATACTCCTTTATATGTTGCTTCATAATTCTTATGATAGGACTTCCTGAATCAGGTGAAGCAAGCACGATTCTGGTGTTGAAAGGATTGTGAGAGATGGACATGCGTGTTGGGAAATTTAGAGTTTTGATGAAAGTTCCAAAACACATGTAATAGGACCAATCGGACACATGTTAAATTGAATCGGTGTTTTTAAATACCAGTTATAAGATGACCAGTTGATACCTATTGTATATAACAACTGATGTATAAGATAGGTCACATATTGAGGGGGAACTCAATATATATATAGGTCAGATCTAAAGACCAGCTGAGAACAAAAGACCAAATTGAAGTCGGGAAGGCCGTAGAAAGGGAAAGACGGAAGATCAAACGATCCGATAAAAGTCGATGATCATAGTGAAATCATGACGCCAAACTCGAAGACCAAGATCGATGACTACCGGAAGATCGCACGTAAGACCTACATCACCGAAGTCTCGCTAGTTGAGCTAAGACAACCGGCACCGAAGACTTCTATCGATAGACCGATCGGTTAAATCGATCGTCACCACACTGGTGGTAAATCGATGTTTCATCAAGTCATACGTTGTTGATCTGAACAAGAAGAATGTCAACTTTAGTTGGTAGAACAAACACTGAAAAGTATTTCTGTTAACCAATAAGAACAAGACACATATGAACGGAGCCGAAAATACGGGATTTGGTGCTGCTTGGTCAAATGGCTATAAAAGACAACTATCCATGCTTTCGGCCATGCCGTCCCTGAAGCACGTCACATCAAATCCTACATATCTACTAAATATAGTCGGGAATTCAAATTACTCTCCAACGGCTCTTTGATTTCGGGATCTATAAATATGGGATTACTCTTCAGAGTGAAGAACGGAAATTATCAAGAAGCTCATATACTATAGCAAAATTTCAGCACGAAGAACACAACCTTGAAGATTATTTTCTAAGTGTTCATCCCATAGTTCTTAGCACATAAATCTTATCCTCTAGCTGTTAGGCTACTTAAATACTAGGATAGATTTCAAAGTTGGAACAAACAACAAATCTTACCCAAAACCCAAAGTTAGGTTAAGTTTGTTTAGCAAGATTTCAGACTAGGGATTCTAGTTCTGATTTCTGGGATCGGTTGAGTGAGAGCTCTATAAATATCTGTTGGTGTAATGTGTTGGACTAACACAATAATCTAAGTCCAGTTGGTTAACTTGGTGCCCCTTGTGATAGGGAAGAGGACGTGGGGACCGGTTGTCCAACCACTATAAATCTTGTGTGCATTTACCTGATTGATTAACTGCTTTACACTATTGCACACAACTTGATTAAATCTGCATACATATTCTGAGTTAGGATCAGCTAGCACCAAGCTACTGATCTGATTAGATTGACTCCATAGTCATCAAATTGAAAAACAACTTGAATCGATTTGTTATAAACCGGGTTTTCACACGGTATAAACTAGCTTCCGCGACAATCGCTTAAACCGATAGACCGCGGAATCGATCGCCTCGAGCGATCGATAAGTTGATATCGATCCAAACCGATCACTTGCACTCGATCGATCAGCAAACCGCAATCACACACGATCCGCACGAAAAATTTTTGTAAGTCTATTCACCCCCCCGCAGTAGACTTACGCCATCAAGAAACCCGTTTGAGACCCTACAAGTTAGTATCGAGTCGTTGGTTCTACTGCACCAATCGGCTTTTGAATATCATCGGTTCTTGAGGAAGAACCTTTGTGGTCACTTGAGCCGATCTTGAAAAATCTTTTCTAATCTCATTTGTTTTCAAACTCACGATCGGCATGGATAATACTTGGGGTATGTATCATGGTTTGCCTAAATTTTTCATTGATGAGTATCTGGACCGGACGATATACATGAAGCAACCATCTAGGGTCAATAAGCGGCAGGATGATGGAAGTTCTTGAACGAGGACCCATCATCATCTATCATGACAACCCAAATTGTTGGAGGTGATCCAGATTTTGCGTTAGAAGTCTTGTCGAAAAGAGTCCCGCGATGGATGTTGAAGAGAGAAGATGTACACTCTCGGATACGATAAATGTGCACATAATCATGAAGACCATGGACAAGATAACCCGGAGAAAAGATAAAGTATCTCAAGACAGACCAAACAGATGTGGGATACGATAAACTATTTGAAATGTGTGTAGGAAATGATCCGATTAAAAATAGCGATCGCAAGTTTAACCGGTGAAATTTGAAAAACTTAAGATGCTACCAAATGAAACCATCAATGAGCTGGATGGAAGAATCACCATGTCTGTCAACAAGCTTCGGGAACTTGGACGAGAATTGTCAGATAAAAACATAAATTACAAGATCTTGAGATCTCTTACTAAGAAGTGGGAGATGAAAGTCACTGTAATAAAGGATTGTCAAGATGAAGCCAAGCAACCTGTTCCTGAGTCTTAAAGCCCATGAGTTCGATCTGATCGAGAGAGGGCAAGAAGAAGAAGACGAGTCGCCTGCTGAAGCCACACCTGCCACATCAAAATCAACAGATTCAAAGCACCAAAGAACAACTCAAAGTCTCATCAACCTCATTGGAAATATTATAAGCCAAACTGAACAGATTGCTTTACTAACCAGAAAACTTGAAAAATCTAACATCCAACTTGGTAAGTATCGTAGATTTTACAGGAATTATCAAAACAACAGAGGAAGAGATAGGAGGCCAGCTGACAGATCTCCAGAAAGGACCAGATCTGATGATCGTAGAGAAGATCGTAGAGAAGATCGCAGAGAAGATAAGAAAAGAGATGATCAGTCTGATGAAAGAAGAGACAACATATCTGAAAGAAGAAACTCGACATTATTATCGATGTAAGTCACCCGACAATTCTACGCATTTAAATGACTCACCTAGCGTATGAGTTCCGTGGATCGTGGAGCATGTTTCAACCGTGGAGAAACCGCACCATTACAAATAGCATTGCCCTGGACCGACTCCAAAAGAAAGAAGAAGACGTGAACAGACGAGAACAAAGATATAGAGACAGAAAAGCCATGGTTGCTGATACATCTGAGATCGATGATTCTTATCTGCCTTCTGAGGATTCTGGCTACTCATCAGTAGAAGACTTTTGTCTGATAAGCAACGCTGATGATTTCTATCACTACGATGATCTGATGTTCTCATCTGATGAAGACATCTGTCTCATGGCTAAGGAGGAAGACCAATCTGAGGTAACCTCTAAACCTTCTGTTATTTCAGTTTCCACACCAGCTATGATTAGCACACCTGCTGAAGAGATTGATTTGCAGCTCTATTCTGAGTAATTGCTTGATGAACTCTCTACCGCAGTAGACACTTATACAATAGTGGAAGCCAAAAACGACAAGCTAAGGTTTGAAAATACTCAGCTTGTTAAGGAAAATGTCTTTGTCGAGAAAAGAAATTTGAACTAAAATCGGTCAAGTCAGCGGAAGATAACCAAGAACCGAAGTTCGAAAGTTAATTCTTCTGATCAGGAGAAGCAGATTAAAGAACAACTAGCTATCAATAAACAACAAGCTGATGATTTTAAAATCCTACAAGCCAAGTTTGATGAACTCTTCCGACTACATGAGAGTCCGAAATTAACGAGGATAGTTTACGTAAGAAAATACTGTGGTTTTTTCAATTAAATCTTCTAAAAATAGTTCGGGATAGGAACAACTATTTTCGCATTTACTACTAATAAGAAGGGAATTGGGTATGAAAACCCTCTACATCCTCAAAAGCCCCGGGGCTCCGATTCACTTCGAAAAGGTGTAATCAAACGAGTTTTACGTTATAGATACACTTAAAGCAAAATCAGATTCTAGTAAAGGAAAGAGACTTTCAACAAGTAAAAAGGCGAGTGCCAAATCGAAAAGGGAATAAAAATGACCCCAACTGATCAAGCATCAGCTGAGGAATCAACAGAAGAACTCAGTTCTTCTGAAGAAACCTCAACCTGATCAGCAGATTAGGTATCAGAAAAGACAACCTCAAAATGGGAAATCTGATTTAAACCTAATCAGGTCAAGCTGCCTAACAGGCAAGTCAAGGGTAAACTGCTAAAACTAGATATGCCAATAAGATATGAATCTTTTAATGGTAGCAGTCATACCTACCCTTACAATCAGAAACCTAGAGCTGCTGCACCTGAGCCCCACTGGGTTAAAAGAAGACAAACAACAAAGAAAAATCCCAAGTCTTCTGATTCACACAAGGCTCGCACAAATAATCATACTGATCAGAATGCATATGAAGAGATGTATGATTATGTAGATGTTTATGGGAGACAAATCAGGCCTTCTGATCTATCTGATTACAATAGAAGTGCTCTGTTTGTATGGATCCCTAAAACCAACTCTAACCCCTAAGGACCCAATCCTAAAAGGGTACCTAAAGCCTGATTTAATTGCAGGTTCGCGTGGGTTTGGCTAACAAAGGAGGTGTACAAGCAACAATCTGGTACATCGATAGTGGATGCTCAAGGCACATAACTGGAAGCAAACATCTCCTTAGCTCTTACACATACAAGAAGGCCCGTGTGTACTCTTTGGTGATGATAACTTTGGTTTTACCAGAGGATTCAGAACCTTAAAGAATGATAATGTACAATTCTTTGAGTCTCAGATGTCGAGGTTTAAAACATAACCTGTTATCAGTTTCACAATTCTGAGACAACGGATTTAGTGTTGAGTTCTCGATTGATCAGTGTACTATCAAGAATCGAGCTACTCAACAGATCTTGTTAACTGGTTCAAGGAAAGGTACGATTTATACAGCAGATTGGAACAGTTGTCCAAGAAATGCGTGCCTGATTGTTAAGAGTTCAAAAGGTAGCAGTTGGTTCTGGCACAAGGGAATGAGTCATCTGAACTTTAAAAATCTTAACAAGATAGCAAGGATGTCTTTGGTTGAGGGTCTTCTGAATGAGGTATTCTCTAAGGATCAGACATGTGTCGCATGTCAGAAGGGAAAACAGGTTAAAACCTCATTCAAGGGAATCCCTGGACCAGCATCCAGCAGAGTATTGCAACTGCTCCATATGGACTTATTTGGACCGATTACACGGTCGATCTCGTGATTATTAAATATACTCGTAATCGTGGATGATTATTCCAAGTTTACAGGTTGTATTCTTGTATAAGAAGAATGAGACAACAACAAAGATATACGAAACGCTCAAGAAATTACAGAATGAGAAGGGTTATCGAGATAGTGAAAATCAGATCAGATAAAGGTACAAAATTTCTGAATTCTTTTATCACTGATTTTTGCACTAAGTTTGGTATACAACATGAGACATCAGCTGGAAGAACGCCACAACAGAATGGTGTAGCGAATCCAGAAACAGAACACTCAAAGAAGCTACTCACACTATGTTAGCAGAACATGTAACACCAAGTCGTTTCTGGGCAGAAGCCATCAATACTGCATGCCACACTCAGAACAGATGCTCTCTGACTAAGGCTCACTACAAAACACCCTATGAACTATGGAAGGGCGTAAAACCTCGTGTTTCTTACTTCCATATTTTTGGAATGCAAGTGTTCATACACAATAATGGGAAGAGTCAGTTGAACCCTAGTTGTGGAAGAAACACCTCATGTGGTCTTTGATGGGACATCTTCTGAACAAGAGAAAGCTGCCTCGAACAAAGCGATGCGGATCAACCGTACCGATCTTGCTAAAATGGATCGTAAGTATCAAGGAAAAAGGATCGTAACACGAATAAAGTATATTCCGAACTTGATCTTCTTGATTCACCAGGTCAATCGCACCTAAGGTACGCATTAACCTTTCAATGAAGAAGTTCGGTACAAATGAGACAAAAGATCAACCGAACCATCCGGATCGGGGGAACACTGAAGTTCCTACGAGACGGACATCAAAGGCACATGATGAGTCCAACATCAGCTGAGACTTGTCCATGTCAAGTGGATCATAATTATGCACCACTCCCAATCACTAGTAATGAACTACTATCAGAAGAGGATGGTGTTCTCCAAACTAATGCAAATCGAAAAAGAAGGACACGGGTAACGGTCATCCAACCGATCTCGATCATCGGAGACCTATCTAATAGAGTTAAAACTAGACATCGACAGGTGAAAGTGCCATGTATTGTTGTTATCCGTCTTTGAAGGAACCAACCAAGTAGAAGAAGCTCTACAAGATGCAAACCGGATTCTAGCCATCTGAAGAGGAACTGAACAGTTTTGAGAGGAATCGTGTTTGAACCTGTGGATGCAGACCAATTCATCAAGATGTGATTGGCACAAAGTGGGTATTCAAGAACAAGAGAGATAAGAATAGTGTCATAACCGTAAATAAGGAAAGACTTGTTGCTAAGGGGGTATTCACAAATCGGAAGGAATTGATTATGATGAGACCTTTGCACCGGCCGCCACTTTGAAGCCATTCGTTGTTTTACGCATATCTTTAACATGAGAGGGTTTATTGTGTATCGATGGATGTTAAGAGTGCATTCTTAAACGGGGTACTAGCTGAGGAAGTATATGTTGAACAACCTCCAAGCTTTGAAAAAGGCGACCAGGTGTACCGTTTAAGAAAAAAAGCTCTTTATGGCTTCAAACAAGCTCCTCGAGCTTGGTATGATACACTCTCTCAGTTCTTGATAGACAGTGGTTTCACTAAAGGAATAGTGGATAGAACCTTATTCAGAATAGAAGATGGAGAAGATTTTCTGATGGTTCAGATTTATATGGATGACATCATCTTCGGATCTCCCAACAAGAGTTTATGTGAAAAATTCAGCAAACTGATGCAAGGGAAGTTCGAGATGTCCATGATGGGTCATATGAGTTACTTTATGGGTTTACAAGTTAAGCAAAGTACAGAAGGGATATTCATCTGCCAGGCGACGTACACTAGGAGTTTATTGGCTAAGTTCGGAGTTCAAAATTGTAAGGAAGCCAGAATTCCTATGATGACTGAATTCAAGATGGATCTAGATGAGAATGGTCAGAAAACTAATCAGAAAGAATATAGGGCTCTCATTGATCTCTCTACTATACCCATGCCAGCCAGACCCGGATATCACTTTTGCAAAGGTGTATGTGCGGTTTCGTAAAAATCAATGCAAAGCCACCGGAAGTAGCTAAAAGCGAATTCTTAAGTATCCGGGGGGACGAGAAACCTTTGTTTATTTTACCCCATCGATGATAATCTAGAGCTTAGTGGGTATTCTGATTTTGATTATGGAGGTTGCAGAATCGATGAGGAAGTCAACCTCAGGTACATGTCAGTTTTTAGGTAGTAAACCGATCTCTTGGTTTTCAAAGTAGCGCACATCGATTCGCGACATCTACTATTGAAGCGTAATATATGGTCGGGGAAGTTGCTGCTCCCCAAGCGCTTCGGCTTTGTCGGCCCGGTGAGGATTATAACATTAAAGCTACGAACGTACCTATATTCTGTGACAGTAATAGTGTTATTGCAATCACTCAGAATCCTGTTCTACATACAAGATGCAAGCATGTGGATGTCAGACACCATTTTATAAGAAATCATGTTGAAAAGAAAAATATCAGAATGGAAAAGATCCATCTTGATAAAATGTAAAGTCGATATTTTAACCAAGCCACTAGCTGAGATCAGATTCAGAGAATTATGCAATGAGCTAGGGCTTCTGGATCTCGGAGAAAGTGCACCAGAAATATTTGGTGGACAAGTCTCCAGAACCAGTTGGTTAAGAGACTAACCAGGGTAAGAGGAATCAGTTGAGTTATATATCTCAACTGATCAGAAGATCAGTCAAGGAACTGATAAGAGAAGGCTTTATCGCCCCGCATACAAACCGATCGATTAAGGCATTTCAGATTAAAGGAACTGATCAGTTTGGTTGTTTTATACTTTGTAAGTCGGTTAAGCTATGTTCAACAAGCAAGTTGTATAAGATTAAGGCTACAAATCGCATAAGAAAATAGAAACAACACAACAATGAAATAATATAACTTTTCATTGATAAAGACCCGGAGGTCAGATTTACATTACAAGTTACAAGTGCAAAAGGACCCGGAGGTCATTACATAAACCATAAACCGTAAACCCTAAACCTAACCCTAGAAGGGGGGAGATAGGCTTTAAAGATTTTAGAGCCTGATGCTCCTATTTTCCCCCACTTAACCCTAAAAGGGGTGTGAGAGGCTTTGAAATAATCCTATGCCACCCTCAGAGCTTCAGAGTGAGGAGCGAGAGCGGCATTGAAGGATTTCTAAGCCAGGAGCCCCTAGTCCTAAAATCAATGGGCTCTCCAAATTAAAATGGGACACAAGTGCCAAAGATGTGGTCCAAAGACCATATATTACAAGTGTCACATGCAAATATTGAGTTTGATATCGATGATCACCGTGTTATCGATCAAGATCGTGATACCAAACTCGTTTTTTATCGATCGAGTCCGTTGATGCTAATTCCGTCATCTTGATAGGCACACAAGGTGCATACGGTTAGGAGAAGTGCCTTCTCATTTGCGATAGCAGATCCGCCGCCTCGGTGGTAGAGAAGTTTGGCAATAATCGTATGTGTAATCTTCGATGACGACGAAAGTAGTAATAAAGGACACACATGGTTGATTTGAGAAGCTGAAATCATTTGAAAAGGGTTAAAGGTTTTTGCTTTAAGTTTCACGAAAAAATAAGGGTTCATCGGGAAACATGGAGTTTAAGCTAAATAAAGAAGATGAATGGTTTATGTTTGTGTTGTTTGCCTAAAACCCCAAGATCTATTTATAGAAGAAAAACAAGGGTATAGGTGCAAATTTAATTTCTCAAGACCCTTAAGAGAAATTAGTACAACAAGGCGGTAGCGTAGGAGACACGCGATGATGATTGGATGAGGTTCGTCGATTGATATCACAAAGAATCCGTTTATTATTACGAATGTCAAATCGCGGTCGACTTAGGGAATCGAGACGACTATCCGATTTTTCCAAGAATAGGTCTTCAGCGGTAACACTTATCCCAAGAATTGACTTAGATCCGAGTAAAATCGGAATAGGTCAATGAAATCGATTAAATAAGAGATTGATCGGGATGAGGAAGATCATTGAGTATGATACCTCAACAAATCATATAAATCGATCAATAAGTAATCGAGATAACTTGTTGAAGGGGGAACTCCAACTAATCAGGAAGGATCAGAAAAAGGAAATATCAGACGCAACGTGGAACAGATCAGTTTAACGGGACAGTTGGGAAATTATAAGGATTAGACAGAAAACTAAGATCAACAAGTGGTACAAACAGACTTCAAGTGGTATTGACTGATTACAATATCGACCAACCGACACTGATTGTTTCTTTTTGTTTCTTCGCTAACATATCTGAAATTATCTGATAATATTTGCCTTTACTGTACACATACTTTTGTGACGCATACCTTGCAAAGTATTTAATGCGGATGTAGGGTATATGTATTAAATGCCACTAAATGTGTTTTTAAAATCCAAAAGGCAATCGCTCGTGCATATCCTGACCTCATGATCAAAACCGCTCAATCTGGATCGTTTATCCTTTTAAAATGTTTGATCTTCTAGTCTCGATTTTCCCTCCTTCCTTTTTGTAAGCTTCATCAAAACCCTACCAGAATACTTTTCTCAAAATTCTTGCGATTTATTCTCAGCAAACTCACATTTACCTTTCTGCACTTCAACGTGTTTCTTGCGATTCAATCGATTCAACCTATTTCAAAATCGAAAAACAGAATCTGGTAATTTCTGGCTATTTGATGAATTACTTTCCTAAAATCCATTGATCATATAGATTACGTCTACTTATGTTATCCTGTGTTATGCCTTATTATCTCTTGGTATCTCGTATGTATCCATCTACATTACTAGGTCCGATAATCAATATGTGATATCTTTATAGTTATGCACAACTTATTAATCGAATCTATCTTGTTGTAGATGGCTACTCACGGATTGGGCAAAATTATGTGTAACTATGCGGATTTGGCAACCAAAATTGTTGAAGACAAATTTGTAAGGTTTGGTGTTACACGGGATCCAGAATCAATGGAGGTGGAACAAATTCTGAGAAGGTGCAATCTCGAAAAATATCTTGTCTTTGCTCAATCCAATCGAAGAATCAAAGATGAGGCACTAGAATTCTTGAGGAATTTGCAGGTGGACACGGAAAATCCTGGAGACGAACTGATTTCTTCAGTAAATGGAGAGGATATCAAACTTACAAATGCTGATATAACTCGACTGTTCAACCTTTGCCTAAACGAAAAATCTCTCCCTTTCACTCTGAGGGGAGAATGAAGACGAACTGATCAAAAATGAACTCTTCAGAGAGGCTGATAAACACCAGACCGTAGGCTTTGTCAGACCTATGATGAAAAGGAAATACCGTCTGTTGTTTGACATTCTATCAAAAACAATTATGGGTATTTCTTTCAGCCCAGATGGATTAACAGCTGTCAAAATGTATAGCATGGCCGCTATTATCGATGGAGCCAAAAAAATATTAATTGCATGTTTTCCGGGCTATTCTCGATCCAAGAACATGACAAATTTGGAGTTAGTGAACAGAGACAAGTCTATCCGAAGAAGAGAATCAACAATCTCAACAAGGTTGCAGTCATTCTGAAGGACAAGATGCCCAATGCTGAATGGGATCAGAACGGACTGAAGTCCTACAAGGCTTTTCTCTCAACCACAACTGCCATCTATGGGCCGATACATGATGATATGCGGCCCACTCCCCCTAAGGTTAAGAAAGGGAAGAACAAGGAGACAACCTACGCGTCGCGAATCGATGCTCCTCAAAAGAAGAAGAGAAAATCGGTAAAGGCTTGGGAGAAGAGGCCAAAGAAAGTAAAATAGACCACCATGACTCTTTTTTTCGAAAGACGAGTCGATGAAGAATGAAGCGCCATCAGCTGATCGCCCCAGAGATCAACTGAAAAATCGAGGCAGCAAAGCTTCCTAAGTTGAGAGCTCGCCAGAGCAATCAGAGGGAGGAGCAAGGGATGAAAGATCTCCATCACCCCAATCTCGCGTTAATTCACCACTCAGACTTTTAGCCACTGAGCATATCTCTCCTTATCCTTCACCGCCGCGAACACGAAAGTTCACCTGCTCATGAACCAAAGAAGATCACTGCGGCGAGAATCGATCGCAAGAGCCGCCATGAACCCAACCCTACTGCAGAACCTCTCGCAGATTCAAATTAATCACCAACATCCAAATACTCGACACCACGGTAACCCTCCACATCTCATCAACCCGAACTCGTCGATATGAACAGTTGATTCTCGAGTCCAGATCATCCAAGACCATCACCGGAGAATGGTCGAATGAGAATTGAACGCAAATTGATGAGTTGTACCGGAGTTGGAAGCCCATCCCGTTATTCGGGAAGAAGTAATGGAGATCCTCACCGGAAAGATCTTCGTTTGAAGAACTTCTCGATTTCATGATCATTATTGAGCAGGATGGGAGGTGGCGATGCATTCGCAGATTTTGATTTCGACATGAAGAAATCCGCTCGAGTAGGATCACCATTGAATCGATAAATCACAAGGAAGCGTCAAAGCTCGATCCACGTAAAGTCGGGAATAATTGAACAAGTTGAATTGGAGGTCATTGCGAAACTCCTAAGGAAGATGATCCTATGAAGTATGTGGGAGTTCTTAGATGATAGTGGAACTAGTCTTTAGATTCATGACCAAATGCCTGAGTCGCAAAACAACCGAAATGATCAGGTGATACAAAATATTCCTGCAACACACATCACCGCTGGTCAACTTCAGGAGATCAGATCTTGTTTTAAAGATCTTCTCAAAGAAGAAGTTGAGGGAATGTTGGCTAATGAACTTAGCAACACAATAGCTGATCAGAGGCAGATTGACCTCAAAGAAATAACAGATCAACGGAATTGGCTATTTCCCAGTTGAAGCAATCAAAGATCGGGCTTCTCTCAAACCGTGACCAACCCGATTCTTTGAATTTAAAAAGACAAATTGACGATAAGCTAGTCCAGGTTGATCAACAACAAGTTTCTCTTCTGATGGTCACTGAAAAGCTTGAAATGACTGAAGAAAAACTTGATAAACTCATTCTTACCCTCTCTACTGCCGTTGAATCTGTCAAGTTTGAGCCGATCTCAAAGATTCAAAATCTATCTAAGCTCAAGGTTTATTTATTGCAGATCTTAAAAAAGCCATATCAGTCAGCTTTGGATCCCTGACTTCCCACCTCAATACTCTTTTTGATCAAACCAAAAAGGGGGAAGGACAGGTTGAGAAACCAACTGACTTCATCGTAACAACGTAAGAACCGATTCGCACGGTTGAATCCTATGGCGAAGAATAGACCGCCCGGATCTATTTGCTAATGAAGTTTCGGGAAGATGGAGAAGTCAAAGGCAAGAAAGTTAGTTGTGGGTCTTTGGGACATCAAAACTGTATACACCCACTCGTATTTCAAGAGAGTCACGAGAAACACAAAAAATGTGATACTGAGCCGATAAGGAACTGGCTGAGAAACTGACTAAGGAGCAGATTGATGAAGAAGCTCGTATTAGTGAAGAAGAAAGAAGGATAGAAAAATTGGCAGAGGCAAAAGACCTGAAAAAGAAATACAGATCGAGGGGGGAAGAAAGGCGAGAGGAAAAATCGAAATGTAAACTCAGTTGCCGGCCAGAAGAGTTGATGAAATCATTCCTAAAACCGCCGCTTTCATGCCGATAGTTCGAGGAATGGAATAAGATCGGCGAATGGCCTCTGGATGCATTTGTTCGACTGAGTGCCACAAGAAGAATCACCAGATGCGGAATTTCTCAACTGGTTGGAGAACAAGCACCCAGATTTTCTGAAATATCTGGAAAATGAGGCCAGAATAATCAATGTAAGAATATCTCATCAAGAGTATGATATGATGGACTACTCGAAGAAGGCAGATGACTCATTTGACAGACTAGCATTTCAAAGGTTCTATTTTGACATCCTGAACAAAGCTCGCATAACTGATCCTCAACAGATCAATGATGTCAAATGGAAGCTATACCGGATATTCAACGTCCCTCAGGATCAATGAGAAATGCCAGAGGGATATAAGCCAAAAGATTAAAAATCAGAAGACTGTTTAGGATCAGCTGAATTTAAACTCAAACTTTTCTGATGTAACCTGTAATTGATAAATCTGTTGAATGAAAAGTTTATTCCTTTTCTGATCCTAAGACAAAATCTCATTGTCTTCTAATTATGTGTTCTTTACTGTTTTATATTTATCAACTGTGTTGGTTTCTCAAGTGTTTTGGTTTCATCAAAAAGGGGGAAATTGTTGGGAAATTTAGAGTTTTGATGAAAGTTCCAAAACACATGTAATAGGACCAGTCAGACCTGTTAGCTGACTGATGTTTTTAAATACTAGTTATAAGATGACCAGTTGATACCTATTGTATAGAACAACTGATGTATAAGATAGGTCACATATTGAGGGGGAACTCAATATATATATAGGTCAGATCTAAAGACCAGCTTAGAACAAAAAGACCACCAAGTCAAAGGTCGGGCCGAAGGCAAGGGAAAGACAGAAGATCGACGATCCGATAAAAAGTCGATGATCGAGTGAAATCATGACGCTCAAACTCGAAGACCAAGATCGATGACTACCGTAAGATCGGACCGGAAGACCTACATCGGTAAAACGCTAGTTGAGCTAAGACAACCGCACCGAAGACTTATCGGATAGATCGATCGGTTATGGCGACGAATCGGTCACACACCGTGGTAAATCGATGTTTCATCAAGTCATACGTTGTTGATCTGAACAAGAAGAATGTCAACTTTAGTTGGTAGAACAAACACTGAAAAGTGTTTATGTTAACCAATAAGAACAAGACACGTATGAACGGAGAGCCGACAATAATACGGATTTGGTCTTTGCTTGGTCAAACGGCTATAAAAAGACAACTATCCATGCTTTTCGGCCATGCCGTCAAGCACGCGTCCACATCAAATTCTACATATCTACCAAATATAGCCGGAAATTCAAATTTCTCTCCAACGGCTCTTTGATTTCGGGATCTATAAATATGGGATTACTCTTCAGAGTGAAGAACGGAAATTATCAAGAAACTCATATACTATAGCAAAATTTCCGCACGAAGAACACAACCTTGAAGATTATTTTCTAAGTGTTCATCTCATAGTTCTTAGTACATAAATCTTATCCTCTAGCTGTTAGGCTACTTAAATACTAGGATAGATTTCACAGTTGGAACAAACAACAAATCTTACCCAAAACCCAAAGTTAGGTTAAGTTTGTTTAGCAAGATTTCAGACTAGGGATTCTAGTTCTGATTTCTGGGATCGGTTGAGTGAGAGCTCTATAAATATCTGTTGGTGTAATGTGTTGGACTAACACAATAATCTAAGTCCAGTTGGTTAAGTTGGTTAAGTTGGTGCCCCTTGTGATAGGGAAGAGTGGGCGTAGGGTTTGGTTGTCCGAACCACTATAAATCTTGTGTGCATTTATCTGATTGATTAACTGCTTTACACTATTGCACATAACTTGATTAAATTTGCATACATATTCGAAAGTTAGGATCAAATAGCACCAAAATATCGATCCGATCGATTGAACTCCATAGTCATCTAATTGAAAACAAACCGAATCGATTTGTTATAAACTAGTTTTTCACACGGGTATAAACTAGCTTTCGCACAATCAGTTAAACTGACAGACACCGAACTGATCTGCCCTCAGGCGATCAGTAAGTTGGATATCAGGCCAAACTGATTCACTTGCACTCTGATCGAATAAACCGCAATCACACTGACCGCACGAAAAAAGTTTTCAAAAGTCTATTCACCCCTCCCCTCTAGACTTCTGCCATCACGAAACACATTCGGGACCTACAATGCGTATGTTAGATCTCTCAGGTTCTGGTATCTTTTCTAGAGATTGGGGGTGAGGTTGGGATATATGTGGTTCACTGGTTGTAGGTTGTTGAGGTTCAGGTTCGTTTGCCACTGGTTGAGGAGGTTCAGTTTCCTGAATAGAAGGTTGGGGGGTTCAGTTTCAACAACTGAAGGTTGAGTAGGTTCAGTTTGTTCAGGTTCAAGGGTTGGGGGAGTAGAAGATTTGGGTGAAGGGGGTGGTCTGACTGGTGAGGGTGAGGGTGAGAATGTTTTGTGGGGAGAGGGTGGTGGTGATAATGATTTTTGAGGAGAGGGTGATGGTGATTTGGAAGTGGGTGTAGGTGATCTTTCTTTCTGGAAGATTTTGCTGAGAGGCAGAGAATCAGATGGTGATTCACCCTCAGAGTGCTCCACTTCTGTTCCTTCAACAGTTTTCTCTCCTTCTCCTTCTCCCTCCCTTTCTCCTTCTCCTTCGAGCATCTGCTCGTCCCTAACTCCACTTGCAGTGTGCTCAAAATTGATTGCAATCTCCTCTTCTGATTCAACCTGAATCAGCTCCTCCGTTCTGTGAACTTGCTGAGCAGGACTAGGAACTGTCTTCAGAGGAGAAGTGACTCTCTTCTGACGTATCTGTTGAGCAGCTGGTTTCTTGGCCAGGTCCTTCTTCTTCATCCTCTTCTCTGGGATGGCCGTTCCCTGCGCTTCTGATTGTATTGAAGATGCAGTTGCCTTATCTTTTCCCTTTCCTTCTCCTCTTTGTTTGGGCACATAGGGAGTAGGATCATCATCCGACTGACCAAGTAGAGACTCGTTCTTGCCCAAGATTGCCTTGTGCTTAGCTTGATACACCTTCGTACCATTCTCATTCCATTCATAATTATTTGGCAGCTTGTCTGACAGAATGATCGAGACTTTGTGCATGAAAGAGCACTTGGAGGATAAGTATACTTCATTCCTCTCGTTCAGATCGAATTTCCCTGTCTCTTTCCGCAGTCTTGTCTTGAACATGCCCAACCAATCCATATCAGTTGTTTTCTTGATGATTGCAGCCATGACACTGATCTTATAAGAGGTAACAGCATAAATACTGTAGGTTGAGCACATGATCACCTTCTGCACAATCTCGAAGAGAAGGCGATATTTCCTCTTCAGATAAGGAGCTTTGACATTTAATGTATGATCCTTATTTGCTGGTCTCAACAGCTCAGCTTCAAGAAAAGCCTTCTCTCCTACATCGGTTGTGAAAGTTTCTAGATAAATGCTTCCTCGACTGAGACCAAAGATTCTCTGAAGATCATCGTTTGTGACTGTTACTTCCAATCCTCCAACTGAAGAAACCAAATCAACATCAATATCCTCGTTCTTCTGTAGATTATACAGAAATTCTAGGGCTTCATGAGTGTGGACTACGCTCTGATGTCTATAGCAGTATTGTTCAAGACCACACGCTCGCAGGCACTCCAGAATTTCCAACGATTCAGGATCTGAGGTGACCGAAAATACCACATATTTCTCATCAATGATATCCTTCTTCATTGATGTGAAATTGCAGATCTTTTTGCTTTGGCCCTTTCGTGTAATAAGATGTGTCATTTCTGTATGATATGCAAACTGATGTAAGTTTGAGTGAAATATTTCAATAAACTCAGTCAAACCAACAATCTAAGCATGAATTCAGTAAGTAAGCATATATATCATTGCATATATAACAGATATAGATTACAGACACACAACAACACGATTTGTAAACCTAATAACCACTATGAGTGAATTTATGAAGTACTTAAAAGAAAAAAATTTACCAGATATTGATTCATAGGTTTTGAATATTCGAGAAAATAGAATCAATCGATAAGTTCTGAAGATTTGGAAGGTTTGATCTTTTAAGAAACTGATAAGACGAAAGAGTGGAAAGAGGTTTTTGGAGAAATGATTTGTGTTTATATTATGCGAGGAAAACCTCTTTGCACAACTTCCCATAAGTACTCAAGTGTCCGTGTTTTGAAATCAATGGCTGAGATTAGTCGGCCGTAAGGTGTTTTAATCGAACGGTTGAGAAAAGTAGTCTTCTCGTATTTTTGGACGAAAACCAAGAATAAAAAAACGCATTAAATACATATTTCCATGTCCGCATTTAATGTTTTTTCAAATAGCATTAAATCACAAAGTAAAGAGAACAGTAGTAAAAGCCAATTTATATATAAAAATGATCAGAAAGAGATAAATAAGAAACGTATATGACTGATTGATATTGTAATCAATCGCTTACCCTTTGTGATCTGATCTGGTTGGCTTGATTACTGTTGACCTTATTGATGGTAGCCTATCCCTTAGTATTTCCCAACAATATTCCACTCATCTGATCAGATTCCTGGTTGATCCAATCTGATAATTATCTGACCCATGTATTTTATCTGATCTACTTATTTGATCCTCTTATCTGATCCACTTCAACATTCAGTTATTCAGTACTTCAGAACTCAGGATTTCAGATTTCTCGTTCAGGCCATTCTGATGTTCAGTTGTTTTGAACTTCAGTCTTCTTCCATTCAGGCCACTTTGCCTTGGAATTTACGTCGTACTCCCGCCAAAGCCTTAACTTCGGGGAGTCAAAAAGTCGCCTCGATTCCCTAAGTCGGCGTGATGTGACAGTTCTCAATGATTGTCTGGATACTTTGTGATATCACACGCCGTAAACTCATCCAACCATCATTCGCGTTCTTCTCACGCGCTGTCCTGGCGGTGCTAATTTCTCTAAAAGTCATTGAGAAATTAAATTTGCACTTCTACCCCTGTTTTCCTTCTATAAATAGATCTGGGGTTTTATACACAGAACATAAACCAATCACCTTCTTTATCTTTCTATTAGCTTATACTCCATGTTTTCCGGTGAACCCTTATTTCCGGTGAAACTTCCGGCAAAAACCTTCAACCCTTTTCAAATGATTTTAGCTTCTCAAATCAACACTGCCCTTCCCTTATTCCTGCTTTCGTCGTCATCGAAGATTACATATACGATTATTGCCAAGCTTCTCTACCACCAAGGTGGCGGATCTGCTATCGCAAATGAGAAGACACTTCTCCTAACTGTATGCACCTTGTGTGCCTATCGAGATGACGGAATTAGCATCAACCGGACTCGATCGATATGAAACATGGGTTTTGTTTATACGATCTTGATCAGACATGATAAATCTTGATCAGACAAAACCCAATATTTGCATGTGACACTTGTGGCCATGTGGTCTTTGCACCACATCTTTGGCACTTGTGTCCATTTAACAGCTGGAGAGCCCATTGATTTTTAGGACCGAGGGCTTCGGCTTAGAAATCCTTCAATGCCGCTCTCGCTCCTCACTCCGAAGCTCTGAGGGTGGCTTAAGATTATTTCAAAGCCTCTCTCACCCCTTTTAGGGTTGGGGGAAACTGGGAGCATCAGGCTCTAAAATCTTCAGAGCCTCTCTCACCCCCTCTAGGGTTAGGGTTTATAGTTTAGGGTTTAGGGTTTGATGTCTTGACCTCCTCAAGGTCCTTTTGTACTTGTAACTTGTAATGTAAATTCGACCTCCGGGTCTTTATCAATGAAAAGTTCTATTATTTCATTGTTGTGTATTTTCTGTTTCCTTATGCGATTGAAACTTTAATCTTATGTAACTTGCTTGTTGAACATTAGCTTAATCGACTTACAAAGTATGAAACAACCAATCTGATCGATTCCTTTGATCGAATCAAAGCTTTCTCGATCGGTTCCTTGATCGATTCTGGCGATCGATTGAGATACCTTACTCAACTGATCCTTCTTAACCAGGTTAGTCTCTCAACCAGCTTGGTCTGGAGATTAGTCCACCAAACATTTCTGGTGCTTTTTCTCCAAGATCCAGAAGCCCTAGCTCATTACAGAGTTCTCTGAATCTGACTTCAGCTAGTGGCTTGGTTAAGATATCGACTTTTCCGCTTATCGATGGATCTTTTCCATTCTGATATTCTTATTTTCAACATGATCTCTTATAAAATGATGTCTGACATCCACATGCTTGCATCTTGTATGTAGAACATGATTCTGAGTGATTGCAATAGCACTATTACTGTCACAGAATATAGGTATGTTCTTAGCTATAATGTTATAATCCCTCAGTTGTTGACTAAGCGGGAGCGGTTTGGGAGCAATGAAATTCCTCGCAGCCCATATATTCTGCCTTTCATAGTAGATGTCATGGCCGATGTCCGCTTTTTGAAAACCAAGAGATCAGTTTACTACCTAAAAACTGACATGTACCTGAGGTTGACTTCCTGTCAATTCTGCAACCTCCATAATCAGAATTAGAATACCCACTAAGCTCTAGATTATCATCTGATGGGTAGAATAAACCAAGGTTTACTGTCCCCTTCAGATACTTAAGAATCCGCTTAGTTGCTTCCAGGTGGCTTTGCCTGAAATCTGGCACATACACCTACTGCAAATGTTATATATGTTCTGCTGGCAGTCAGATATAGTAAAGATCCAATGAGAGCCCTATATTCTTTCTGATTAGTTTTCTGATCATTCTCATCTGGATCCATCTTGAATCCAGTCACCATAGGAATTCTGGCTTTCTTACAGTTTTGAACTCCAAACTTAGCCAATAAACTCCCAATGTACTTCGCCTGGCAGATGAATATCCCTTCTGTACTTTGCTTGACTTGTAAACCCAAAAAGTAACTCACCTGACCCATCATGGATATCTCGAACTTCCCTTGCATCAACTTGCTGAATTTATCACATAAACTCTTGTTGGGAGATCCGAAGATGATGTCGTCCATATAAATCTGAACCATCAGAATATCTTCTCCATCTTCTATTCTGAATAAGGTTCTGTCCACTATTCCTTTAGTGAAACCACTGTCTATCAAGAACTGAGAGAGTGTATCATATCAAGCTCGAGGAGCTTGTTTCAGACCATAAAGAGCTTTTATTAAACGGTACACCTGGTCCCCTTTTTTAAAGCCAGGAGGTTGTTCAACATAAACTTCCTCAGCTAGTACCCCGTTTAAGAATGCACTCTTTACATCCATCTGATACACAATAAACCCTTTGTGGGCTGCATATGCCAGAAACATCCGAATGGCTTCCAGACGAGCAACTGGTGCAAAGGTCTCATCATAATCAATTCCTTCTTATTGTGACTATCCCTTAGCAACAAGTCTTGCCTTATTTCTGGTTATGAAATTATTCTCATCTCTCTTGTTCTTGAATACCCACTTTGTGTCAATCACATCTTGATGGGTTGGTCTGTCCACCAGTTTCCAAACCTGATTTCTTTCAAATTGTTCGAGCTCTTCTTGCATTGCTAGAATCCGGTTTGCATCTTGTAGAACCTTCTTCTACTTGATTGGTTCCTTCAAACACAGATAACAACAATAGATGGCACTTTCACCAACCTGATGTCTAGTTTTGACTCTATCAGATGGGTCTCTGATGATCAGATCAGTTGGATGACTGGTTACCCAAGTCCTTTTCTGATTTGCATCAGTTTGGAGAACATCATCCTCTTCTGATAGTAGTTCATTACTAGTGATTGGGAGTGGTGCGAAATATGATCCACTTGACATGGACAAGTCTCGGTGATGTTGGACTCATCATGTCTTTGATGTGTCCGTCGCGTAGGAACTTCAGTGTTCCCCACGAACCGGATGGTTCGATTATTCTTTCTCACCGTACCGAACTTCATTGACATTGTTCGTACCTTAGGGTCTCGATTGACCTAGTGAATCAGCAAAGATCAAGTTCGGAATATACACTGTTACATGTTCTGATCCTTTCTCCTTGATACTTAGCTGATCCATTTTCTGTGCATCAGGTACCGGTTGATCTGGTACCGCTTGTTCTGAGACAGATTTTTCTTGTTCAGAAGATGTCTTATCCAAGACCACATGAGGTGTTTCTTCCACAACTAGGGTTCGCCTGTTATAAACCCTGAAAGCCTTGCTGGATGAGGAATATCCTAAGAATATACCCTCATCGACTTGGCCTCAAAAGTTTTCAACTGACTCTTCCCATTGTTGTGTATGAAACACTTGCACCCAAAAATATGGAAGTAAGAAACACGAGGTTTTACGCCTTTCCACAGTTCATAAGTGTTTTTGTAGTGAGCCTTAGTCGGAGAGCATCCGCTTACGAGTGTAGCATGTTGTATTGATGGCTTACGCCTGAAACGGCTTGGTGTTGCATGTTCACTAACATAGTCTTGAGTAGCTTCTTTGAGTGTTCTGTTTCTCCGTTCTGCTACACCATTATGTTGTGGCGTTCTTGCAGCTGATGTCTCATGTTGTATACCAAACTTAGTGCAAAAATCAGTAATAAAAGAATTCATAAATTTTGTACCTTTATCTGATCTGATTTTCACTATACTAACACCCTTCTCATTCTCAGAATTTCTTGAGCAGCTTTCGGGTATCTTTGTTGTTGTCTCATTCTTCTTATACAAGAATACAACCGGAGTAAACTTGGAATAATCATCCACGATTACTAGAGTGTATTTGCGTCAGAGACCCGATCGGGTATAATTGGGTGAAATAAGTCCATATGGAGCGATTCTGCAATACTCTGTTGGATCTTTGGTCGAGGATTCCTTGAATGAGGCTTTAACTTTGTTTTCCCTTCCGACATGCGACACATATGCGATCCTTAAAGAATACCTCATTCGGAAGACCCTCAACCAAGGACATCCTTGCTATCTTGTTAAGAGTTTTAAAAATCAGATGACTCATTCTCTTGTGCCAGAGCCAACTGCTACCTTTTGAACTCTTAACAATTAGGCATGCATTTCTTGGACAACTGTTCCAATCTGCTGTATAAATCGTACCTTTTCTTGAACCAGTTAGCAAGATCTATTGAGTAGCTCGATTCTTGATTGTACACTGATCAGTCGAGAACTCAACACTGAATCCGTTGTCGCAGAATTGTGAAACTGATAACAGGTTATGCTTTAAACTTTCGACATACGAGACTCCAGTAACCTGTACATCATCATTCTCTAAGGTTCCGAATCCTTTGGTAAAACCAAAGTTATCATCACCAAAGAGTACACGTGGGTCTTCTTGTTCTGTGTAAGAGCTAAGGAGATGTTTGCTTCCAATCATGTGCCTTGATCATCCACTATCGATGTACCAGATAGTTGCTTGTGCACCGCCCTTGTTGGCCAAACCCACGCGAACCTGCAATCAAATCAGGCTTTATGTACCCCTTTTGGATTGGGTCCTGAGGGGTTAGAGTTGGTTTTAGGGATCCATACAAGCGGGGCACTTCTATTGTGTCGGATATATCGAAAGCCCCGATTTGTCTCCCATAAACATCGACATAATCATACATCTCTTCATATGCATTCTGATCAGTATGATTATTAGTGCGAGCCTTGGGTGAATCAGAAGATTTGGGATTTTTCCTTGTTGTTTGTCTTCTTTTAACCCAGTGGGGGCTCGGTCTTGGCGACCTAGGTTTCTGATTGTAAGGGTAGGTACGACTGCTACCATTAAAAGATTCATATCTTTTTGGCATATATGGGTTTAGCGGTTTACCTTTGGCTTGCTGTTAAATGACTTGACTGATTAGGTTTGGATCGATTTCCTTTAAGAGGTTGTCTTTTACGATACCTAATCTGGCTTGTCGAGTTGAGGTCTCTTCAGAAGAACTGGGTTCTTCTATTGATTCCTCGGCTGATGCTTGATCAGTTGGGGTACATTTCTGTTCCCTTTCTGATTAGGCGTCTGCTTTACCTGTTTAGCTGGTATGTTCCCCTTATCTGATACAGTTTTAGCTTTAAGTGTATCTATAACAGAAACTCGTTTGATTACACCTTTTTGAAGTGAATTAGGCGGGGGCTTTTGAGGATGTAGAAGGGTTTTCATACCCAATTCCTTCTTATTAGTAGTCGTCTGAAAATAGTTGTTCATATCCCCGAATCGGTTTTAGAAGATTTAAGTGAAAACTGTATTTTCTTCGTAAACTATCCTCAGTTAATTTCAGACTCTCATGTAGTCGGAAGAGTTCATCAAACTTGGCTTGTAGGATTTTAAAATCATCAGCTTGCTGTTTATTGATAGCTAGTTGTTCTTTAATCTGCTTCTCCTGATCAGAAGAATTAACTTTCGGAGAACTTTTCATTCTTGATTTATCTTCCGAAAGCGACTTGATCGATTTTAGTTAATTTGTTTCTTGTGACATTTTCCTTAACAAGCTGAGTATTTTCAAACCTTAGCTTATCATTTTTGGCTTCCACTATTGTATAAGTGTCTCTTCTATGGTAGAGAGTTCATCAAGCAATTCTTTGAGAATAGAGTTTGCAAATCAATCTCTTGGCCGGTGTCTTAATCATATTTGGTATAGGCCGAAAAAAACGAGAAGGTTTAGAGGTTACCTCAGTTGGTCTTCCTCCTAGCCATGAGACCGATGTCTTCATCCAGATGAGAACATCAGATCATCGTAGTGGTAGAAATCATCAGCGTTGCTTATCAAGACGAAGTCCTCTACAGATGAGTAGCCAGAATCCTCTGAAGGCAGATAAGAATCATCGATCCCAGATGTATCAGCAACCATGGATTTTCTGTCTCTGTATCTTTGTTCTCGTCTGTTCCTCTTGTCTTCTCTTTCTTTTTGAGTCGGTCCGCAATCTAACATTTGTAATGACTGTTTCGGCCAGTTGAAAACATGCTCCACGCTCCCACGGAACTCATACGCGGGTGATTCATTTTAAATATAGAATCATCGGTGACTTACATGTCGAGTTTCTCCTTTACGATGCATTGTCTTTCCTTTCATCGGATCGATAATCTCTTTTCTTATTCTCTCTGCGATCTTCTCTCCCGATCATCGATCACGGTCCTTTCGGAGATCATCGGTTTGGCCTCCTATCTCTTCCTCTGTTGTTTTGATAATCCTGTAAAATCTCGATACTTACGAAGTTGAATGTTAGATTTTTCAAGTTTTCTGATTAGCAAAGCAATCTGTTGATTTAACTTATAATATTTCCAACGAGTTCGATAGACTTTGAGTTCTTTGTTGGGTTGCTTTGAATCTGGCCGATTTTGATGTGGCGGTGTGGCTTTCATTGACGACTCGTCTTCTTCTTCTTGCCCTCTTTCGATCAGATTGAACTCATGGGCTTTAAGGCTCAGGAATAGGTTGCTTGGCTTCATCTTGGCAATATCTTGACAATCCTTTATTACAGTGACTTTCATATCCCACTTCTTAGTCAGAGATCTCAAGATCTTGTAATTGATGTCTTTATCTGACATTTCTCCTCCAAGTTCCCGTAGCTTGTTGACTGACATGGTGATTCTTCCATCGAGCTCATTGATGGTTTCATTTGGTAGCATCTTAAGTTTCTCAAATTTCACCAGTTCAGCTTGCAGTCTGCTATCTTTAATCAGATCATTTCCTATACACATTTTAGCAAGCGTATCCCACATCTGTTTGGCTGTCTTGAGATACTTTATCTTTTCTCTGGTTATCTTGTCAATCGTTTTCATGATTATGTGTCTTGCTATCGTATCCAGAGTGTACAACTTTCTCTCTTCAGCATCCATCAGGGCGGGAATCTTTCTGACAAGGCTTCCAACTGGAAAGTCTGGATCACCTCCTACAGCTGGGTTGTCGTAGTAGATGATGATGGGTCCTCGTTCAAGAACTTCCATCATTCTGCTGCTTATTGATCCCAGATGGTTGCTCATGTATATCGTCTAGTCTGCATACTCATCAATGGAAAATTTAGGCAAATCATGATACATACCCGAAGTATTATCCATGCTGATCGTGAGTTTGAGAACAAATGAGTTTTGAAAAAGGTTTTCAAGATCACAAAGGTTCTTCCTCAAGAACCGATGATATTCAAAGCCAGTGTTCTGTAGAACCACTACTCTGATACCACTTGTAGGTCACGGACGGGTTTTGTGAGGGCAGAAGTCTTGAGGGGAGGGGTGAATAGACTTACGAAAACTTTTTTTCGCGGTCGGTGTGATTGTAGTTTGCCCGATCGAGTGCAAGTGAATCGGTTTGGGTGATGTCCCAACTTCTTGATCGCTGGAGGGCGATCGATTCGGTGTCTATCGGTTTAACGATTGTCGCGGAAGCTAGTTAATACCCGTGTGAAAAACCCGGTTTATAACAAATCGATTAGGCTATTTTCAATCGGATGACTATGGAGTCAATCGATCGATCGATAACTTGGTGCTAGTTGATCCTAACTCAGAATATGTGTGCAGATTTAACAAGTTTTGTGCGATAGTGTGAAGCAATTAATCAAACAAGTAAATGCACACAAGATTTATAGTGGTTCGGACAACCAGTCCTACGTCCACTCTTCCCTATC